>CM017559.1:35284759-35682086 GCA_007844125.1 Sinonovacula constricta
ACACAAACAACACATAAAAAGCTTGCGTTTATAGAGACGCTAATTAGAGATGTTTAAAATTATTTTATCAACGCTTTATCTGGTGTTTTTGGCAGACAGACGTGTTATAACAACCATAAACATATCTATGGAAACCAAGTAGGTACTTGTAGATTAACATATGTTAACCGACCCGGTTGTTTATGTTTTAATTTTAAGAAGGCAAATAATCGACACTTGACAACAAATACGGAACCCATGAACTAGAAAACAGTTGGCCATAAACTTAGGTCCCTTTGGACCTTTTACTTTATTATTAAAAACCTTAATCACAGAAAGAATAAAAGAAAATCTTTCCAAGGATGGTGCATTTTTTTTAAATTAATATACTGTTAATTGCATTTACAGTTGCGTCAAACAGCGTTGTCAAATATGATTTATTGTGTTCAATGCTTAACGTCAGAATTCTATGTCCAATTAAATCTAGACATATTTAAAATACGGCCATTTCTTTCTAGAAACTGTTAATTCACCCTAAATTTACTTTTAAGATACTTAAAAATTGTAACATAAATAGGAAAAAGGAAAAGGTCCTATGATCATTACCACTAGACAAAGGCATGCAGAGTTTATGCAAAAGTGACAAAACACTGAGACATTAAACACAAAAAGAAAAAACAACAGTTACCGCCTTGGGACAATCAGTCGGCCAAAAGACCAACTGGGGCGCTCTAGCCTTGCACTTTTTGACGGTTGTCTCACATACAATCTGTGTAAATAAAAATATCCCATCGAACTGGGACAACAAACACCAAGCACCTAAATAGTGTAAAAAAAAATATTGTATACAAATAAATTTGCTCTTATTATAATATCAACATCAGCACAATATGTAAAAGCCTCGGCAGCCAAACAGTACCTAACGAGAATAAAACAGCCCAAGCGATGACGTATAGAAAGAACAAGTTAATTACGTCATAAGATGAGAACATATTGACGTCATATGTCAATATTACAATATGCAATAAAAAAGGAGAAAAGCAGCGAATTTTAGAAAAATAATCCAAACTAACAAAACAAATTGTAAGAAGATAATACGTTTGAAATGCAAATGTTTTGTTTTAATATGTCGAAAATTTATCCGCCTATTATGTAAAAAAGGCAAACAATTAAGGAACAATCAGCAATATGTGGTTCAACACTACGTAACTTACACCTTCTACTGTTAGTTTGACACCTCCATAAACAGCATAACAAAACAATGCGTATATTTTCTTTTATGCACAGTAGGTCATATTAGCCTATATGCACATATTTACGGTGAAATCAAGCAAATCCCTTGTCTGTCAGCTAGTGATAACTGTGTAGCTTTTTTATCAAGTCTACATCAACTTGTTCACAATGTATTTCTACTACTTCAGTGTCTTTAAGTTAATGTCTTTAATAAAAGTCTTCGTATTTATAAATATATATTTTCGTAAGCTCTAAGCTTCATATGTGTTCTTACGAAATGTGGGAATGTGAAAAGATAAATTTGCAAAACACAATCAATTGAATCTGTACAACGTAACAAGCCGTGTCAGTTGTCATTTGTGACTATAAATAAGTCTGACAACGGCTCCCGTTTTCTGTTTCATGTAATTTGTCAGAAGTTAAAAGGTCCCGAAGCAAAGAACAATGTTATTAGAGGGATAAAAGATCCGAGTGGCTATAATGGTATCGCTCAACAAATCTTTTTAAAAGGGCCGTTGAAAACGGAACATAATGATATTTTAACGTATGCAGCAGACCTCAATGTGGGGAAGATATCTACACTGAACACCTAGGACGTCATTTTGTATTTGATGAAGACAACGTTACATCGGACAGAAAGGAAGCTGCGCAATTGTAATAAAAATCATAATACAAGTATTTTGCTCAAAGCCTAAGTAAACATTTTACTTTTTAATTCATTTAAATGAGCTGAATGTCTTGCAAGATCAATTAAAACCAATTTATGACTTTACGATGCTGAAAGATTTATATTTAAACATTTTTGTTATTGACTTTATGTGTTCTTGCAGCTTTTGAAGTAAGCTAACTGACGTTTAAAAATGCTATCCCGAGATAAAAGGAAAAGCACATTTACGACTTCTGTTCTTTTCTGACTTAAAGAGAAATAGCTCGATCAAATGCTGACCATTGTCAGCTATTTCTGGAACTTTATCATGCAAATGACATTTATTCGTGTCAATTGTATTTCAAAATATTTAAGATTAAGGCCAGATTACCTAAATTGCCCATCACTGCCAATAATCTTGAGAACTTTATCGGGTAAACTATTTTTAATTCTGTCAAATGTATTTTCAATCCTTTACTAGTAAAATCCTGGCCCCGTGTTTACAAACAAAACGTAAGTCTGATTTTGCAACTCAACTCAAAATCTGACTCAAAATTTGACTTAAAATGAGTCCGATTTTTAAATTGGAATTCACAAAAAATCTCAACTCAATTACCCGACTCAAATCCTTGAGTCTGATAATTTGAGTTAGCTTACAATGTAACTCAAATATGGCCGATTTTAAAAGGCGATTCCGTAGCCTAAAAATTGCCAGTATTTTGAGTTAAGTCTGAAAATTTAACTCAGTTGAGTTCGGACTTAAGTGTTTGGTGAACACGACTCAAGTCACAAACTCATTTGAGTCTGAAAACAGAACTTATGTCTGAGTTGAGTTTCACTTTGAATAGAGTTGAATTTTAACTGGGGTTTTTTACGTGAACACGGACCCTGATGTTGGGTCATCAGTGTCAATAAATACCAAGGTTTTATTGCTTTATCGATATTAGAGTCTAATATTAGCGTTGTATTATTAATATATATAAGCGTCTAATTGGATCTCTCTAATAAATCGGGAGACTTAACACACGTTCAATTTTATAAAGCAATAATTTTCATAAACCAATAATTATCTTGCTCTTAAACGTATTCTTCTTGGTCCACATGCGTCAAATATTTAGTTTTTCCACGCCCATTGAGTTTAAGCAATTTCACACTATGAATTTCTATTATATACTTCATAAAGCGATATATAAATTGACATATGTCAAGCAACTTTTTAAACCATTAACACGGCGAGAGTGTGATATCAGAAGATTGATTAGTGTATCATCACATACATCACTTCCTTGTTCTCTTTGATAATATTATAATATTAAATTATTAGAACTTATTAAAGTTCGCATTACTTTTAGTTTTCACAAAAGAATACTGTTTCTCTATATCTTCTTTCCTGCGCAAGAAATCTTAACACGGATTCCAGGAAAAGTGCTTTTTTCAATGATCAAAAAAAAACAAACTCAGAGTCATTGAGCCCAATTGTTTCAGATAATGTCATTACTTTCAGTCCCAGAACATCAAATCTTAGATCTAAGCATACGTCACTAGACTAATGTATTTCAAAGAGTTTGAGTTGTTCTGCTAGGTTTACTTTTATTGCGTGAATAATTTGCACCGGTTACTGTTAATAACACCTGCAATGTTATCATATTGTTTTTGCAGCCGAAGATATATATTTTGAAAGCATAAGAAATTTACGCCCTAAAAACCCGACAACGGCACTGTTGTATTTTATTGTGTGAATGTATGTTTGTATCAGATGATGTACGTATGTACAAATCTCAATAAACGATGTTCTGTTCTGTTCTGTTCTGTTTAATTAGCGCATTATCTCCACTGGGTAGCTTTATATAGAATTAAATATTTAGGCATTTGTGAAAAGCTATTAAAGATCGACGATCGACGATTTTCTTTCACAATTGTTTGCTTTAAAATGTAAATGTGTTATCAAAAACTTTAATCAAAACATTTACGTTAAAAAACGTACATGGCATCAACTACGATGTTTAATATAGAAAATGGCAGACCTGAAGTGCATTTGAAAATAGAATCATGTCTTTATTTACGTTTGTCATTTGCCTCCCAATAAATATAAATGCGCTTGTTGTTTGTTTGTTTGTGATTTTTTTGCTACCCAATAAAAATCAGTGCAAATTTCATTTCACCCATTACGAAGTCTCGTATGTCTAAGTTTGGAAGTTGTTGTTTTTGTTTTGCTGTTGTTGTCTTTGTTGTTTCATATGAAGGCATGAGGGGCCTAACTGATATGAAAATTATTAGAGACAATGGTTTTCTTGGATTTTTACCTTGCTTTGAGATCAATTACTTTTTTCTTAATACAAACGCTGACAGTAAATGCATTTAGATTTCGAAACGTTAATCATCGATTGTTATTTATTGTTCTTATTTTTTTTAAATTGACTTTAAGACTATGCATGGTCATTTCAAAGTTATTTCGCATTCAGTCAGAATAAAGCAAACAATAATTGCGTCCTTCATAAAGAAATAGTTTCTAAGTGTCGAGACAGAACGCAGTTATCGGTTTTAATTTGCTTTGAGGAATAATTTTAAAGGCTCCAGTACTCTGTCTTATATTAGACAGAGGCGGGTTTTGTCAGAATCAAATCAATCTTCTTAGCGGAAATGTGCATCAAGGAAAGTCTAGCAACAAAAGTTGGTGGCAACCCTGCATCTTTTATTCTTTTTAAGTGATTACAACGCACGACGTTTGTGACAAATTGTCTACTTAAGTTTGACAAGAGTATAGAAAATGGCTCCTATTTTGTGTGAGAATGCAGTCGAAATATATTATATTTGCATACTTAGATTAACAGGGTATAGACTGACTTGATGATACTGTATGCAAAACTTATACAATTGTAATCTTGCGGTTAGCAAACTTTATTTTAATTTAGTTTCTGTTTTGCTTTCCAAGTATAAATGTAAATTCTAAGTAAGAAGTATAAAATAAAGTAAAGACTTTGAAAGTTTTCAAAGTGTTGTAAGGCGACACTGTCCTGTCATTGCATTAAAATCGTGAACAATTTCTGCCATCTCTTTGAGTCATGTTATATGTATAGTATCATACTGACATGTGTCATAAGCAATTGGTCGTTTTGTTTCCTAATTTTCACGATGTATATGACACAAAATCCCAGCGCGATTGATAACGCAGGAGCCGATTTAGAAGAACATGTTTCTATCTATTAGTGATTTGCATTACCATAACTTTCTTCTATGTAAAATAAAAAAAATATTTCCAGCAAAAGAAAACAGCATTTGTCAGTTTGCCCTTTATACAGGATAAAAGTGTGTCAATATGCCAGACTTACTGGATGCATCTACCTGACTGTGTGTTTGCATGTTTGTCATCTTCAAACACAATTACGAAAACAAATTAAGAATTAACTTTAGAAAATAATTTTACGGACGTCTTGGCTTCATTCGATCTGTTGTTGTTTTTTTGTATAAATATCACATAGTAATAGCAACCACTTTGCTAAGCCTAGACAACAACGTAGAAATGTTTAAACAATGTTAAGAAGGAAACAGTATTGTGACGTCATAAGATTGGTTTTCGGTCCATAAAACCTTTATAACATTTACACAATTAGAAATTAGTTAGGGGTCAACAATCTGTTTGGTCTGAAACATCAAGACATAAATGAAACAAGTATGTTTATGCTAACCAGAACACGATACACCGGACCTGGTAGCGCAATCGGTAGAGCGTCGGCTCCAGGTACGAAAGGACCTGTGTTCGAACCCGTGCAACAACTTACCAAAGTCGTAAAACGGGTAGTGGTATAGCTGTTTTGCTAATGCCCAAACAAATATAAGGGTAGTTCCACGACTGGAACCAGGTCTACATAGTGAAGGCAGCACCATATCTGCTTCCCATGTGGAAACTCAATAAACAAACCAACAAAACGCCATATGTTAATTACCAATTCACATGTGTCTAAGCTTACAATGTGCATTTTATCGACCATACAGTAAGCACACTTGTAATAGAAAGTAAAAAGACAACAAAAATCGAAAAGAAAACATATATAAATGAAGGTAAGGGTTACTCTCTAGGGATTATCTTAGGACTAAGTGCTACGCTGCGCGCTAACTTGCTCCGCACATGCACATCTTTTACAGCATAGTTCCGGTGACGTAATTGAACAAGCTTAACTGTACCATTTATTGGAGCGGCGCATGCATCTAACAGTGTGCACATACCTAAAGAAACACACGTGTAACTGGCAACAGATTTTAATGGTGAGATAACCTCCTTTATAAGTGCTGAATGTGCTGCAAAACAAAATCAAATGTACAGAACCATGCATATTATTACAAACGCTTGTGTACAGACATAACTCAATTATCACAAATTATCACACCACTGTTGTTATTTATGAAACATATCAGTAATTATCACCGTTCTGTCATCTGATACCTTCAATTAAATCATTAAAAAGACACTGTGTTAAGAAAGTGTGTTTATCTTTCGTCTACTACATTTAAATAGGCAATATCAGGTTTTGTGTAACTTATATGGAAATACAAACTTGAGTGATGACACAGCAGTCTAATTTGAATCCGCATAACCTTATTCTTTTTTACAATGATAATTTGTATCAATGGCAATCTCAGTAACAGAGAAGAGTAATATGTAATGAAATAATCCACAAGAAAACGACCGATAAACCCAATAATGGGAAGTTTAATCTTATTCAATTTCTATATTTGCAATTTTACTGCATCTGATGAAGTTAATAGAAATGCGTGCCAATCTTCCCTGTCGTAATTACCCATCATTCTAATTCACCAACATCCTAAGGTGTATTCTTAATTTCATGCAGAAACATATATGGCTTGTTTGTAGTGATTACACCGATAGCAGCGAAGGTGATCCAAATGTTGGGTCATTAACCAAATGCGGATATCAGTTTAAATGTGTTCATTGTAGAATTTTTAACGCACAAAATCAAAAGTATGGGGTTTATGTGTATAAGATTCATGTGCATTCTATGTGCTATTAAAAATACGGAGGAAGATAAAGATATAAAATGAGCCCTACAAGATATAGCTATTTTACTTCATAAGTTAAACATGGTATACGGCAGTTTGAATATATATTTAATAGATTTAATAACACCTCGTCCCTGTTTTGGGGCAAAATTACGGCGTAAACTCATACTTTCCTAAATGTAAATATTGCATTTATATGTGTCATTGAAAATGCGGAGGAAGATAGAGATATAAAATGAGCCCTACAACATATACATTATTTTACTTCATAAGTTAAACATGGTATACGGCAGCTTGAATATATATTGAATAGATATAACAACATCTTATCCCTGTTCTGGGGCCTAATTACGGCGTAAACTCATACTTTACTAAAAGTAAAGATTTTTTATAACACTACCTTAATTGTAAGAGAGTGAAGATCGTGAAATTAATCGCTTTAAATGTCCATTCTTTCCAAGTCTATAAGTAAGCACGATTAGGACTTTCAGCTCAAATAGATATCGAAGTCAGAGATAATTATGTAACGAGGTCTCAGAAGTAGGTAATTACGTGTTGTTGTTTTTTAATTTTAAAAAGCTGTGCAGCGTGGCTCTGATTTAAAATAATATTTTAAAATGGCAATGTAGATTTTTATGCTTAAACTTTTTACATGGATGTAGAGCACCACGTAGTAGCAATTTGCGGAATCTTTTCCAGATAATAATATTTCATTAGAGTCAAAGAAAATGGTCCAAACCGACATATACCACTAGAACATGAACTGAAAATATCTACTGCCGAGAGCTGTAGCAATAACAATGTAGTTGTTACTTAACCTAGGTGAATCCAATTCGACAAAGAAATAAAGACATTAATGGTTATATGTATATATATATATATATATATATATATATATATATATATATATATATATATATATATATATATATATATATATATATATATATATATATATATATATATATATATGCGATCTATAAAAACAGATGACAGATCAATTATATAAATTTAGGATACATAAACAAACACAATAAAAGATAAAACAAAATCTTATTAAAAGACGCGTTGCGTCTTTGTTGCGTCTTTAACCTGTTCTTAGAAGACGATACAAAAATGTGTAAATACTTGGTGTATGTTCATAACGCAGATTGGATCCGTTCTATCGCACCAGCACCGCTCATTTTTATGAAGGCGCATGGCTCGTTTCGCCCCATAGGAATTTGACAGGAATAAGTATAGAAGTCAAAAAAAGGAGAATTGTCCCTAAAAATAAACAAAACGTGTTTAAATATGCGTTTCGATACTATTAAATAATTGTATCAAACACCCGACAATATACAGGATCAAACATCGTGAGAACACATCTATTTGGCAGGGGATACAAAGGCTTGGGCAAAGAGTTAGCCAGACTTTATTCTAAACACTTCATATTTATTATTTGTGATGTTGTTTTAATTTGCATCTTTACATGAAACGAATCCTAATTTCATAATATTATGTGAACACAAGTTAAAAATGATACATGAATTTGTTGCAATAAAGATTTTAACATTTCAACTAAAAGATAGTTTCCATGTGATGTCATAGACACTGATAAAACAGTTTAAGGCAGCCATCTATGAAGGCAGAAGCTAATGCAGGCCGAAATCCGGAAATATGTGCTGTATTAAACTCACAACTGTAATTTTATTTTCCAGTCTATTTTACTGAGTTTAACGATGGCGACCGAGATAAGGGATCTTCACTGATGTGGAAACTATCTGTTATATTGAATATATATAAAGTCGCCGACGGTATATATTGTACTCTGATCGGTAGTGAAATGGTAAATCTAACATAACGTAACCATAAAGAACAATTATATCTGGTGGTATATCGTTTACACTAATAGCATAAATGACCCAATTAATAAACATAGCATACCATTGTGTGTTGTTTGGCATTCATTCCGTTTATATTAAACAAATGTTGTTGTGTTTTGTTTTGTTTTTATTTGTTTCCAAACAAATTAAGTTGATACGTTTGTATCTTTCATTCGTGATCTAAATTCACATCTAATGATTTGAATAATTGGTTATTTGATATCAATTGACCTAAATTCTTTGACAGAAGAATTGTCGTTGTTGTGTAAGTCACGCACCTCAATATATATTTGAATAATCCATATCTCATATAGCCATGAAACAAAAATGTTAGCATTTTGTTTCCTTCGGTCTGTTGATAGAACAGGATTTACTACTTACCGATGCTTCGGCCGATGATCTATACTTGAAATGTCAGGCAACATATACGTCTTAAATCACTGTATGGCTGTTCGATTCGGAATCAAGAAAGGAATACTTATGTAGTCTTAAAATGATTTGCGTGGTCATTTCTGCTCTGAAATAACCTTAACCAAATATCCAATTTCCTACTCTAAACGAATATTCTTTCCTAATAGGTACAATACATTTACATTTTCTAAGGCTCATTGTAATCTTGCTTTAAATACATAGATATATAACTTGAACTTCTATGTGGTATTTGTAAACAACAGCGCTTATTTGTTCGCGTTGTTGTTTTTTCATCAATTTAGACATGTTATTTCGTGTGACACTAAAGTTTTCTTTTATTGGGCTTATGAACATTTATCAAATAAGTTGACATACTACTTACAGGATATCTAACACCCGAAGGACTGAAGAAGGAGAATTGAAGACGAAATAACAAAATGGCACAAGTTTGCGTGTGATCGGATGTTATGCAATCCATCTTCATTTGTAGGGAAGTGTATCGTAATTGGGGAATGTGTATGCTAGAGAAACGTCAGCTCTTTTCAATAGCGCTTCTGTTTGTTTGTCTTGTAAATAGAAGCATTTAAAGTTATCATCCATGACTGCGATGCAAAAAAAAAACAACTGATTTATTGCTCAATGTAAAAGCAATAAATCCAGCGATGATACTGTTATGGCGCTATCAATAAACATCGTCTGTCAGAATGGCTTTGCTGACTTGGTGCTTGCTATCACATAATTACTATGATTGGTTTTCTTCCAAGGTCTTCTTGTGTTGGAAATCGTAGGACACTGTTATCAGATTTCAGTAGAAGTTTGACTTTCATTCATTTCTGACTGCTGCTGAATCTGTGTCTGCAAGAAGCCATTACATTTCTGTCTCCTGCTGAGTTTGTGTCTGGAAGAAGCCATCATTGTTTCAAGCCAAAAAATAAATGGTTTAATTTTGTAAAATAATGTTTACAACAAAGGTTAACGATTCGTTGTACTGTTATGTAACATATATTGAAACAAAAATGCTTTAACTCTTATCTTATCATCAAATACTTTAAGGACTTTCTTCTGAATACATTGTTTTGATAAATATGAACCAAATATCTTATGTAAATGCATTATAATAAAGATACATATATGTATGTACACATGTAAATTTTATTACTTTCTTATATATCGTGTCTTAAGAGCTAAAAGACCTTATTTTGCTGTATAATTCCTTTATATTTCCATTTTAGTGGCAAGCATCTTACGTCTGAAACCAAAAAAGTACCAGACACGTAATAAAACTAGAACTTTAACAGAAATGAACTTAAACAAGGTTAAACAGTGTAGTTAAACGGCATGGCATAATATAGTCTTGAGCTGTCTGAATATATACTTGACTTGATTTTACAGTCCACTCTTACAGTGTTTATTTGTTTTCCAAACGAAATCCCTAAACGATACAACAGTTGAAGCGGTTGAGACCAAACTTGCTACTGGGACAAATGATCGACCAGAAAATATGTTTATGTTCGTCTGAATTGACTAACCGTTATATGTTTGTAAAGGAATATCTCATGCCGCCATAACTGTTTATGCGCAAAACATAAAACACTGTTCTTATTTTTATTTATTATACAGTTCAAATATCTAGTTGACCCTAATCTTATATTTGAGAACAGATATAGTTTACACCGATATCGTTGCTTCTAAAGAAATAGTTGCATTACTCTTATTTAAATATTCAGAAAAGTGTCTTCTCTTTTTATTTATTTATGATAATTTAATTTACACAAGAACTTTTATCTACTTTACCAACGTCTTCTTAACCAATTAAATTATGATGGTTTATTATATATAAATTTTGTAATGTTGATATTTGAATATTCAGAAATATATATATATATATATATATATATATATATATATATATATATATATATATATATATATATATATATATATATATATATATATATATATATATATATATATATATATATTTATTTATTTATTTATTTAGGTTTTCTGGTACACCATCACTTAACAGGTCATACGGCGCCGAATACAAAGTTAAATATGAATAGAGCATAATCAGGTTAAAACTAAACTATGCAAGTAAAATATAGAAATATATATATATCATAAATTAGAGATGTGATTTTTCGGAATATTTAAATATCAAAACTACAAAACTACTCATAAGGCCGAACTTTTGCATAAGTTTAGTATCTTTGACTTGGCTCGCAATAAAGGTATACTGTTAAATGGAAGAAAGCGTAATACCCACCAATATATGACATAGGACTGATATGGTCAAGAGGTCAAGCAATACATGATGTAAATCCATGAAAAGATCATATACTCAGAACCATTTCAGGACAGCACTGATCATCTAAAGCTAATTTACATAATCGTTACTGTCGAGATAGCACCCTTCTTTCTGCAGAAGAAAAGTCCAGTATACAGTCACAATTTTATAGGCAAAAAAGCACTTTTCTGATGTGGAATGTTCCATTGCTGTGCCAAGAAATAAAATATTTTTATTGCGGAGAGGAAATGTCTAGTCGTTTTCTATTTTCAGAAGATTTACGGCGAGAGGTTATTTTGAATGTGAAATATAATTTTTAATATAAATAACATTATTTCTCTATTTTTTACATTATTTACTTTGATAGAATAGAAATAGAGTAACAACTGACATTGAGGGCTTTGGGAGAAGGAAATTAGAGGATCTAATGTGAGTGTTCATAAGATACTGAAAATATTGAACGAGTTGGATGAAATGATACGAATCGAGGATCTGCGAATATTAGATTATATTTATCACATTACCAAAACAATCAGATGTTTTTGTTTACAATGCATCATCTTTTTTATAGTATGACCAGTCGGCCTTGACATGCGTTATTCGGTTTGGGGGAATCTGCACAAAATAGTTCCACTCTTTACTCGACCAACTCCCATAAAAGGGGGAACAGATTTGTTCATAACATGACTAAAATGCATTTTTTAATTAAAATTGTGTAACTCAATTATGGTATAAGACGATATTTACTATATTGATGCTGTATACAATGATTTGTTACTTTTATGGTATGATTTATCTGAAACAAATTTACGAATTTTCCAACTACTTAAAAATAAATATTTAGTTTCTAATAATTACCCTCCAAATACTAAGAGAATACATTTCTACTCGACAAATGTTTGATGCATGAGTATCACTGATGAAACACAAAGCTGAATATTAGAATGATAAATCACGCTATTTTAACCGACATTAACATAAGCTTATATTTATTTCTGATAAACCGCCTACAATCAAACATGTAACAAGGGCAAGCATTTATATATTGCATTTTGTATTTGTAATTTATAACTTAAAATGAGTAGTAAAATAAGAAAAGTCCTATAAAATTTTCAACAATTTTTAAACAAACTGAAAAGATAAATCGTGGACACTTTTATAAAATAGTTGAAATCAGCCGACACTTTAAAAGTACACTGCATTTTAACATTTCAAAGAATTCAATGTCTTTTCAGTTTAAGTACTGGCAAACCGCCAGCGTATCAATCATTGTTTATTTGCTGAGTGTACTCTCAGTTTACTGTTTGATTTAAAGAGAAAGTATATAAAGATAGGCAACATCATAATAAAACGAATTTTGAAGGGAAATATAATGTGGATGAAAAATGCATGGTGAAAAGAAATGCACCCAAAATTCTGACCTATACGGTCGAATGATATTATCGTCTGCTAATTAAAGTCTTATAAAATACTCTTATTAAAATATGGAGATGATTCATCAGCTTATTTACTACTTCATTACTCTATTATCGGATAGAGATATAAATAACTGGACACAGTAGAGAAAACTGGTAAACTCTGGAAAACGTGTAGTTCACTTGGAAACGAACAAGCACATTTAAGGGTACGCCCACGACTAGACGGCCCGGCGTCCAGACAATGAGTCGCGTCATTGTGGTATCACTGATTGCCATACACATTGAAGAAAGAACTTTATGTTCTTCAAATAAAATAAAGATAATAAAATTCTGTAAGTAGGATGATAAACCCAATACACACATGAATAAGAATATGTACTTTATTTTGAAAACATGATTATGAAGCCAGTTTGATAAACCCCTTCCAAGTATAATAATTTTCTGTCTCATGTGAGAGTATGAGCATGTTCAACAAATAAAATAAAGTTAAAGAATTCATCAGTCTGACTCAAGTAAACAATGGTTATAAGTTTTAGAAATTATGTGGTTGTTTAGGTTCGGGATATCTGTCAGTTTAGTTGCAATATTTCATGTGTATATGAAGTCATGAACATCTTTTTTCGACGAGCAAATTATACAATCAACAACACCATTATAGACTGTAGATTATTTTGATTGTCATAGAAGGCAATATTAAAATTGCCTTTGAGAACGTACTCGTAGACATTTTATTACATAATTTACATAGGTATGCGTAGAAAATGTTAAGATAAAAACAAACTGAATAAATTTATAAGCTAGCACAGTATTTTGAACAAGAAGCTATTTATCACTTCCATCAATCGGAACTCCTCGGGTAATTCCGTCCTCTGGACAGTCATCGTTTGGATGTATCTGGTACATAGAGGATCTGATATGAGTGGTCATTAGGTACTGAAAATATTAAACGATTTGAATAAAACGATACGAAACAAGACTCTGCCGAGTTTCGTATCGTTTCAGACAACGAGTTTAATATTTTCAATACCTAATGACCACGAATATTAGATTCTATTTATCACATAACCAAAACACCAGCTGTTTTTGTTAACAATGCATAATCTTTTTATAGTATGAACAGTCGGACTTGACATGTGTAATTTGGTTTAGAACAATCCGCAGAAAAGATAGTTCCAGTCTTTACTCGACCATTTTCCACACAAAGGGAACAGATTCGTTTATAACATGACTAAAATGTTATCTATTTATTTATTAAAACGAAATTGTCCAACAAAATGCATAAAACGGCGACAACAAAGTGATCGGGAAATGGCATATACACCACACAAACTTAATGACGTCACACTACGACTATGACGTCACACTACGATAACTAACTAGTGTGTTACCAAAAATAACGCATGAGTGTTACCTCACGAGGCGAGGCTAAGAAAATCAGAAAGCACGAGGCTTGCCGAGTGCTTCTGATTTTCGGGCCGAGCATGATAACATTTATCTATATCAACACTAACCTGGTATTCTTTTTATCCCACCATCAACAGCTTTTCAAAGGGATCGTTTAAATTTACCGCTACTGCTCCTCCCTTACATGATCTGACATTCCAATGCAATACACGAACTTCATGCGCGAGCAACAGAGTAATTCGGCTATAAGAAATAGTTCTATTTTACATTTTTTTTACTAATTTAATTAATTATTAATTTATTTTTTTTATTTTACTATTTTACAGTCGGTTAAGAAGCTTCTACTTAAGTTTTCAATCCTGCAGGACAGAGATCGAAACCGCTTTCATCCTTTTTTTTAATTGCCTCTTTTGCTCTATTTAACCAATCTTTATATTATGAACATTTTTGGGATGACCACAAGCATAATTACGGGATAAATGAGTTTAATTCTCGTAAACATTCCTGATCGTTTCGTCAAATAAGTAGTCCGGCTTAGAGCAGGTGCGCGAATATCGGTTGATAAAGCTCATTTTTATCACACAGGTTATATCAACCGATATTTACAGAGATGGTGGAATAAAAAGACTTACAGAATCACAATTGTTTTGTTCGCCGGAAGAGGAATGCGCCATAACAAGTTCTTCAAAATGCGATAGATGTAGTGTATAGGGTTATTTTATCCAGTAAACTTATCAGTTTAACTGTTCACATCTCGTTAGATATACAATTGTAACTGTATTTTCAAAAGATATAGCAAAACATTTATTTTGTTATTTTGATGACGTCATAAACACCAACATGTTTATTTTCGCGAGGTTTTCTCATCAAACATCAGAAAAATGATCCGTCAATCATCCGAGGCGTTCCGATTGTTACGACCATATCGAAAACAGAGATTGAATCGACAGTACGTTTGATCGTACGCATTAGAATATTTGAAAGACAATATAAATGTATTAAACCATCAATTAAACTGGTCAATCATTACGTCTGGCAATTGTATACATCAAATGGGCATTTGCAAACTAGTAAGTCACAGCAAACGCACTAAAATGATATCTTTATTTCAACTTAACATGGAAATATGTTAGATTGGATATCTTTAATGAAAACAAGAGAGCGCTCTAACAGTAAATGTGAATGGAAAAAGCACTCAACTATAGCGTCATTGTAATATGTTAAGTGACATAATAGTATGCGACTAAAAGTTTTAAGGTCTAAAAACATTTTATGGATGCTATATACACCTCTGTAATAATTTCCTAAATATACTGCAACCGTATTTAGATTAAGCATAATTTATACTTTAAACTCAAATTGATCATTCTTTTTAAATCTATAATTAAGCACGATAGCGACCTCAAGTTGTTTCCTTAGTTTAAAAGTAGCTATCTCTGCAGCGTGGCTCAAATAGGAAATAACTGTTTGCAATGACGAGTGGTGTATAATTATCCACATGTCACAAAGAATTAAGGTATCAATAAACTGCATTTTACATGACCTTTTCATGTAATAATGAATTATTTGGTTACATGTATTGATGAAAAAATGTATGGTACAGAAGGTCGGATTACCACCTTAACTGTTTCCTTACACATATACAAGGCAATCTCAAGTTGCAAGTTTAAAAAATTGAAAACAAAAAAGTAATCTCATTTAAGTTCGAAAGATATGCAAATTAAAGAAAATTCCGGACATTTATAGTTCCACTCGAAAGACTTCGACATTTTGCTTCTGAAAAATAAAAGTAGATCTAGAAATTGTGATCATATGGTGAGATGATATGAAGCAAATGGTAAAGTACACGTGAAAACAATCCATGTTTAATCTCGTGTTTTGTTTAAGAATGATTTTGGTAACAAATATTCCCTTCTACTTTATGCCTTGCAATGGTCTAATGTAAAATGTTTTGCACAATTCCGGCCAAAAGGACGTGTTTTTTTACGAATTATAAGTAATATTTTGTCAAAAAGGAGAGAGTTTCCATCGGTTCATAAATGTTGTTATTCGTTGAATTAACAATCAATGACTGTTCTTGGAATGCATATGTTATTTCAGTTATAGAAATGTTCTAAACGCGCTTACTTGGCTTCGTATCTATAAGTATTTTATCTTTACTAGGATAATATACATATGATGAACTTGGTGCATGCATTATTAGAAATATACAGTATTGTTTCTTGATTTCTTGATGTTTATTAATTTTAAACTACCCACCAAAATATTTGTATCATCTATGCTTCTGTATCATCGTATTTTTGTATATATAAACTGTTTTCCAATAGACTTTTTTTCGCAAAAACATTTCTAAGACACTAATGTTAATTAGTTTGATATGCAACCTTCCGATCAAAAAAAGATTTAATGTATACCATTTCTTATAAGAAATAACTGACGTTACTCAGATAAAGTTATTGCTTTAAACCCTGAGCCCTAAGCGGACAGTAGATAACGCTCAGATAAACTTCTAACCACTCTTTTACCTTGAATCTTGAGTTGATTGACTGTTTAATGTGCATTCTTAGATCTAATCACACTGCATTTGCTAATATACCCTCTAAGTTATCTGTTTAAATCAGTCTAGACATCAGTACTTTGTATAGAGAATTATCAACAAATACTGAAGGTCCTGAATACATAGCTGATACCTTGCTTGTCTTGACCTACACATTTCTCGGGCCTGATCAGTGCCTCCATAGCAGGCTAAGAGTTAGATGATATCTTTTACAACGATTTATGGCAAACTTCTAAGTGCCTCGACTATTTAACAGACATCAGATCAAAGAATTTCGAAGACGATGCATTAGATTGTATCGAAATTGAATTATTGGTATACTTCTCGTCGCCACGATCTACTTAGGCGCTATTTGTATGATGCGGGTTTGTTTATATTTGAAGCATTGCCATGATACCAAACATTTATAGAAACTCAGTTATTAAACAGCAATCAGCGAGCTGAAGAGATATCGACTTATAATTTGTCTTAGACAAAACCCATATATATTTTTTTCTTCAATTTAATTTAATATACGAAAATACATCAATCTTTGTCTTAACGTTTAGGTCGGTGCAGTTTCTTCAACTGTATTGGATTGTTCCCAAGCAGCTGATTTAAGCAATCAGAAAGTGGAAGTTTTATTGACCGTTTAAAAACTTCAACAAATGTTAATTAGATTTTTAACGTTGTATATAAAATTTAATACCTTCTTCATGAACTTAAACAAACGATTGTGTCCAATAGTAGAATGTTTTATGACATATGTACAAATTACAAGAATTAAATACACAGACGACAATAAAAATAACGTTGCGACTATCTTTCATTCATCTGCTTTAGGCTAATTTCTAACTCTTCGTTTTCTATTGTGTATCATTCTGTCAGCCTAAGCTACGGTTGACATTTCATCACTATGATCTCTGGAACAATTGTTTTACATTTCAATGCTCATATGAAATTAATAAAACAACCATTGGCTACACTTACACTGCGTTGTATAGTCGTTAAGTAATGCAGTGTGCAAAATCTAATGACAGGTCTATTGAGCTTTCTCTTAAAGTAGTTTGTGGATCAGAAATGTATCGTATGTTCAGCCAAAACAAAAAATTCTAACTTCCGATTCTTACTGTATTACTCTTCCTGTTTTGGAAACTTATTTGAATGTTCATTATCACTATGTTTAGTGTGTATAATACAGCCTATGTGAGTACCAAACACTTTTAAAAATAATATTTTTCTAATATCTTTTTTATGTTTTATCTTATTATGAAAATATTGTTCATTTAAATTAAACATTCATTTCAATAAAAAAAAATATTTAATATAATTATTCCCAAATGCTTGAAGAAACTATTTTTCACATGTACAAATCACCCTTTTTACATTCCCTAAATAATACTATATATAATTAATGTATATATTATATAATACTTTCGTAAAACTTGTGAGGTAAAAAAAAGTTTTGACACTAACATGACCGTATCTGTCATTTCCTTTTCTAGTCGCAAAGTTATCTAGTTCTTTTTCATCCACTTCCCATGGCGAGATAGATCTAAATAGATCGTGAAAAGTATTTTCACCGTCTGATAAGCAATACCAGTTTGTCAGTTTAAAACAGGTTTGGACAAAAGCTGTTTAGTTGTTATCCAGTTTGTTCAATCGAAATGTTCTGCACATATAATAAATTAATTAACGTATTTGACAAAAGCAATAATATATTGTATTGAAGTAAATAAGTCGACAGAAAGCCAGTTGTGCAGAAATCGGTCTATAATGCACTAACTGATATTTATTTGTTTTCTCATAGACAACAGAAACAATTAAAACATTTATCACTTTGAGACAACTTTCATAAAGTACCGACAAAAGAGGATCATATGTCAACAAAATAGTGTCAATAAACATTAAAATTTGATGAAAATATCTATATCTATAATGTCTGCACGAGATGAATGTCTCGGTAACAGAGCAGTTCCTAGTACAGAAACAGACCAATCTAAAAAAACAATGCCAAGTAATTGAGCTCAGGAATGAGAAAAGGTATTGACGTCATTTTAAACAATTATCTTTTATTTTTTATTAAATGTAAGTAAAAAGCCAATGACAATAAAAAAAATTAAGCCAGCGAAACAAATTTTCAGAATTGAAAAGAGTTTCTAACTAGAGACACGCTAGAATAACATCTACTAGACTCATTATTTATCTGCAAATGGTCTGCAATTTAACAAGGTAAGATACTATCACGACATTATACTTACCATGCTCGTTAACTGAAATGGATACGAAAATATGAAAACCTGTGATAATGCTTAAATTGTCTCAGCTAAAAATGGTAACGCTGCAGAAACGAAGAAAAAATAATCAAACATTGACTTTAAATTATAAACTAATTACTTATCAACAACAGACTCATTAGGAGCAATATAATAATTTCGACAAACTTGTATAATCCCATGGCATGCTTTCCTTTACTTAGTTACAAACATACTTTGGTATTTTTATTTTTGATAAAAAATTATCTTATCGATCGCTAAAAAGTTTGTACTTTAAAGCACACTCGTGAACTGAATTTTATATGGCTTGTACTTTAGTAAAGCACTTACGTTAACTTGTGTTTAGAGGTTTAACCGAATTCCGTATTGTTTAATGATGCAAATAGGAGCATGTTAAAGACATCTCAAGATATTTATGTACCTTTAGTAGAGATTTTCTAATCTACTTTGCAAATTTATGTGACAGTTGTTTTTATCTCAGAGAGTTGTTATCATTGTGTTTTACGTCTCGTAGTCTTGTAACCCAGTACTACAAACGTTGTTTATTATATTTATCCGGTCCAAGCAATATATTAAAAAAACAATAATTCAACGCTCTCAGTTAATCCTACATCCTTTAAGACTGTTTATGAGTTTGTGTTTGTGTCAGGTATATATTTAATCGCATGCTAATGTGTTTTTTTTAAGTTTTCAGTATTTCCATTTGTCATAAGACTGTGTTTTGATATTTCATTTAAAATCGTTATTATAATAATACATCTCCATTGTATACATACCCAAATGTCAATAGATGTGGTTAGCTGTAGTCTTTATAAATATGTGTTAAATCACCCTTTTCCGTCACCATATTAGCATATTATCACAAAACACTGATTTATTTCAGGCTTTAGGACGCCGTATTATAAAGAAAGAAATATGTTCTTAAAAGTGCGGAAAGAGCTTTATTGGTCTGGTTGCTTTTGAAAGCTAAATTATCCTTTCTACATAGAACGTGATAAACCGTGTATTCAAAATCTTGTAACATATTTCCTTTGCGTACTTACAAATTGTCAATATTTTTTTTTATTTTATTTATTTATGTACTTTTTCAAATACAACAGTGGTTTATTTCGTGTTAAAGCGAGAATATTACTGGGTTTTGTCGAATGTCGTATTGAGGAAGGATGTTTGTAGTCATGCTTACCGAGGTATATTTGAGTTTTTGCAAAACGCATAACATCCCTTTTCTCATAGTACGTGTTCAACCATTATGAACTTGAATATGTTAGTAACATATTTGCATGAATAATGACATTTTGTGTAATTTTGTCTTTTTGTTTTGTGTTCAAACCCATTTTAAGATGACTATTATCATAGAAAAACGAATGTGTTTATTTCGGTGGAAGCAATTTTTGTTTTCAAAGAACGTAGCATTAGCATTACAAGGACTGATACAGTACAACACATACCAAAGGAAATTACAAAATTGCATTCAGCTTATCAAAAGTAAAACTGTCTTAATACAAAACGTAAGATCGTCCAGCATGAAAGCGATTTTTTTTCAAACTTTTATTTTACGGGAGAGAAATTTAAGTATGTAATAGGTACTTGCCGAATGTGCAGTATGTCCAGCTAATAAATGTCAATGACGTTTATTTTTTCACGTCCTATAAACTTACTTTACATTAGCTTATCTAGTTGGACTAGCCTGTATTTGTGCCTTTTTGTCATTAAATGTAACTAACTGATAACGTCAAACGTTAATATTTTAAATAAAATCATAATGATTATCGCAAGTAATACACATAGAATTGTTTTATATGCTATGAAACTTAAATGCATGATAAGAGATGATCATCTTGTATTGTCAGACATAAATGTTCATCTCATGTGAATGGTATTAATTCCTGATGGTGACATACAGCTGGTTCAAACAGAAGTGTACTTATAACCCGTAAGCATGACGACATGGCTAAGACAAGTAAAGATTATGCAAAGACTGAATGAGAAATAAATCACTGTCTGTCATTCCACGCTACTGTAGAATCCTTTCGGTTATACAAACTTGTTTTAATGATTCTTTTCTGTACGATTTTAGTTACTGATCTACGAAATACTTCAATGAATAGAATATATGATAAAGTCCTATGAGCATTGCAACATATACCAAAATCTGAAAAGGCACTGGACATACGCATGCAAGCAAAATGAAAATTGAAAAATGATCTGTGATGAATCATTTTAAAAAAGAGCATACCCAACACCTACCTCTTTGGAACAGTCAAACGGCAATATGACCGACTGGGGCGCTTATAACGGTTTAACAGAACTTTAACATGGTTTATAAAAGTTAAGTAAACACCTTTCTTAAATTAATTCATATTCGTGGGTAATGTAAAGTAATAGATATTTACAAATAACACGTGCACCCATTTATATGTGACATATTCATGTTAAAAGATAGCAAAAGAGCAACGAAATAAGCAATATAAGGGCACTTTTGACAAAAAATAAACGAAACAAGTAAGAAAAGAAGTATGTTATTTAACGTAATATTCGGCATTTGTGGGGCGTATATTAATATAACTAAATGATCTTATTCGTTCATTAAGTAAAACAGATTAACCATCGGTTTTACATTGCTGAAAATATTAGGTTGTGTGAACAAATATCAAAAAACTTTCTAAACAACTCTATTAACTATCGTTGTTAAATATGTTTAATAAATGGTTAACACAGAAAAAAAAATAAAAAAGTAGAAAAATACACACTAAGTCAGAAAAGGTCCCCAAATTACCTGCAATATGCGGTTGCTCTTACATGTTTAAAGGGAAAGAAACTTTCCGTTTATAAAAGTTAAAATGTTAATGAAACATAATTGCAGTTTACTGATTTCCTGTTACCTTAAGAAACAATACGATTATTCGGGACCTGATCAATAAAGTTGTTAAAACTAAGACGGTGTGCGTAATTTTATGCCCAGAAAACAGTTATTATTTTCCATCTTAAATTTCAAAGAAGTAACATAGTCTGTTTTTATTGAGAAAAAGGCAACATGTTTTCAAACACTCACCTTTCTTGAAAGAAATAAACAAAACATGTGGATACAGTGCGTCGGTGGATTTAGTTGAAAAAGAAATATTTTTTTCTAAGTGATCTGTTACCATGGTTTTCAGTTGTTTTGTTTGGTATGTTTTAGCATAGCTTTACTATTTATGAAAAAAACAACAACTTTATAAACTTGCGTACGTAAGAATATTGCAGACATGCACTCATTTCAAAGTGCATATGCTATTATAACTACAAGTACACTTTTGTTTTCAAAGAACTTTTTTCTTTTATCAAAACAACTGTAATGTCTTTTTCTAGTACGTGTGTTATCTAATCAATGATCATCTTGTTTCAAAAAACGATCACTTTATTACCCCAGTGAACCTTTTGACTTCAATGCTATCAACATTTTTGCTTCCTGTCAAGCTTTTTCTCATAGAAAATGATTTCTGAGCTTTAAGACAAAACATCGTTTGCTTATTGACCTGCAACATGAACAAATGAAATACAATATTGCGCATTAGGTGCGTATGAAGCAATATGTTAAATAGAAATCTGTTATTTATCACTGCCGTAAGAAGCAAACTAAATTGGATTTAACATGCACTACTAGCCATTTTAAGCTATTTAAACGTCGGTAGAATTTTACATATAAAATAACGTAGTCTGTTGAAGTGATCACACCTAGCACTTTACCAGAGGAAGAATATTACAGCTTTAAAAGATAGCAACCTTGATTGTACCCTGACAGCATTAATTGTTAAATGGAAATACACGTATACAATTTCGTGTAGATAATATAAAATATACTTTTCTACACATTGAAGAAGTCTTCATGTCCAAATTACCTAACGTTGCGTGAATTTCAAAGGTTGTGAGGGAAATTCCGTGCTCTCATAATTATGGAGAATATCATAAATGCTTAAAAATAAATATAATAAATGTATGGGTTTTTTACATGAAGGAGACATAACGCATAACAATAGACATTCATTTGTTGAAAGAAAAATGCATTTATTTACTTTGAAATAGAACTAATTATTATATAAATACGAAATTAAGTTGAAATGCAGATGGAAATGGGTTTCTGGAAATGTTATGGTACAATTACGACTGCATAACTCTTAGTTTTCACTACTTTTATTACACAGCACAATTCTTACTTGGTTTTGTTAGTTAGATTTACGATCTTTTATGCATGTTTTATGCAAAAAGCTGTTTATATCTTATGTAGAGTATGCTTAAAAGTCTTTACGTTTATGTACTTTAAGTATGCACACACTTTAAGTCATATTTGAGTCTGAAGATTGAAATGTGATTGTATGTTCGGAAAATTAATAAAAATGTAAAAATCGTTAGCTTTCGCCTTTGACAATTATGACATTCTGTAGAAAATCAAGAAAACATATGTATGTAATTTACAGACGACACTATAATTAAATGTAAGTTCTAGATGTAATATAGATATTTGTCAATGTAAAGAAGTTAGTCGTGTTTTGAAGTAAATTTAAGTGTAGAGTTTCTATCTTGTTTTAGCTGATCGTTACACAAATGTATAATAACGAATAGAACTTTGAAGCTTTTGATGCACAATTTGTAAATGGCAAACATTTGTTTTCATAACAATAACCTTGAAAAAAAAGACAGAAGAACATAGAGAAAGATAGAAACAAGTTCGGTCGTTATACCTTTACCATAGTCAACGGCATCTTGAAGGTCAAAAACAGAAATGCATTTATCTGTATGATAAATACTAGCGCTGGCGTCTTGATGTCTGTTTCCGATACGGCAAGAAGAGAAATGCTCAGAAGTGATCTGATTCCTGTCATTCAATTTATTTTAAAAGTATTTGACAGTTGGCATTGTAAGCACATTATATAATGTATCATCCCTGCGCATTGCTTCAGGAACTAGGTACTAATAGGTAACTAAGAAAAGGTCCTATCAAATTCTACAGATATTTACATTTAATCTACCTCTAGACAGAAGCAAACAGGGTAAATGTAAATGTGACAAAAACAAAGAGACGAGACATAACACACAAAAAGACAAAACAATCAGTTACCCCTTGGAACGGTCAGCCGGCAACAGGACCGACTGGTGTGCTTAAACCTGGTTTGTGGAGCGCTACAACCTCACACGTGTGTGGGGGGGGGGGGGGGTCTTTCTATCAAACAAACAGTGTAAATAAAATATCCCGTCAAAGTGAAACAACTAACAGTAAGCAACTCCATCGGGAGTTAAAACAGATACAATGAACTTATATACATACAAATTAGCTAGTAATAAAATAAAATATCATCATATGTACCATATGTACAGTAGAGAAAAGCCTTGGCAACCTAAAAATTCCAAATGAGAGAGTAGTTTGAAATAAAATAGCCCAAGCGCTGACATATAATTAGAACAATTTAATGACGTCATACAATGTCATGACGTCATATGCCAAAAGTGTCAAAAGTGAAATGTAAACATACGAAAGAATTCACCGAAATAAAGAAAACAACCCAAACCAACAAAATAAAATGTAGTATTGTTAAGATTTAATAAGTTTTTAAATAATATATTAGGTAAAAAAATTACGATGTTATACCTGCTATACCTATTATTGCTTTAAGTCACTGATTTCATGTTGTCTCAACGACCTGTCCTGTTATCATGTAATTTAAAAGCAATGCAAGTTCTTGACAGTAAAAGGATCATTAGCAAGCAATGCAGTACAACACGGATTTTCGGGTTGTAACCGTCGCAATAAATTTTCTGAAAAGTTTTGTAAAGTGGTCACAAAAGTTATGAGACCCCGTGATTTTCTTTAACTTGTATAACACATTTCCATAAAATGCAGGATGGCTTATGCCTTTAGTGTTTTCATACTGCTATTTAAGTTCGGTTAGTTTGACAATCATATTTTTACAGTCATGGCTTTACATATAAGTCGGTAATTGTTTTTTGTGTTTTATATTCATGACACACTACACATTGTCATGAATAATACAATGTAAATACATTGTATGTATAAAAGACATTAAGCTGTTTGTGTTAACGTACAGTAATGGGTTAAATACATCATTACAAATAGATTGCCTGAGCCCGTATTAACTAATGGTTAAATATAAAATTCAGGAGAATATCTTACAAAGTCTTGGATAGACATAAAATGTATTATTAATTTTATATTCATCATTTAATATTGGAAAACACTTGTATTGTATTTTTTTAATTCAAGACTAAATTCAAGACATGAATTACATGAACAGCATTAACAGCCCTTTACAAGCTAGCCGTAAATAAAGAAAATCTTAATAGAGAGAGTTTTAAGAAAGTCGATGTTATTGACGTATTCTTACCTATATATACATAATAATGCAATATCTTAACTGGCCGTATGTGTGTATAAATTATTTTGGTTCCTTTTTATGAAGCTAATAGTTTTAGAAACATGATCCAAAATATTTCAATGTATTAGTGTTATTTTTGACGACAAATGATCACATGAAACTTTAAAATATCGATTTTTACGGAAAATAATAGAAAATACAGATGTTACTAATTTAAAAAATGTTCGATATGGTCATAATAAATATTGAGTTCCGGTTAGTTATTTTCTAACGCTTTCTTTTCAAGCAAAGGTGATATTATTATTTTATAAGCAAAAAAGCACTCGGTGTGTATTGCAGTCTACAGGCTACAATAAACAATAGTAATATATACCAAACTTTGGCTTTCGTGCTTTTATAAATAAAAATGCATACAGTTTTTTTTTAAATATTCGATGTTTATAACTATACCCGTTTTGATTACTACTTATTATAAGGTTTTCGGAGCACAAAGCCAAAGCTCTTTCTATTTTCTGTTTATCTTTATCATACGACGAATTTCATCAGTGAGCAATATAACTTTTGCCAAATTAGGTTGTATTAATATATGTTACTATATATTGTGGGCCAAAAACCAATTTAAGAAAAATTTGATGCAAGGATTTATGGTTAAAATTCACACAAATATGAATAATAACGGGTAACAGATGTCAGTTGTTTAAGAATATAATAGTTCTCAGATTGCATCCAAGAAGATCTTTAATTCTGCAATTTATTATATTATTTAATTCATTTAATTATATTGTATATATAATTATATTTTCTGTGCCTAATAAACTAATTATTCAATAAATCCATACGCAGTCGTAAAAATGCCATGCTAGAAAAAGAATAAACTATTTTTTTCAGGAAAAAAAAATCAGAATTCCCGAAAGGAAACTTAATTGTTCAAATGTTTTTATAGCATGTCTTTCTACAAGTAAATGCTGGCTATCATGTTTAACTCTTGGTGTTTTATGCTTTTATTTTTCAGTCTTGTGGTTATTTGCATCGATACAGGTAATATTGATTGTTGTTGATGTTGGTCTCATATATATATGATAATATATATATATATATATATATATATATATATATATATATATATATATATATATATATATATATATATATATATATATATATATATATATATATATATATAAATGCAGCTGATGCGGGTTCTTTTTATTGTTTCAGCCAATGAATGTTTGTGGTTTGTGTCACAAAAATCGTGTGCTTGCATGGCTCTAACAATTGGACATGCGAACCATTCTCATGAAGTGTTTTTTTACAAAAGGGAGCACTTGCTCCAAAAGTCTTATCATATGGCGTCGTTATATTGATTTATACCATTCTATGATTCACATTGAACTCGGATATTTTCAAGTGTCATTTCAAAGATACGGGCGTTCTTACAGTAATAATGGAGTCTTGTATGCCTTACAGATACCTTATCAAATTGATTTCTTAGCAAAAACCTTTGTTGAGTTTAAGAAATATTTTAACTAAAATTCAGTGCGATTTAATGAGGCATTCATTTATCTGCCTGATTAATATACATTTAACGATCGAAAATTATTTTTGCAATTGGATAATTTTTTTACAAGTTAAGGTGATACAACTATAATTTTATATGCAATTTCATTACCTTTTAAATTAAGTTAAAAATATTTTTTATGATATCGCTGTCGGATGCAAACTTTTAAACACTATGCTTTTCAAGAAATATCGAAAAGGAAATTAATTATTCTATTACGTGAAAGGATGTTGCAATGTAAGAAATATTTGTTTTCACCTCGATAATGTGACAATGTCCGTAGAGGCTCATATCATTCGTTACAATTTAAAATATCAAACATATCAAAAGACTGGTGTATAAACATACAAATTCATCGTAAATGTGACAAAGCCCATAGACGAGATTTCTTGGATAGGTAAATCATATCAAAAAGATACAGAAGAGTTTAAGAGATTATTTATAATCCTACGTTAGTTTTGAACTTACCAACCAATTTACCTTGAATTAGAGCTAAAACACCAGAGGAGGGTAAAATTTAGGGTGTAATTTTATAGTGGGAAGGTATTCCGAACGACAAAGGAAACTATCATTTTCAATTACATTTGGAATAAGTAAGTAAGTAAGTAAGTAATTGTTTATTAACGTGACTTGTGTACATCAAACATGAAATAAATACATAATAATAGTACTGTAGGTTTACACCCGGCCCACCGGGCCTATAAGTCACCTAAACATTTTTTCTTATCAAAGTAACAAATACATTTCAAATTATTTACATATTGTCACATGATGGTATGTTAACATTTAACGTAAAAATGAAACGATACATAAGCTTGATTGCTGAAAATTTATAAAACATGTTTACATTTGACCATGTACAAATAGTATAGTTCCGTTTTGCGATTTGGGATTTTGTTTGGAAAAATCCTATCAACTATTCCGCACATGATCATTGGAATAATTAGATGACAACATGGATTAGACGCAAATGCTGTTTCATGACATCGGCATACCATGTTATACTGAGAACAATAATGTGACAAAGTCCTAAGAGAACTACAAAACAAATTCTATACTGACGCATCACAAGTAAGGCATAAAAATGCAAGTCAATTGTCACAAATTGACATAATACGGAGACGAGACGTTACACAAAGACTTAAAGAAAGAAAGTGTTATTCTGATAATGTTTTACATATCGTATCACAAAGCGTATGGTTAGTGTCTTAATATGAATTGATACATGTGTACATACAAGTACATTGTATTAGGTAAAATATTTGTCTTGTGTACTGGTTCAGCTTATAGCATAACGGTTTGACTTTTCTAATTAAAAATAGCATTTCGACTCTTTTCAATGTCTTATGGTCAGTAAGATTGATATATTTGAAAATTATTTTGAAGGAAACACAGGTCTTATTAAAGCCATTTAATTTTTTATTCTTAAACATGACAATTATTTATATTTATCATAGACTAATTTACTGCAAACTTGATATTTATCATTTTAAATGACATATTCTGTTATAAAACACAACCATGTTCTGTTGTGTTGTTATTGTTTTTCATTTCGTGATACGTTAACAAAATAAAAAGCCAGCGTTATAACGCTTTATTTAATTGTATTAACAGTTCTAACGCATGTAAACAACTATACAGGAGCCTTTAGTATTTTAAACTCGAAGTGAAAAGTAAATATCTACCTCGACCGTACACATTGCAAACTTGATTTAACTAAGATAATCATGAGACAGTTAAGAAACTTTGTTTATTGATACAGTTTCTGCATATAGGCATGTACACCAACTATTAGAAACCTTCATCATGAAAAATTATTCTTAGAAACGTAAACCACTATAAAATACACTTTTTAAGAACTTTTACTAACGGTTCGTAATGTAGTTTGCACTTTTAAATTTAAAACACGAATGAAACCATCGAATTTTAGAAAACAGCCGAAACCAAAGAAAAACAAATGTAGTAATGTGAGAAGTTGATAGGTAATGAGATTCAAATATTATGCTAAAAAGCCGAGCCTTTTGATTTTAAACTAGCATAAGTCATGTACCTTCTGAAATCAAACCGTGTAAGTAATAATAGTATATTTGAATAATCTTTGCATATTTGATTTGATTCCATATTTATAAATAAACATATATAAGTTCATAGAGTTTTGTTGTTTTTTCTTTATGATTTGCATCTTTGACGTGGGTGAGGACAAAGTCGACGTAAAACTACTAACTTTATTCTTTTTAATATTTCTGGAATAAACAAGATGAACTATGCAGCAAACATAATTATTTCAAGGATACATTAATTTAAGATTAGAAAAGGATCATTAACGAACCGGAATTGTAATCATATCCATATATTTTACCAAACTAAATATGGAAATATTTTAAGAATGTATTAAATATTAAACTCAATACTTTTCATAGAAATGCAATAGAATGGGCATATGAATGATATGTCTGCGTTATGGACGTAAGCATATTATGTAAGCATACAAGATATTATTATTATACTCAAGCAGACGACAGATACAAATGTTAACGTATTTCTATGTTCAATAACTTGCTTAGCACTAATTCTGCATATTAATGCAATCTTAAAACATATACTGAAAGATTTGTCTGCGTCTGGATTACGAGACAGTTTTCTTATCGAAACTATAAACCCGCAGAGACACACTATTTCAAAGATTGTTATAAACTAAACGACACAATGAACAACACAAACAAGATGTTGTTTTACATCCGTAACATAACTCCATTAGTGTATGTGTAACAAAACTGTTTGTACCATTTAAATATAGAGAACATTATTTATTTGTGTTACACTTCGTGTCCTTTTAAGAAAGTAAATTGGATGAATGTTGGAAAGTTGTTCGGCGGTCATTCGTCTTATCTGGCTTATTTGCCTAAAGACATGGCCTTTTTGTGGACAAAAACAAAATTAAGTTGGTGCATGCAGCTGATAAAATCATATCATTTTGTCTCGTGACATGCCTTATATCGTATGTGCAGTTTATACTGTACTTTCTGGTTGTTGTTTGGTTTGGATATACGTTTTAACTTTAAAGTAACGCTCATTTGAGAAAATGTTGGGTTAATTCTTTGACTGTTTTATTGTTTGTTTAATTAATTTCAGTTATCCAGGGACGGTGTCCATTGTGGATGGCGTACTATGAAGACCAAGCATGATAACCCGAAAGTAACATGTCTTGACCCTTGGTCGACCATTGTGGAACAATCCATTTCTTTGCTCAAACTTTAGAAAAAAATTATACTGCTTTCGTTTCATGGACTTGGCATTTAGCTGGCCAGCTAAGAGGCTGGATGTGTCATTTTGCTTGTTTTAGTTCAATTTAATGCAGCTCGTTTACTAGTGAGAGACACATCTTTGACGGAAATGTGTTTGTGTTTTGTTGGTGGACCAAACCACTGGTAAAGGGAAAGCGGACTGGGTCGAAAAGTCAGAAATGTCAAAAAGACAGAAGCGAAAGTTTGTAAATGACAGATCAAGTGCCTTTTCACCTATCTCCATATCGGTCCACCCTTTCCAATGAAGTATTGGTCTTCGTTTAATGCAAGACAAACAACAACCGCATTAAAGAGGCTAAATGAACATATATTCAAATATCTATTAGCTTAAGTATACAAGATGTCGGTATTTGGGAAATCTGATAAAGAATGTTGTGTTATCATAACATGGAAGCAGCAATTTAATGAGTACTGATATATATACCGATTAGAAGTTCTGAATGGTTTCAAATACCTTATCTGTCAAAAGATACAAAACATAAGCTTACATGACTGTTTTGATTAGATTGTAAGTTCTTCAACATTTGCGGTAAAGTTTTCATTCTCAGCAAGAAGTTCAGCTGACCATATATATTGTAGTTTATGCATGTTCTAAATATCACGAAACCTTTGCAGAATTCAAACATATTTTTTTCAAATGATATGGTTAACAGGTATTAATTAAGAAAACTTGAAAGTAGAATAACAATAGAAGTAGTTGCCTAATTGTATTTTGCGGACAAAAAAACTGTGAATCGACAGGTTAAAGTAACAACTGGAGTAATGTTTTATTATAAAACTTAATTTATAAATATTAGTAAGGTTCGTTGCAAGTAGATATTCGCGTTTTGCTTACAGGTATAAGATTTATTTTCTGTGTATTCTTATCCTATCAGTAGAAATAAAACTTTTAATACGACTAGGCAATCATATTTTAAGGCACTAATATTTTTAGACACTAATATTTTTGGACACTAATATTTTGTAGACAAAACATGTAAACGGCTCTTTTTTAAAACAGTATTACGCAACGAAAAACAATATTAAATGTCTCATTTAGTGTAATTTGTCAAGGGCAAATAATAACTGATGATTCGACGCTTGGACTTGTATCAAAGAACCTGCCTGAAGCGCATAACACCACATATATAATATTATATTCGACAACAGGCCGGAGATAACCCAGCTACGCCTGCTACGCTTGCATCGTTATGAATGGCTAAAACCTTTATGAAGCCGTTCAGTTTTCCCTTTATCTTCAAGATAGAGAGAGAGAGAGAGAGAGAGAGAGAGAGAGAGAGAGAGAGAGAGAGAGAGAGAGAGAGAGAGAGAGAGAGAGAGAGAGAGAGAGAGAGAGAGAGAGAGAGAGAGAGAGAGAGAGAGAGAGAGAGAGAGAGAGAGAGAGAGAGAGAGAGAGAGAGAGAACTGTGGTTAAACATACTTAGTAAGTCTTTTTCATCCCCATTACATAAATATATAAATATAAATTAAAATATATAATATTTACATAATCCGGACATAAAGACTTTAATAAGACTTTAATTGTTGCATGAATGTGTTAAATGCAGTATGTTAAAGAACTATTCATGTTTGCATAAGCAACCAAGAAATATCTTAACTATAAGTATAATTAAGTAGAAATATCATAATTTTGATGTTTTATCATTCAATTATGTGGCAATTCTTAGCATTAATAATAGTTGTCATATTCCAAATTGTTTTGTCTATAAGTAGATGTGGTACGATTCGATAATTTCAATGTATTTAATCCTAAATTACTTGAAAGATATTTAATAACCGTTTGGCATATGCAGGCAGAAACATGTTAAAGAAAAGCTTTAGATGTATCATTATTATTTTATATAGGTAAAGTTCAAGCTAAATCCGTATATTAAGTTGATTATTATATAATGGTAGAAACCTTAGAGACATGGAGCTAAGTAAGATGTGTCTAGACAGTTAATTGCATATTATCATGTTATAAATCATATATATTGATATATTTATATATATATATAATTATAACAATTATATATGACCTACATAGAAGAAAGTTTAATGCGGTTTTTTGTCCTTGCGTTTCAGTGTAGTTTTCATCAGATATAAAATATAAACATGCTAACTGGTTTAATTTCTCCTAGCTATTTAAACATGGCAATATTACCAATAGGTAAATAAGAAAAGGTCCTATCAAAATTTCCACAGATATTTAAATGTTATCTACCAGTAGACAAAGGCAAACATGGAACACTTACATGTATTTTTAAAGATACGCGTTTGTGAGGGTTTAAAACGTTTAATGTGTTTGCAACTGTGACGATTATTAACCAAAACTTTTATTAATACAACAAGTTATAGATTTGTTTTTTTTTTTTTATTTTAAAGAACATATTTATGTTTGATCAAAACAAAAACACACGTTGCATACAACTCATAAAATATCTTACATCTCTACAGACGGAGGGTGACAATAATAGAGTTGTGATGTAAATAAGATACAACATACTAATTTCATTAAAAAGGTAACAAAAGAATTTTTATTTAGATACTTGTATTTTTACAGCATCACAAAACAAAAGTATCCCCTTTATATGTCAAAAATATGAACTTGTTCTCGACAAGTATACTTATAAGTTATTTATTTACTTACTTGTTTGTTTATTTATCTGTTTATCTGTACAAATGTATTTATATTTACATTGATATTGATATAAACAGTTGATTAAATCAAAGTATAACGTTAGCATTTTAATTAATTTTTAAATATCAATAAGTACGGATAATACAAAGCTAATCTTAATAGCGTTGGGTAATACTTCGAAAGAAATATATTTATCAATACGAGTTATACGGCTCTATGCGCTGACGTCTTGATGCCTACAGCTGATATGGAAATAAAGTATTTAGAGATGAAATTATTATTCTCAGCTCAACGATTCAATCAACGACATTTGTCATTGTTTGCACAAACTATAGTGCATAATTTTGCATTTATTTCTTATAAATCTGATACGTAGTTCTCTGTCATTTTATATCGTATTTAATGGGAAAATAGATTGTATATAGCACCTTACTAAGTGTAGCCATCAAAGAAACTATAGAAGTCGCAAAACAGACCAACGCTTGTTCACATTGTCAAGACCACACGTTATATGAAAAGTTAGAACTTCATTACAATATAAAACATTAAGAACAATGTATACATCGGTTAAACAAACGGTTTTTATTTTTAAATACGCACATACCAAGTTAGCCTATGTCATACGGCCGAAAAGAAACAATGTTAAAACAACAACAGAAACAACAATAGAAGCGCTTGATTCAACGCCGTTTTAACCTTTCATGCTGGCCGATATCCACAAATTTATACATAAAGTATTTTTTACTGCTTAAAGTAATCTGTTAAAGTGAATAACTGAATTCTTGTTATGAAATTTACATCACTTAGCCTTGACTCACTGTCACAGTCTTTTGTTATCGAAGTATCAAATTAAGCGATGTCTACAGCTGAGAGCAGATGAAAGTGAAGCCTATATACCGTTACCTAAAGAGGAAAACATCCCGTCAACAAACAAGAAATTGACATAGCTTTTGTGAACTTATACACCGAGTACAGTTAGGTTTTCACGTTGTTACGCTATTTTCTAAATGGTCGTCTGTGGCTTTGTATTCGTATATATTTATTGATGTTTTAGGGTCTTCGGACTTGCAGTTAGATGACACTTAATTGATTCTATCTATTATCCATCATTACCACCATATAATTATTATGATTGCGATATTATTAATATTATTGTTATTGTTATTGTTATTATTATTATTATTATTATTATTATTATTATTATTATTATTATTATTATTATTATTATTTTTATCATCATCATCATCATCATCATCATTATCATCATCATCATTATTATTATTATTTATTTATTATTATTATTATTATTATTATTATTATTATTATTATTATTATTATTATTATTATTATTATTATTATTATTATTATTATTGTTGTTGTTGTTGTTGTGATTGTTGCTGCTGCTGCTGTTGTTATTATTATTTAAAATTTCTTAATATGCATCTGTAGCAAAGAGTTCTCCGATTTAGCTCATATTTAAAGGGATTATTGACGGCATTAGTACATTGTTTTCAGGTCGTTTTCATGCTCATTTCTTGAGTACAACCAACGCTATTCCATATTTTTTAGTCTTCTCTTCTGTAAAAAATAATGGCCCACGTTTTCCGTTTAGCGAAAAGCGTCTTTCTAATGTCAGTATTGTGTGTTTACTTTTTTATCTGTTTGTTTTCTTTAAACTTTTATGTAAAATGTAAAAATAAACATCTGAACTGGTCCTAACCTAACAACCTTTTATACATAACTGTAATATTATTTATGCAAAACCTTACTGGTTCATAGAAAATACAGATTATTGCATAGTCAGTTTTGACACTCATTTCAATGTTAAATTGTTGTATCGTTTGTGACAAGTTCGTTTGCACGTGCGAAAACAACAATTCGCCTATAGCAGAGCACTTAAATGCGAAACTTTTTATTTCAAAGGAAAATGCACTGTATTTGTTATACGACGAAAATTATTTACATGTGCACATTCTTCCATATTTCGGTCATATAGTATTAAAAAAAGAATTTATATCGTAATTTAGCGTATAGTTTCAATGTTTTATTGAATGATAATCCCATGTATTTATTTAGAAAAATTAGTTGTATGTTTTGAAAAAAATAGAAAATGTCGTTTTTAAACTTCGAAAAGGCGTATTTAACTATGCTGCCAATAGCAATTTTAATATATATATTTGAAATTACATGCCACGTGTGTTAAAGGCAATACAATCATTTAAGCCCAGAAATTCTACTTGCCTCACACACAGATACATTTATAGGTGTTAATATAGTGGTTGGATATTCGACAATTCACATACTATGTTGTTTTTTAATCATGCATCGGAACATCAAAGAATAGATAGGACATATTAATGTATTTATTTGATGTACATCTTTTCTATTTTGATGAACATTGGATATATTCAATTACAAAGATAAGTGTTTTCCAAGAAGTAATATCAAAATCGGAGGACTTGATGTGATTGTATCCAAAATTTATTTCTTATCATTAAAATCCGCTTGTGTTTCTTCTTTAAATAAGTGCATATTTTTTCATTAATTAAAGTTCATTGAAGTTCATTTCTTTGAAAGACTGAAATTGATCCAGTACATTCACAAAAATGACTTAAAATTAATTAATCTTGCATCGTATAAGACAAGTTACAATACAAGAATACTTGATATAAAACAAACTGTTTTATTCCGACAGCGAAAATTACAATTTAAAAATATTTAAAAATATATTATTTTGTCACTATGGGTCTCCACATCGGATGAGTTTATTATATGTTAAAAATCAACTATATAAAAAATTGACAGATATATTTATGCAAACACTTTACAAAAATCATTGACCTATTGTGTGTATATGGTAAGTATAAATAACAGCCTACGCTATTCGTTGCACCAGAGCCATATCTTTAACAAAACACTGTGGCGTATACGTTAATACTTTGCTCCCTATGCTATCACGACGAAAATAGTTCTTGTTGCTGTAGCAAAGATAATTAATTTCAGAAACTATCCTTTATTTTAGTTTATTTCTTTGCTTTAAAGTAATCGTCTGACGATTTTCATCTTATGTTCTTTAACAACGTTAAAGTTCAAATGTTAAATATTTAGTACAAGTCATAGTCTTGGAAACAAACGCCAGCTTTTAATACATTCAGTGTAAAGGGAAAACTACAATATGCACCAAAGCCATAAATATAACAAAACACTGTGGCTTATACTTTGATATTTTGCTCCCTAGGCTTTCATGACGAAAATAGTTCTTGTTGCTGTAGCAACGATAAGTTATTTCAGAAACGTCTAGTACAAGTCATAGTCTTGGAAACGAGCGCCAGCTTTTTATACATTCAGTGTAAAGGGTAAACTTTACAATACGTTTAGATGGCTGTAGAATTTCCCTAATGAACCCTAATGAAAGATATGAATGTCATATACTTAGATAACATATGGTGAAAATAGATCGTATATAAAAGCTACTTGCTGTACTGTGTTGAATTATGTTCAATAATTTTGTTCTCTGTTGTCTGGTTTTAGACTTGCAACACGGATACATTTTTATAATCATTACGTCAACATTCTTTTATTCGTGGGGAAAGGCCGAAGACGCATGCGGGGGAACAGAGAAGACACGCGGTGGAACAGAGACGTCGCGCAGAGCATAGAAGACGCGCAATGAAACCGACACAGACAAGTGGTGGAGCACAAAAGACATGCGGTGAAACAGAGAAGACAAGTGGTAGAACATGTTCGGTGCACAGAAGACGTGTGGTGGAACAGAGAAGGCGCGTGGTGTCTAAAGATCAGGCGGTAAAACAGAGAAGACACACAGTGGAACAAAGAAGACTCACGGTGTAACAGAGAAGATTAGCGGTGGAACAAAGAAGACACGCGGTGAAACAGAGAAGACACGTGGAGGAACAAAAAAGACACACGGTGAAACAGAGACGATACGTGGACGAACAAAGAAGACACGCGGTGAAACAAAGAGGACACGCAGTAAAACAGAGAAGACACGCGGAGGAACAAAGAAGACACGCGGTGAAACAGAGAAGACACGTGGAGGAACAAAAAAGACACACGGTGAAACAGAGACGATACGTGGACGAACAAAGAAGACACGCGGTGAAACAGAGAAGACACGTGGCGGAACAAAGAAGACACGCGGAGGAACAAAGAAGACACGCAGTGAAACAGAGAAGACACGTGGAGGAACAAAGAAGACACATGGTGCAACAGAGAAGACACGTGGAGGAACAAAGAAGACACGCGGTGAAACAGAGAAGACACGTGGAGGAAAAAAGAAGACAAGCGGTGAAACAGAGAAGACACGCTGTGGAACAAAGAAGACACACGGTGAAACAGAGAAGACACGCAGTGGAACAAAGAAGACACGCGGTGAAGCAGAAATCGCACGTGTAGGAACAAAAAGGACACGTGGGGAAACAGAGAAGACACGTGGAGGAACAAAGAAAACACGCGGTGAAACAGAGAAGACACACGGAGGAACAATGAGGACACGCGGTGAAACAGAGAAGACACGCGGAGGAACAAAGAGGACACGCAGTAAAACAGAGAAGACACGTGGAGGAAGAAAGAAGACACACGGTGAAACAGAGGAGACACGTGAGGGAACAAAGAGGACAAACGGTGTAACAGAGAAGACACGCGGAGAAACAAAGAGGAAACGCAGTGAAACAGAGAAGACACCCGGTGTAACAGAGAAGACACGTGGAGGAACAAAGAGGACACGCGGTGAAACAGAGAAGACACGTGGAGAAACAAAGAAGACACGCGGTGAAACAGAGAAGACACGTGGAGGAACAAAGAGAACATACGGTGAAACAGAGAAGACATGTGCAGGAACAAAGAAGACACGCGGTGAAACAGAGAAGACACGCGGTGACAAGAGAAGACACGTGGAGGAACAAAGAGGACACGCAGTGAAACAGAGAAGACACTCGGAGGAAAAAAGAAGACACGCAATGAAACCGAGAAGACACGCGGTGGAACAGAGAAGACACTCGGTGGAACAAAGAAGACACGCGGTGAAACAGAGAAGACACGCAGTGAAACAGAGAAGACAAGTGGTGGAGCAGAGAAGACACGTAGAGGAACAAAGAGGACACGCAGTGAAACAGAGAAGACTCTCGGATCAACAAAGAAGACACGCAGTGAAACCGAGAAGGCACGCGGTGGAACAGAGAAGACACGCGGTGGAACAAAGAGGACACGCGGTGAAACAGAGAAGACACGTGGAGGAACAAAGAGGACACGCAGTGAAACAGAGAAGATACGTGGAGAAATAAAGAAGACACATGGTGCAACAGAGAAGACACGTGGAGAAACAAAAAAGACACACGGTGAAACAGAGAAGATACGTGGACGAACAAAGAAGACACGCGGTGAAACAGAGAAGACACGGGGCGGAACAAGGAAGACACGCGGAGGAACAAAGAGGACACGCAGTGAAACAGAGAAGACACGTGGAGGAACAAAGAAGACACACGGTGAAACAGAGAAGACACGTGGAGGAACAAAGAGGACACGCAGTGAAACAGAGAAGACACGTGGAGAAACAAAGAAGACACATGGTGCAACAGAGAAGACACGTGGAGGAACAAAGAAGACACGCGGTGAAACAGAGAAGACACGTGAAGGAACATAGAAGACACGCTGTGAAACAGAGAAGACACGTGGAGGAAAAAAGAAGACAAGCCGTGAAACTGGGAAGACACGCTGTTGAACAAAGAAGACACACGGTGAAACAGAGAAGACACGCAGTGGAACAAAGAAGACATACGGTGAAGCAGAAATCGCACGTGGAGGAACAAAAAGGACACGCGGGGAAACAGAGACGACACGTGGAGGAACAAAGAACACACGCGATGAAACAGAGAAGACACACGGAGGAAAAAAGAGGACGCGCGGTGAAGCAGAGACTACACGCGGAGGAACAAAGAGGACACGCCGTAAAACAGAAAAGACACGTGGAGGAACAAAGAAGACACACGGTGAAACAGAGAAGACACGTGAGGGAAAAAAGAGGAAACGCGGTGAAACAGAGAAGACACGCGGTGACAAGAGAAGACACGTGCAGGAACAAAGAGGACACGCAGTGAAACCGAGAAGACACGCGGTGGAACAGAGAAGGCACGTGGAGGAATAAAGAGGACACGCGGTGAAACAGAGAAGACACGTGGAGAAACAAAGAAGACACGCGGTGAAACAGAGAAGACACGTGGAGGAACAAAGACAACATACGGTGAAACAGAGAAGACACGTGCAGGAACAAAGAAGACACGCGGTGAAACAGAGAAGACACGCGGTGACAAGAGAAGACACGTGCAGGAACAAAGAGGACACGCAGTGAAACAAAGAAGACACGCAATGAAACCGAGAAGACACGCGGTGGAACAGAGAAGACACGCGGTGGAACAAAGAAGACACGCGGTGAAACAGAGAAGACACGCAGTGAAACAGAGAAGACACGTGGTGGAACAGAGAAGACACGTGGTGGAACAGAGAAGACACGTGGAGGAACAAAGAGGACACGCAGTGAAACAGAGAAGACACTCGGATGAACAAAGAGGACACGCAGTGAAACAGAGAAGACACGTGGTGGAACAGAGAAGACACGTGGAGGAACAAAGAAGACACGCAGTGAAACCGAGAAGACACGCGGTGAAACAGAGAAGACACGCGGTGGAACAAAGAGTACACGCGGTGAAACAGAGAAGACACGTGGAGGAACAAAGAGGACACGCAGTGAAACAGAGAAGACACTCGGAGGAAGAAAGAAGACACGCAGTGAAACCGAGAAGACACGCGGTGGAACAGAGAAGACACGCGGTGAAACAAAGAAGACACGCGGTGAAACAGAGAAGACACGTGGTGGAACATAGAAGACACGCGGTGTTACAGAGAAGACACGTGGAGGAACAAAGAGGACACGCAGTGAAACAGAGAAGACACGCGGTGAAACAGAGAAGACACGTGATGTTACAGAGAAGACACGTGGAGGAACAAAGAGGACACGCAGTGAAACCGAGAAGACACGCGGTGGAACAAAGAAGACACGCGGTGAAACAGAGAAGACACGCGTTGAAACAGAGAAGACACGTGGTGGAACAGAGAAGACACTTGGTAAAACAGAGAAGACACGCGGTGAAACACAGAAGACACGCGGTGAAACAGAGAAGACACGTGGAGGAACAAAGAAGACACGCAGTGAAACCGTGAAGACACGCGGTGGAACAGAAAAGACACGCGGAGGAACAAAGAAGACACGCGGTGAAACAGAGAGGACACGCGGTGAAACAGAGAAGACACGTGGTCGAACAAAGAAGACTCACGGTGAAAAAAGAGAAGACACGTGGATGAACAAAGAAAACACGCGGTGGAACAGAGAAGACACGTGGAGGAACAAAGAAGACACGCGGAGGAACAAAGAAGACACGCGGTGAAACAGAGAAGACACGTGGAGGAACAAAGAGGACACGCGGTGTAACAGAGAAGACACGCGGAGGAACAAAGAAGACGCGCGGTGTAACAGAGAAGACACGTGGTGGAACAAAGAGGACGCGCATTGCACAGGAGACATGCAGAATAGAGAAGACACGCGGTGAACTAGAGAAGACACGCCGTGGAATACAGAAGACATGCGGAGAAACAGTGAAGACTCGTGGTGGAACAGAAAAAAACAGAGAGTTCCGTAGTAACTAGACTCTTCAACACGGACATCCAAGAAATCTGTGTTAATTCTTCACAATCAGATAACTTATTAGACAAATAAAACTTATCTGTTAAAAAGGATTACGACATTGTACTCCATAAACCTTTCTTTTGACTATCTTTATTTCAATCAAATTGATTAAGTGTCTTGATTGCCTGTGAATACGTGTACATTTGTCCTGTGCCTTTTCAAATTTTGGTGTATGTTGCAATGCTCAAATGACTTTGTCATATATTGTTATTCTTGTTTAAGTAGTTGGTATTATATTGTTTAAGACAACACTAATGTTTATGTGCGTGCTTTACGAGTGTATCTACTTTACTAAGAAGAATCTTGCGTGTTTACTTTCCGATCATGTAATAATAACAATGTTATGCCTATTTGTTATTCTTCGCGTTTTGCGTCGATTCCAGTGAAACATTGTTGTAATCTGCAATTAGAATAACGGAAGAGTTGACATTGTTGTAAATATTGAATTTGAAACAATAACATTCAAATATTGAATTACTCCTTATATTTTAATTACTCTTTGTATTTAAAGGCGTGTTTAAAATAGGGCATTATTTGCATACTTACGTACGGCTTGTAGACATAACTAAATTAAAAATCGAATTACAACATAATACGAATTTATGTTACATTTATCACTAAGTTCTCAAAACTACGCGTTTCAGTCAGAAGAATGTAGTAAATATTTATCTGTCTAAAAAGAAATGCATGCATTTCTTTTTCTTTGAAGACGGCAAGTATATCCTGGCCGAATAAATATCTCTGCGGGACAGTATGATTATATAATGGTTCGGATCAGTTCATTTCGCCGGCATTTTGTACATATATATTGCATAACATCTGAATATAAATTGTCTATACTTTCCGAAAAAAAGCGAGCAACAACATTTTGGTAGGGTACATCCTACAGACTTATGTACTTTACTACAGATCTGTAATTGTTTTAAACTGTGTATAAAACTTTCAGATGAATTATACACAACAGTCGTGTTCCTATAGGTTGAAACCATGCGAAAAAGCTCGATTTCATTTATAAAAAGACTATTATTAACACTCTAGCACTGTACAGTTATTTTAATGATTTTATGTTATTTGCCATTTTAGAATGGTAAAGAGTACAAAACGCGTTTCAACGTCTTAGAAGATTGTAGCAAATATCGAGTAAAAAAATCTCATTACATTTTACCCCGCTGTAATAATGACATCACAATCTTTATGATTTGTTTATATAAAAAAGTTTGAATAAAGTTTCGGTTCACCGCCTTTACAGTAACTCCTAAAATTATTCCACAAAGGTCTAATTTGATTCGATTTAAATTGAATTGTTAACAAAAATGTGAGAACTTTTCTGACTTGGGGTTGGGGTGTATAAATAAGTGATGTTAACGAATATTCGAATATCAAGTCGGTATTCGAATAGAGATCTTGGAATTCGAATATTTTATCATTTTTATTCACTTTTGTTAAGTTTGATGTCAAATCGAAAGGGTATTTCTGTAGTTGATCGTTTTGTCCATGAACGATTAAGACGATGGCGATATGTGATTGCGCTCGCTCTACTTTAGAAGGCTACGCTATTTTTTCTGATAAAAAAATGTCCTCTGGTTAACAGCGTGAAAATCTCTTCACCCCTTTTCTGCCCTCTCTAAACTCTATTCACTTTACCCATATAGCTGGAGAAACAGTTGCCAGCGTACAATAAACACAAATGTCATTTCAATGTTGGTGCAATCAGCTAAACTAATTATGTGAGACTGACTCTTCCCAGCTTCAATCGTGATAAATGTTATAAATGCAATATATCATATAAGGCTATACTTTTTATACTTCTTTTACTTTTGGACACCACAACTACATCACTATCAAGCAAACTTTAATTGTAATTAGTTTCTGTTTGTGTCACCCTACTTCATAATTGTTATTTTATTCGAATACATTAGTGAAACATTTACTACTTTTTGTCACCGCGATACGTTCTCTCCGAATGACAAAAAATTAAAATCAGCACAAAAATGCTTAACACACGTTAAACTGATGAAATACCAACCAATATATTCATCAGTTAATTAACATTCAGGTAATTTTGACACTAGCCAATCACAGTTCGTAAGGGTCTCTTGTGTATTTGTAACTATATGTACTTAATTGACATGTCATGGCTTCAGATTTACGTTCAAGCGATACTCTTAGCAATAATCAGCCAATCACAATTTAACATCAGTCCGACCACCAGCCAATCAAGACCTTTAATATTTCCCAAAATTAAACCCTCCTGCATTTTTCGCCTGTCTTATAGAGGATCCAGTATCACCTGCGTCTGGTCGTTTTGAAAATGTCTCCTTTACACATTAATGAATTTATAAGATAAGTCTATAGAACATAACTGCCAGTTTGTGGTTAACTATTGTTTGCTCTAAGAAGAGTAAAATATTTACATTTTTAGCTATTTTGTATTTGTTTTACAATTTAACCTAATAAAATTATAACATGGTCTTATTAAATCGATACGTTAGCATTAAAGGGGATTTAAGTAGTTCCATTAATTTACCAAGCCATATATTAGTGCAAATAAGTCATTATTTACGCAAAAACTGTAAATTTTTTGTACTACGTACAACACGTAACAAACGACAAGTTAAAGGTGACCAATTAAAAGTGCGTAAATTATACGGGTCTTTGCAAGTCGTATTAATATTGATTAGTTACCGTATAATATTCCATAAGAGTTTAAATATTCATTTTAATACTAACTGTTAATTATCAATGAAATTTGTCACACATATACTAGCATTATTTATTGACCGTATTCTCTTGCTAATTACCACTAACAGAGTAAAGAAACACCACTTCTGGTTCATATAAACACGTTCAATAATGGCGGATTGATAATACTGTCGTTTGTATTGCAAAAAGAAAATCATCGTTTTCAAATCATAAATCTACCACCGCTTCTGCATAAAGTTAGGCTTGCCATGTCAATTATCGCAAAAATAAAACAATTAACAATGAAAAAGCACACTAAAAATCTCTTGTTGTTTGCCATGTTAACTACGACTCATACTAGGATATTTTACCAAATGATTTAAGACATTTTATTACAAAAATGAGAATTTCTGAACCTCTTCTAAGAATTCACACTGAACGGTTTTCATGAGATCCTGTATCTAGAGGAAGCATATACTCTTTGCTATGTTATAACAGAGACATTGATGATATCTTTTATTTCATTTTTATATGCCCAGTATACACTGATTTAAGAAGGAAATACTTCAACTCAACTTTCTATAATAGACCGTCTGTACATAAAATGTGTTTGCTGTTTGATAAGAAAATACTTATTTATCTCACCATTTCTATCAAGAAAGCAACCTTAGTAAGAAGAAACAAAAGTGTAAATAATACACACTATTCATTCTCTAATGTTATTTCTTTTATATCTATTATATTGCAACTACCACACAAAAAGCTAAATATATTGTCATTTTTATTTCTTCTCCTTCATATTAATAAGCGGATACTATATTTGTATATTGTATTCATAATAAGATGGTGTACATGAGTACAAATCTGAATAAAAATATGTTCTGTATATATACAATTACATTTCTGTATATATATATATATATATATATGGATACATTTTTATTGATACTTAATCAACGTGATATGTAGTAGGTACTTTAAGAATGCAAGTGAAATTATTGTAGTATAAAAGAATACACATAAAACGTTTTTGCGTTGTTCTAGTTTGTTTTTTGTTGTTGTTGTTTTGTTTTTGTTTTTGTTGTTGTTGTTGTTGTTGTGTTATTTTCAGGACACCAGCTTATGCTAAAATTGATAGTGTTAAAGACTGTTGGCACAATCAATGGTATTCGAGCTCCAGCGAGAGGTTGCATTTTTGACCGTTAGTCGGTGGATGTATCCAGATTGCTACGAGGTCTTGTTCGCCAATAAAGCTACACATATTCGATTCAAATGTAAATGCAGAGAAAGATTTGATTTCTGCGAAAAGGTTATAATAGCAAATTTTAATATATATATAAAATGGTCTATTGTTTGAAAAGTGCAAGCAATTATTATGTGTGGATATACTTAAGAGCAAATGTACTAGAATGACAGAGAAGGGGAAAAAAAGAAATGTATCGCCATTGCATTTGGTTAGGCTTCTTGCTATATACTGCTTACAGTGATCATCTTCTCACAGATTGTACTGAATTTAATTATATTGTTTTTATGCTTTTGTATAATTACGCCTTATGTTTGCACCAGCATTTTGTTGTTGATATTTATTGGTCAAAAACAAGCTTCCCTTTATAAAAGTCCTCGTCAGATTATTGTTAAAGTTTATTAATAAGTATATTATTTATTGTTTTCTTATTGTTTGTTTTGAATAAAAGTAATTTTTAATATAAAATCTCATCGTCATCGAAGAATTCATTCTGTTAGAACTATGAACTTTTGAACGTTTTAACCTTTCTGACATTCCAAAATGATTCTTATTTAAACATGTATTATCGTGAAGACAGACATTCTGAGTCTTCTTAAACCTTTGATACGAGCTCGTATTCTTCGTCTTTTCTTCTGTCGTCTCGTTATTTCAAATGCGTTGCTGTCAATTATTCTGGCATTTCTTATCTATCAAATTGACTGATGGGTGTGACTGAGAGCGAAGCTCGATAGTCGATAAGGGAAAACGAACACTCTCCAGTGATATAATATGCTGTGTAGGAACAGTTATTTACCGAAGATAAGGACTACGTTCAAAGTTTCGTTTTGTATAATACGAATCCAGTGAGACTATGATTTCCCATATTGTTTCATAAACGTCCAGTTAGATTTTCTAAATATTTAGCATTGTTTAGATATGAAAACTACATACGATCACAACTTTTCTAATATTTATATAAGAAGAGATGAGTAACTGAGTGGTTAGTGTTTCTGAACAATGTGTAAGATTACTAAATGGATTATATAATAATAATAATAATAATAATAATAATAATCATAATAATCATAAAAAAATACAAAAACATTATTGTGATTTTTATTGTCAAACATGTTCTGGTGCAGATTTGACCAAATAGTGAAGTTCTCACACCAATGGCAAAACCAAGCAGTTGTGTGAAGGGTCACTGTTACTGTCGTTATGTCCACCGTAGAGTTATGTCGAGGATTAACAGAATAAACATGATACTTTTCGTGTTACATACTCTGATAAGCTTCGTCATAATGATATCATCTTTTAGCAACGAAAAAAAAATAGAACCAGAAATATAAATTATCGATTTAACAGCTCCTGAAAAGTTTAAATGCACCTTATACATTTTCTAGTATACTATAGTGGTGGTACATTAAATTTAATGAGCTGTTAACGTTCCTATTGTTCAGACATTATTTCAGAGTTCTAGATTTATCCTGCTTTCAGTCGCCAGAAAAAGAATACTTTTATCTAGACAATAAATCACGTGTTCTGAGACCTCGCAATGCATCTTTAGACATTTGTCTTTCCTTTTTCTTACTGTTTTCCCTTTTATTTTGATTACTAAAATTAACATGAAAAAGTTTCTACTATATAAATATATATTTAAGAACACTTTTTGTAACAAGCTAACAATGTTTGCTTCTTCAGAAGCCGCTTCTCTGATTTTTTATTTATGCAATTATTCGTGGCTTAATGTCCACAATCTTTGTTTTTTAAAAATACATAACAACGACGCAGTTTTCATTGTTGTACTTTAATTCCGATGTGCTGTCAGGACCACTACAATATGTTTTATCCGAATGTTATGCTTTTACGAACACGTACCGCCCCATATCTCATCGTTGTGTCATCGAGTGTAATTACGGTATGATAAATCTACAAAAACTACGTGTTCAAATTAGAAATATAAAAATAAAAAGAAAGACATTTTGTTCGAATTTTTATTAAATAGACATTGTACACTCTTTGCAATATATTTTGCATTTGCGACTGACAAATATAGGTGTGCCAGTCAACCGATGATTGACGGTAGGAAGCAGACGGCAAGAGAACCAGGTCTATGTGGCAAAAGCAATCTTTTAGGGAACATACACATATTAGTCATGCTTTGGAATTCTCTCACGGTAAGATGTATAAAACACATATCTTGAATCACATTCCTGTTTTCTCACGCATTTTTACTCGATGGATTAAAGCACTTGCCGGCGAACAACTAAAAAGACGTCCAATTTAAATAAAATGTCGAAACAAAAGCCTTAAATGCATGAATAAACTGAGCAGAATTAATTTAACCTAAAATTTAATTTAACATCAGACTGGGAAACTCATGGTTATTTGTAATGTGAATCGACAAACGGTATTTTTTTAAATAAAAGTATAACAAAACTGATTAAACATGTCCTATATCACATTATCTAACTAATTAAAGCTTATTCTTTGTAAGTTATTATAAAACAGTTATAACGTCATATATTTTTCCTTTATCACTTTGTAAAGCGTTGCAACAAGAGTCAAACAAAGCCAAATAAGAATTATGTATAGTGATTTTCAAAGTTTTTATGTTGCGTCCATTATATAAATAAACAAACTAGTGAGTGGATCTGTTTGTCTTTAAAAGGGTTGTTTCGTGAAAACTTTTCATTTATAACCAAATTGGTTAAGTTTATCCACAAAGACAAAATACACACACCCAAAAGCGCGCATACACACACGCTTTTGTGTAATGGTGAATCAAATTTAGACTTTTCTATCGTGTTCCGGTGAATCAAATTTGGACTTTTCCATCGTGTTCCATCAGGTTTATAGTTAAGCAACTGTTATCTTGCCCACAAGTTCAAATTAGACCAATACACAATTGAAGAAAAGACCACCTAGATCAAAGCTAGGATCAGCTTTAGGATTTGTTATTTGTACTAGTGATGGAGTATTTTGGCAATGTTTACAGGAAAGCTTTTGTCAATATACCATGGCTTAAGGTAGAATACAGATTTTTGGAAGCTGAACAAATGGATCTTGGCCAGAAACGTCAATTTAACGGACCTATTTATTCTGATGTTTAATTTTTGTAAGACGACGTATGTACTAGTTGGAGGCCAAAATAACTTTATGACTTAATTAAAATTCAATTAGAATTCATAAACTCCAAATTTCAGACATTCAATAAACCCGTTTTTGAAGTTTTATATATAAATGATGTGTGCTCATTCTTAACTTGCGTGCTTAGGAGGTAATTGTAAATCACGCCATACCGTGTTAGGAGAAATATTTAGTATTCTAAAACTTAAAGTTGAGTTTACATTGTAAGACATTAGCTTAGGATATTCATAGACGAAGCACAGACCAGGAATCGCTATGTTGTCAAATACACTATATTGGAGTTCTTCTACTTTTGTTTGTTAATTAAATGCGAGAACCCTGAATTGCATTTATTTGTGAAACTTTGTGAAATATTGAGTTACGATAATGTCTCTGCTGCTATGAAGTAAAAACGCCATGCCCTTTATGTTCCACTAAGCTTTTGTACACGTTTTTTTATAAGCGTGCATACTACTCTTCTTTTCTCTGAATTTTGTCTGGTGTTATAAGGCTGCATAGACAGACAAAATACGTGACTTGTAATAATATAGCAAGTTTTACAACTATACCTATGTCGTACAAGATAAAATAATTGTTTGCAAATTCCTAATAATGTGCAACCTGATACAACTATGCTATAACGGCGTAAAGGGAAGATTCTCTTAAATGAAAGGTTTTACACTTTCAAAGCTTTTCAACCTTATATTTCATTTAAGCAAAATTCCTTTCATTTTGAAGTGCAGATATGATTTTGGTTTTGTCCGTGAGTAATCTTACATTGTTGAATGATAACCTAATTTGAATAAAAACATCTTATTTTGAAAAATCATATTATGAAACAGACTAAGGTTTAATTTCATTTCACTAATATAAACGTTATGACTGAGAGCAAGAAATATTGCGTAATAAAATTAAGTAAACTTCAATGATATTTGAAGAAGATGCCAAACATTTGAGTCTGTAAAGATCACTTGGACGCCTGTACAATTCAGTTAACGTCTTGGACGGTTTTTACCGGTCCGGAAATGTCAGTTCTAAAATATTTATCTCTGGTTTGGTTTGATTAACTAATATTTTATAAATGTAAATACGTTTTCCTTACCTAATAAAGATAATGCACTGATGTACCGCTAGATTGAATTTGATCCAGAGTTTGATGAATGTAGGCTCGGCGTCCAGTTGATGTAGAAATAGTGCTGTCGCATGATGATAGGTGGCATGAAGCCACGTCCAATAAATACTGCGTTGCATCATATCTGTGTGCTGATTTGGTTAGACATCTGTATATTCAATTATCTGAGGCCGAAAGCTCATTTTCTTTAATTTGTTTAGAAAATAATTAAAAATGCAATAGATTAGGTTATTGCAATTAGAAAAAATACTAAGGGTTTTATTTCAAGAAGAAAATTGCTCGAGCTGACAAAAAAAAATCAATCACCCTGTGTTATATTTTCACCCACTTAAATTTAGGTTTTTATCATTATATATGTATTAAGAATACTAAGTCAGACTTTATATAGTATTTATAATAAATGGGATGGGATGGGATTTGCCGGCATTTTTGCCGATACTGTGCAGCGACATTTCTATCATTATAGCACAGGGCACTTATGAGGTGAACAGGGAGTGAGCCCGGCCGGTCTATTATACTGACACCGACTAGTCAGGCGTAAGCCCCGAGCATTAGGAGGGAAGCAACTACTACCAGCTTTGTCTTTGGTCTGACCCGGCCGGGGTTCGAACCTTGCATTTGAGAAACCAGACAGGAAGTGTGCGGTTAGAGCTTTGTAAAACCGGTTTAAGCATCCTAGTCGACTATTATATTGCCGACTGACCGTTCCAAGGCGGTAACTGTCGGGTTTGCTCTTTTAGTTAAATGACTCATCACAAATTTGTTCTTACTTTTCACTTGACTTGCATGTGAAATACCTTTCTCCTGTGCCTTTTCAGAGTTTGGTTTATGTTGCAATGCTCACAGGACTTTGTCATATATTCTTACAAGCGACAATACGAAGCTTGAGCAAACCTTCGGGAAAAAAGGTGCATGCCAAGCTTTAAGAGCGACATACACAGGCACAGAACCATCCGCATCGTTTAAACATTATTTCAACAGCAACAATATTATGGATCCCAATACCAGGACAACTGAACAGAAACTCCAAAATCGGTGCTAGGAGAATATAGATATCTGGCGACTGCAGATTAAGAAAGCTTGGTGTACGACTATCGCAAGATGACGTTCTTATTACCACAGACCGGTAGCTACCAGTTCAATCGAAGGCTGTTGTTTTTGCTAGCTTTAAAATTGAATTTAAACTTGTTCGTACAACCTGTAATTTTTGTCTGCGACGGTTACATAGGTTTCATACATTTTTAAGTACTGTCAAAAGAATCTCGCAAATACGGAGGTATGAAAGTCTTATGAGCATTGCAACATATATCAAAATTAGAAAAGAAAAAGTACAGAAGTATTCACATGCAAGCCAATTGATTTGTGATGAGTCATTCAACCAACAGAGCAAATCCAACAGCTACCGCATAAGAAATCCCCGACAGGTTGACCAAGCGGAAACTCCCAAAATATACTAAGCGCCATGGACACAAGTAGAGAAATAGCACTCGACTGCTAAAGGTTAAGGAACAGTGTCGTACCACTACATTACTTGTCTATAACTACATGACCGGCCGTATAAGCTCAAGTGGTAGAGTGTCGGCTTGCGGATCGGGAGGTCGTGGGTTCAAGCCCAGGCCGGGTCAAACCGAAGACTTTAAATTTGATAGTAGGGGCTTCCTCCTAACGCTCGGGGCTAAAGGGACAGAATTACGGCAGGCTCGTCTGTGTCAATATAACAGACCGGCCGGGTTCTGGCCCTTGGCACCTCATAAGTGCCCCAGTGCTACATAGAAATTTCGCAGAATAGTATCGGCAAAAATGTCGGTAAATCCCAATCCCAATCTCAAGTTTTAGGAGCGACATACAGAAGACACATAAGCATCAACACGCTTAAACAATATTTCAACAGGTATAATATAATGTATCCCTATAACACCCAGACAGGTTAACTGATCAGAATCTCCAAAATTGGCACTAGGAGAAGAGAAACAGCCGGTAACTGCAAAAGATTAAGAAAGCTTGGTGTACGACTATCGCAAGATAATTTTCTTATTTACGATTACCAGGGTGCGGTAGCTGCCAATTCAGTCGAGGGCAGTTGCTTTTCTTAGCTGCTTTGAAAATCTCTGCTATTGAATTTGGTCATACAACCTGTAATGATGCAACTATCAAAGAAAGAGACCATCGATCACTCACTAGTCGCCTGACTTTTTAATTACTAGGTTGTAATGGACGCAAGTTCTTATTAAACTGGGACTTAATGTTTGGTCTTTCTTTTTTCCATTACAAATTAGGAGTTGGAAGAAATATTCTAAAGTAATATCAAAAGAATCTCTTTAACAAAGACGAATATTTCGGTAAAAGCAGTATTTAATAACTAGAATTCCCATGCTTTATTTGTCAATAGAAAAAAAGGTTTTGGTCTCTCATTACAATAGAATGGCGAAATAATTAAAGTTATTATTGTGATGTAAACTGTGAAAGGGATGGAACTTACTGAGTTACCGATAGGTAAAATATGACAAAGTGTGTCACGCAAACCTTCGTGTATTTGAGCACTTCTCGTCCCAACATAATTAGGCAATTACAATATATCTTGTACGAAGACGTATCGTTTTGAAAAAAATGTAGAAAAAAAAATTAAAAAAAATATATATATATATATTCCCAAGAGCAATTGTCAACGTAAATTAAATTAATAAGAGTCCATTCTTAAACATAAAATGTCTCGTTGTTACTATGGTAATAAATGTTTTGTGAAAAATAAACATATCGGATAATTTGCCAGTGTACATGACCAGCTGTTATATTTTTTAGTTAAGGAATATTTAAGTATCACAATTAAACGAGTGTTTTTAAAATACATTTCACCTTCTAAAAACGCAGTAAAAATAAATATGTGGGGAATAGAAACTAGTTTAATCAACTGTCTTTAAATAAGCTGCAATGGACTTCTAAAGTATAGATTTCTTATTTTGTTATTGTAGTAGGCAAGGTCTTTTAACGTTTCATGATTTAGCATTCTAGTTGAATATAACCTGAACATATTAACAATGTCGTGGCTGTTTTTGGTCAAGTTAAGTAATGAGTCGTTAAATTTTTAAAATTATACTAAACATATAACTTTAGATAGATGTATGACAAGCGATACTGCTTAGTACAAAAATGTATTGTAAGATTTATGTTAATAGTATGGCAAGCGAGACTTCATGATATGAAAATGTATTGTAAGATTTATGTTAATAGTATGGCAAGCGAGACTTCATGATATGAAAATGTATTGTAAGATTTATGTTAATAGTATGGCAAGCGAGACTTCATGATATGAAAATGTATTGTAAGATTTATGTTAATACGTATATCGTATCTATATATACAAATACTATATACTTATGTGAATAACATAATGGAAAAAATTCTTAGTTAAAGAAATTACATTCAATTTGAATAATGGTATTTGCTATAGGACAATCTTCTGATATGTCTATATATGTTACAGCAATCGCATGTTCATTACATCTGTTTGCAAAATTACATTAAAGCTACATCGATTTAAACGGAAAATATACATACATGTAATGAATAGTACTTCAACGTCCAAAAGCCAAACGAATTAAAATACGTTAATGAATATACATGTAATTCGACAGCTGACTAAATAGACAAGACAAGATTTAGCTTTAATAAACGTGTCTAAAATTCAAAAACCACAGAATGTAAAATATGCCTGATCATAATGGCTCTGCGGTGTGTATAAAACATATGAAAGGATAACCGGAACAATAAAAATGTATGAACGTATTAAGACGATGTAAATCCGCTTACCACAATGTATATGGAAAAAAACTACAATAAATTAGATTTACAAAAACGTGTTAACTTCTAACAGTGATACAATTGGAGGAAATAAATGAAACACTTTTGAAACACCTTAACGACACTCTGCCAGTTTTTTATACAAAAAGTTCGAACTAAGATACACCAACAAAAAACGTGTGCATAACCTTGTGACAATATAGAAATTACGGAACTACTGTGTTTGCTACATTCCCTGGCAATTGTCAAAATGAATGAGCTGATGTCACATTTTCTTGCTATGTCCAAACAAACTTTTCTATTCCTAAATAGATTTTAATTACACATTTCCCTTGCGTGAGCTTTGATTTTGACACAGCATCTACTCGGTGGTATTAACTAAATAGATTTAGTGTGTTTCTCTTCATTAGGAGTTACAATTAATGTACAAAACATCGGCATTTTCTAATTAACGCTACAAAAAGGCCACTATTTCTAAAAAACTGGGTTATAAGAGTAATAGATGACTGAAATAAGAACGCAATTTTAAAGAAAACAATCCATTATTCTTTCCCTCATTACCACTTGTCATTTTGCTACAATTTCCAAGCAATGTGTGTTACAGCAGTTGCCATGACGACACAAATATTTAAGCTTAGCATATTTTTTCGTAAAGACCCGTGTTTTAAAACAACGTTTGAAGGTCTATCTAAGCTTCGTGAAACGTAAGAAACACTGAAAAACAATTATATTTGCATTTTTATCTTTATTTGTGTATATTTATAATAGTAATATTTCTACTAAAAATATTTACAGCACACATATGATTCTACAAAAATTGTAAAAACCTTAATTAACGCATACTTGTAATCGAGTGGTAAGGTTCACCGTCTTTAATCTCTTATGTGTCAGATCGAGTGGGTTTTAGTGCCGGAAAAAGAGAGAACTTTAATTGGGAAGGGCTTTAAGCTGACATGCGATATAGTCCTACACTTGTCGTGGTTAGCTCTAACGTATAATAGCTAGAATTTGCCAGTAATTTACCAAATTACCAAATTAGTGCTATGACATACGGGAAAATTAATCCATTTTTTCATAAATTTTGTCACTTCATTCTTATTCTCAGTAATTGTTTATTATTTTTCCGTTAATATATACAAACAGTGATATAATATGTATCCTATTTACGCCTTTGTATGCTATCAGCGCAACTCTCTAGGACTATATAATGTCAACTTTAAAGTTTGTGCAACATATACACATTTTCTAATTAACAGAATCAAGCAGTTCTAATCACTCGCATGTTACTTATTTAATGTTCCGTCATTTTGCATTACAACGTGTATTAAGACATTTATTATGTTTTATTTATTTTAATGCAACCTGAGAGTAGCCAGATCTGGTGAAAAAATATGTTTTTTAGGATACTTAAGCATCAAAACTTTGAAGTAAATATGTTTGCCAACTAATCAAAAATACTCTTTATGTTTGACTTATCATTGTTTAGCCGAATGACCGTTCCAAGACGGTAACTGATGTTTTTTTTTTTCTTTTTGTGTGTGTGTGGGCTATAATGATAGAAATGTCGCTGCGCAGTATCGGCAAAAATGCCGGCTAATCCAATCCTATCCTATCCTTTTTGTGTGTTATATCTCGTCTCTGTGTTTTTGTCACATTTGCATTTACCTTGTTTGCCTTTGTCTACGGGTAGATAAAATTTAAATATCTGTGGAAATTTTGATAGGACCTTTCCTTATTTACCTATTTACCTATTCAAGGTTTTCTGCGATAATTGTGAGTTTTCTAGAACAAACCATATACTTTTAAATAAGATACCAACAATGTGTATTTTGCCTGGGGCACAATTACCTGAGAGTGTACAAAGGATTATAAAGTATGACAGACAACAGCTATTCAGCATTGGACAATTATCACCGATCAAGCTTAATCCAAATGTATTGTCAACATTAAAACAGTTCGCAATATTAAAGTGCAAAACCTCAAGAGGTGTTCGAGGAGGAAAATCCAACCAGAGGCGTAGCTTGGACTATAATCAAGGGGTGCACAATCATAACCTTCAAACACTTCCAGAAGAGATACCTACAATTGTTACACGCAGAGCCCAAAAACACTCGTTCAAACATAACAGTGTGAACCCGCTCAACTTGAAAAAGGTACTCTTTGAAAATATCCACGCATGTAAAGGTAAAACAAAACTGAAGATATGTTCCATCAATCCTAGATCTGTGAAAAATATAGCGCTTGCCATATCTGACTACATAACATAAAATGACTTTGATTTGGTTGCCCTGACAGAGATGTGGCTTGGAACTACCAATGACAAGACTGTGTTGGCAGAACTGGTCCCCAGTGGGTACAAAATTAGGCATGTGCCTCGCCCTAGTCGCGGCGGGGGGTTGCAGTCATACACAAGTCATCGATGGAAATCAAACTTCTAGACAGTAGTCGCGACTGTCAGTATACAACCTTTGAACATATGGACTGCCAAATAGCCATAAAGAACTATTCCCTTCGTTTAGCTGTTGTTTATAGGCCACCCCGAACAAACAGAACAATCTCAAAACCACCACATTTCTTGACAATGAATGGCCTGCGTTTTTATCTCAGCTTGCCACGGCAGATAAAAACATCATCATCGTTGGCGACTTAAATTTTCACCTTGACAAACTCGAAAATCAAGACACAGTTAAGATCAAAAGTGTTCTTGAATCCTTTGGAATGCGCCAACATATCGCAGAACCCACTCACGTGGCTGGGCACATTCTCGATGTAGTCATTTCCAGGGACACAGACGATACCCTGTCTGACTTTGCCATTTCAGACCCAGGGTTTCCAGACAGTAGTGGTAATATTTCACGTGATCACTTCTCAGTTGTGTTTTATGCAAGAGCTGCTAAACCTGCGCCCATTAGAAAGACAGTACAATTTAGAAAACTCAAATCCATCAATATCAGCAATTTCAAAGAAGACATTATATCGTCGTCAAACATCCAAAAGGCACACGAGTATACTGATACGGACACACTCGTTGAGATTTACAATAATGAGCTTGCCGCAATTCTGGACAAACACGCACCTTTGCGGACTAAAACCACCACTCTCCGCCCATCGTGCCCTTGGTTCACCGAGGAGTTGCACAATGAAAAACACACCAGACGTAAGCTTGAACGCAAATGGAAAAGGACAAAATTGACCGTTGACCACCAAATTTACAAAGATCAATGTTCGAATGTAAACAAACTTCTGAAAGAAACAAAAGTTAAATATTCTAGTGAAAAAGTAGAGTCATGTGGGCAAGATCGGAAAAGTCTGTCAAAGATCACGAAACACTTGTTGGGCGAGTCCAGTGAAGTTGTGCTTCCATCTGATATTTCTGACAAAGCGATGGCTCAAATTTTTAGTGACTTTTTCGCAAATAAAATCGAAACTATATGCTCTGATATCACAAACCAACGACCCACAGAAAATCAAAACGACTTAGATATTATTGAGGAACATTTGGACAAGGAACGCCTAGTTGAGTTCTCTCCAGGGACAGAAGATGAAATCACAAAGATCATCACAAAATCGTCATGTAAATCGTGCGAGCTGGATCCTATTCCAACCTGGCTGTTAAAGAAATGTTTACCAGAACTCATAGCAATCCTATCTCAAATCGTAAACACATCCATCTTAAACGGATATGTACCAGCTGCCTTTAAACATTCGAGAGTCAGGCCTTTAATCAAAAAGCTAGGTCTTGACCCAAATGTTTTGAAAATCTATAGACCCGTTTCCAATTTACCTTTTATTTCGAAAGTGCTAGAAAAGGTTGTGGATGTACAGATAGAAAAACATCTGGAACAGTATAAACTTCATGAGGTCAACCAGTCGGCCTAAAGAAAATGTCATTCAACAGAAACGGCGTTATTGCGTGTTCATAATGACATTTAAAAATTCATCGATCAAAATGAAGCAGTTATCCTCGTCATGCTTGACCTGTCGGCCGCGTTCGACACCATTGACCACCCCACCCTTCTCAATCGCCTAGAACAACATTTCGGTATCGCAGGTAAACCACTGGAGTGGATGACATCTTACTTGTCGAATAGGTTTCAGACAGTGTGTATCAACGGGGAACTGTCTAAGCTTGTTCTCATGGAATATAGTGTCCCACAGGGCTCAGTGTTGGGTCCCAAAAACTATGTGATGCATACAAAGCCAGTAGGTGCTATCGGCAAGAAACACCAATTACACCATCACTTCTACGCTGACGATACTCAGCTCTACATGGCGTTCAGGCCAAAAGACAAGACCTCCAAAAATGACACTTTACATCGTATAGAAGCCTGTCTGAGCGACATAGTCTTATGGATGAAAAGAAAATTGTTAAAACTAAATGCAGATAAGACCCAGGTAATCGTTTTCCATCCAAAACGAAATCGTGCACCCATTGATGACATTTTACTTAAAGTTGGAGATGCCGTCATCAAGCCATCTTTGAAAGTCAGAAATCTCGGTGCTACTCTAGACCCATACCTCAATATGGACCAACACGTAAACACTGTTTCTAGAGCATGCTGTATACAGCTGAGGCAAATTGGCCAGATAAGAAAGTATCTTACTGAAGATACAGCAAAGTCAGTAACAACCAGATTGGATTATTGTAATTCGCTTCTGTGTGGAGCGACCCAGACAGTGCTGAACAAGCTTCAAACTGTCCAGAACACTGCCGCTCGCATGGTGACTAAAACACCCAAGTACTCACACATTACTCCCGTGCTTAAAGGACTTCATTGGATTCCCATACATCGTCGTGTGGAATACAAATTACTTATGAATGTGTTCAAGGCACTACTTGGTGAATCACCAGAATACATAAAAAACTTACTGACAATTTATAGCCCGCAGAGACAACTTCGATCAAGAGATGAACCTGTTCTACTAATTGTTCCACGAACCAAGACAGTGACATACGGCGACAAATGTTTCATGTCTGCCGCACCTAAATTGTGGAACGCATTGCCACCAGCATTACGCGACATAAAAACTATTTCTTCATTTAAAAGGGCGTTGGAAACTCATCTTTTCATAAACACTTACTAGTACCCAGATTCACTATGCTTTACATACTGGTCTTGAAAATTGTTTTGCTTTGCAAGTTACTTACAAGCATTTTAAGATTACAACTTTTAAATCATATAACTATGCATTTTAAACCAATACGAATTGATTCGTGTATTTTAACTTGATCTTATTTTAATGTGTATTTTTTCCTATATGATTTAATATGATTTAAATCTGATATCTTACCATGTGATTGGATACATTTTACTGAATGTATACTGCAATATTATTGTAATAATGTTCTTAACTATGCTCTTATGTATGCTTTAAATTGTATTATCTGTACAGCACCTTTGAACATGTACCTTACATGATAAGGGTGCTTTATAAATGTGGTAAATACTACTACTAATACTACTAATAATAATAATAATGTGTATAAATGTGTATCAGATGTAACTATAACAACACTGATATCTTAATCTGTATAGTTGTGTATCAGATGTAACTATAACAACACTAATATCTCAATCTGTATAGTTGTGTATCAGATGTAACTATAACAACACTAATATCTCAATCTGTATAGTTGTGTATCAGATGTAACTATAACATCACTCATATCTTAATCTGTATAGTTGTGTATCAAATGTAACTATAACAACACTAATATCTTAATCTGTATAGTTGTGTATCAAATGTAACTATAACATCACTAATATCTCAATCTGTATAGTTGTGTATCAAATGTAACTATAACAACACTAATATCTCAATCTGTATAGTTGTGTATCAGATGTAACTGTAACAACACTAATATCTCAATCAGTATAGTTGTGTATCAAATGTAACTATAACAACACTAATATCTCAATCTGTATAGTTGTGTATCAGATGTAACTATAACAACACTGATATCTCAATCTGTATAGTTGTGTATCAAATGTAACTATAACAACACTAATATCTCAATCTGTATAGTTGTGTATCAGATGTAACTATAACATCACTAATATCTCAATATGTATAGTTGTGTATCAGATGTAAATATAACAACACTAATATCTCAATCTGTATAGTTGTGTATCAATTGTAACTATAACATCACTAATATCTCAATCTGTATAGTTGTGTATCAAATGTAACTATAACAACACTAATATCTCAATCTGTATAGTTGTGTATCAAATGTAACTATAACATCACTAATATCTCAATCTGTATAGTTGTGTATCAGATGTAACTATAACAACACTAATATCTCAATCTGTATAGTTGTGTATCAGATGTAACTATAACAACACTAATATCTCAATCTGTATAGTTGTGTATCAGATGTAACTATAACAACACTAATATCTCAATCTGTATAGTTGTGTATCAGATGTAACTATAACAACACTAATATCTCAATCTGTATAGTTGTGTATCAATTGTAACTATAACATCACTAATATCTCAATCTGTATAGTTGTGTATCAAATGTAACTATAACAACACTAATATCTCAATCTGTATAGTTGTGTATCAAATGTAACTATAACATCACTAATATCTCAATCTGTATAGTTGTGTATCAGATGTAACTATAACAACACTGATATCTTAATCTGTATAGTTGTGTATCAGATGTAACTATAACAACACTAATATCTCAATCTGTATAGTTGTGTATCAGATGTAACTATAACAACACTAATATCTCAATCTGTATAGTTGTGTATCAGATGTAACTATAACATCACTCATATCTTAATCTGTATAGTTGTGTATCAAATGTAACTATAACAACACTAATATCTTAATCTGTATAGTTGTGTATCAAATGTAACTATAACATCACTAATATCTCAATCTGTATAGTTGTGTATCAAATGTAACTATAACAACACTAATATCTCAATCTGTATAGTTGTGTATCAGATGTAACTGTAACAACACTAATATCTCAATCAGTATAGTTGTGTATCAAATGTAACTATAACAACACTAATATCTCAATCTGTATAGTTGTGTATCAGATGTAACTATAACAACACTGATATCTCAATCTGTATAGTTGTGTATCAAATGTAACTATAACAACACTAATATCTCAATCTGTATAGTTGTGTATCAGATGTAACTATAACATCACTAATATCTCAATATGTATAGTTGTGTATCAGATGTAACTATAACAACACTAATATCTCAATCTGTATAGTTGTGTATCAATTGTAACTATAACATCACTAATATCTCAATCTGTATAGTTGTGTATCAAATGTAACTATAACAACACTAATATCTCAATCTGTATAGTTGTGTATCAGATGTAACTATAACAACACTGATATCTTAATCTGTATAGTTGTGTATCAGATGTAACTATAACAACACTAATATCTCAATCTGTATAGTTGTGTATCAGATGTAACTATAACAACACTAATATCTCAATCTGTATAGTTGTGTATCAGATGTAACTATAACATCACTCATATCTTAATCTGTATAGTTGTGTATCAAATGTAACTATAACAACACTAATATCTTAATCTGTATAGTTGTGTATCAAATGTAACTATAACATCACTAATATCTCAATCTGTATAGTTGTGTATCAAATGTAACTATAACAACACTAATATCTCAATCTGTATAGTTGTGTATCAGATGTAACTGTAACAACACTAATATCTCAATCAGTATAGTTGTGTATCAAATGTAACTATAACAACACTAATATCTCAATCTGTATAGTTGTGTATCAGATGTAACTATAACAACACTGATATCTCAATCTGTATAGTTGTGTATCAAATGTAACTATAACAACACTAATATCTCAATCTGTATAGTTGTGTATCAGATGTAACTATAACATCACTAATATCTCAATATGTATAGTTGTGTATCAGATGTAACTATAACAACACTAATATCTCAATCTGTATAGTTGTGTATCAATTGTAACTATAACATCACTAATATCTCAATCTGTATAGTTGTGTATCAAATGTAACTATAACAACACTAATATCTCAATCTGTATAGTTGTGTATCAAATGTAACTATAACATCACTAATATCTCAATCTGTATAGTTGTGTATCAGATGTAACTATAACAACACTAATATCTCAATCTGTATAGTTGTGTATCAGATGTAACTATAACAACACTAATATCTCAATCTGTATAGTTGTGTATCAGATGTAACTATAACAACACTAATATCTCAATCTGTATAGTTGTGTATCAGATGTAACTATAACAACACTAATATCTCAATCTGTATAGTTGTGTATCAATTGTAACTATAACATCACTAATATCTCAATCTGTATAGTTGTGTATCAAATGTAACTATAACAACACTAATATCTCAATCTGTATAGTTGTGTATCAAATGTAACTATAACATCACTAATATCTCAATCTGTATAGTTGTGTATCAGATGTAACTATAACAACACTAATATCTCAATCTGTATAGTTGTGTATCAAATGTAACTATAACAACACTAATATCTCAATCTATATAGTTGTGTATCAGATGTAACTATAACAACACTAATATCTCAATCTGTATAGTTGTGTATCAGATGTAACTATAACATCACTGATATCTCAATCTGTATAGTTGTGTATCAAATGTAACTATAACAACACTAATATCTCAATCTGTATAGTTGTGTATCAGATGTAACTATAACAACACTAATATCTCAGTCTGAATAGTTGTGTATCAGATGTAACTATAACATCACTGATATCTTAATCTGTATAGTTGTGTATCAGATGTAACTATAACATCACTGATATCTCAATCTGTATAGTTGTGTATCAAATGTAACTATAACAACACTAATATCTCAATCTGTATAGTTGTGTATCAGATGTAACTATAACAACACTAATATCTCAATCTGTATAGCTGTGTATCAGATGTAACTATAACATCACTGATATCTTAATCTGTATAGTTGTGTATCAGATGTAACTATAACATCACTGATATCTTAATCTGTATAGTTGTGTATCAGATGTAACTATAACAACACTAATATCTCAATCTGTATAGTTGTGTATCAAATGTAACTATAACATCACTCATATCTTAATCTGTATAATTGTGTATCAGATGTAACTATAACATCACTGATATCTTAATGTGTATAATTGTGTATTAGATGCAACTATAACATCACTGATATCTTAATGTGTATAATTGTGAATCAGATGCAACTATTACATCACTGATATCTTAATCTGTATAATTGTGTATCAGATGTAACTATAACATCACTGATATCTTAATCTGTATAGTTGTGTATCAGATGTAACTATAACATCACTGATATCTTAATGTGTATAATTGTGTATCAGATGTAACTATAACATCACTGATATCTCAATCTGTATAATTGTGTATCAAATGTAACTATAACATCACTGATATCTTAATGTGTATAATGTGTATCAGATGTAACTATAACTTTACTGATATCTTAATCCGTATAGTTGTGTATCAAATGTAACTATAACATTACTGATATCTTAATCTGTATAGTTGTGTATCAGATGTAACTATAACATCACTGATATCTCAATCTGTATAATTGTGTATCAAATGTAACTATAACATCACTGATATCTTAATGTGTATAATTGTGTATCAGATGTAACAATAACATCACTGATATCTCAATCTGTATAATTGTGTATCAAATGTAACTATAACATCACTGATATCTTAATGTGTATAATTGTGTATCAGATGTAACTATAACTTTACTGATATCTTAATCCGTATAGTTGTGTATCAAATGTAACTATAACATTACTGATATCTTAATCTGTATAGTTGTGTATCAGATGTAACTATAACATCACTGATATCTCAATCTGTATAATTGTGTATCAAATGTAACTATAACATCACTGATATCTCAATCTGTATAATTGTGTATCAAATGTAACTATAACATCACTGATATCTTAATGTGTATAATTGTGTATCAGATGTAACTATAACTTTACTGATATCTTAATCCGTATAGTTGAGAATCAGATATAATTGTAACGACACTTGTATCCCAATCCCTATCACCGTATGTTAGATGTAATTATAACAGATATCTAAATATTTTCGTTTAGATGTAACTACTGTGTACTTTAATTTCAATATTGTCAATGTGATAACAGGATATCTAACAAAAACGGTCAAATTAAAAATAATAATAGTATGATTCACATATGACCTTAAGAACTGTGCAAATTAAACGTATATCAAATTTTATATGACCATTATACATTTTCAGAAACTGAAATATTACAAAAAATCATAAAATTACGCATTAACGATTAGTAACTGCATATATTATACGAACATGCATTGAAGGTCAGCAATATTTTGAGTTGTTACATACATTCTGTACATTCTGAAATATTATTAAATCAATAAGATTCAGATTAAACTACAATTTTAATAAATCAGAAGGACATTTTCGATTGGTGACGTTTCCATTTTTGCGTCATGCGTAATGTAAATTGACACCAGAATATGGCATAGGATATCCATTTGATACCCTGCACATGGTCATGTTACTTAAAGTTTTAATCACTTTAAATGTTGCTTGCTTACAAATTCACAGTGAAAGTTAATGGTTGTCGGTGGCGGGAACTCTCAGGTAGGTATTTTTAAATGCTGTTCAATTATTGATATCAGCTTATAGGTCAGTTAGTTTTCGAACGTCCTTGTATGTTTTAGTATACGGTGTTGTAGTCCTCTATTTGTGTAAAAGTAACACACACACACACACACACACACACACAGATATATGTGTGGGCGTGTGCGTGAGTGTGTGGGTGTGGGCGTGCGTGTAAGCAGACATCTAATTATTTTGATTGTGAAACAAAATCTTCACATTTTCTAAATAAAATCAAAATATATTGATTTAGTCATGAAATAAATACGATTTTGCGAAAGTATATTAAGAGGTATCAAATTATCACTTTTATAATACAACACACCAAGGAGAGGAACATTTAGTTCCAAAATAGTTACGTAGAATTTAACACTTTGTGTTTCCAAGTGAAACATTTTATAAATTCTGTTAAAGCGTGTTATATGAAAAACAAAGGCATGTTTTACAGACTTTCAGAGATGATTGACATTGTGATTAAAGTGTGCATTTTATAACACTGTTGGTATATAACTTTTTTTTTCTCATCATACACTTCTTTATAATATTATACTGGTTAAATCAGTACTTCTTTTTTAATGTATTTTTTACAAACTTTTCTTTAGCATTCTGTATGATTTATCGATATTGCTGTTTTAAAGCTTGTCACACTGTCTTCCAAGTAGGAAGCTTTCATGCCATAAACAACCACATAGCCTGGTTGTGTTTCTCCTTGATAGACATCGTTCTTAATTGGTTCCGATTGTATCATTTATCTGGGGATTTAAGACATAAATTGCGAGACTACTGATATTAAATTGCTACAGTTCGCAGTGCTCAAATTACATTGCCGACAATTATATTTCTGTACAGTGCTAGAATGAAAGAGCTGTTTACGAGCGTAAAACATGTTCCTATGCGATGAACTGATTTTATGAATCTTATTTGAAGTAACTAAATTCATGTGGACTTTTCGATGAAATGATTAAATACATCTTATTTGAAGTAACTGAATTTATATGGATTTTTCGATTAACTGATTTTATACATCTTATTCAAAGTAACTGAATTCATGTGAATTTTTCGATTAACTGATTTTATACATCTTATTCAAAGTAACTGAATTCATGTGAATTTTTCGATTAACTGATTTTATACATCTTATTCAAAGTAACTGAATTCATGTGAATTTTTCGATGAACTGATAATATACGTTTCATTCAAAGTACCTGAATTTATTTGGATTTTTTTTCGTTGAACCGATTTTATACATCTTATTCAATGTACCCGAATCCATGTGGACTTTTTTGAGGGTCTGATTGCATACATCTTATTTAAAGTAACTAAATTAATATGGGTTTTTTTCGATGAACTTATTTTATACATCTTGTTTGAAGTAACCGAATTCATATGGATTTTTCTAAATATTTTCTTGATATCTTTTACCGAAAGTCCTTCACACACTTGCAGAATTATTTTAATTTGGACTTTGCTGAAGCACAATTTTTTATTTCACATTATCCTTTATCATTTTTTTCTGTAACATTTCTTTTTATTATCAGATAACATAACCACCTATTCATGTTGATGGCACATAGAAGTAAGAAATGGTAACAGTATGTTTTTGTAAAAAGCTATCTTGGAGTCACTATATAAGCCTGGGCAAAATCTCTAATGATAAATGGCTTTGCAGGTGGGACCTTATCTCGAAAACTGCTTTGAAGCTGGTATTCGGCAGTTTCGACCACAGTTATATTTAACAAACAACCAAATAAATTATTAGTAACTTAAAAGATCTCCCGAAATGCTGTTTAGTGGTGCCTTACATCTACGAATAAAGTGAAGCATAACACCCCACTCGTCATTACAAACATGTATTGCCTATCTGAGCCACGCTGCACAGTTAGCTATTTTTAAACTAAGAAAACCAAGCGACCACTTTTTTGAGAGCACATTATATTTTCTTTACTAAATACTTTACAGTTTCTTGTGTAAGTAATGTTGTCAGTTTGTATGAATACCTATTTAGCATTGCAACTCTGCACTAAATTTTACTTTGACTTAATAAACATTACGTATACACTTAGTTTTAAGCTGGCGAAACTGTTTTATAACTTTCGACTGATAGACATAAAAATGAAGAAATAAAATAATTTTTTGAATACACCACCACCACCACCACCACAACCACAAACAACAACAACAACAACAACCACAACCACAACAACAACAACCACAACAACAACAACAACAGCACTTCTTTCAATATCCCATTCTGTGGAAAACACCACTGTCAATATATTCAGATGTGTACATGTCCCGGAGATAAACACTCCTGTCTTTATCCGGAGAAACGGGTTATTGTGTCACTATTGGTAAATATAAATCACTCTCTGACGGACAATGTAATCCTAAATGTGTTCCGACTGTGAACTGTTTTGTCTATCTGGGGCTTTGAAAATGTATCCTGCGTGACAATTGAAGATAAATAGTTGGCAATTTCAATGTTTGACTACAACTTAGGTTTAAATTAAAGGATACAATTCTGCCTTGTGAAAGAATGAGATGTACGATGATAAAATTGTTGATGGCCTTTATTTGCCAAAACAATTCGCTTTGTATGTATTTATTACTTGTAGTTCTCTGTGTTCGTTTCCAAGGTTCTTGCATATTGTAGACATGCCTATAAAAAACAAAACACTTAACGGATAATAGCGCGTGAACAGTCAATATTAGAAAAGTACTTTATATTCACCTAAAGACAATTGTACATTTTAATAAATTCTTTACTGAAGCGATCCATAAAAGTCGATAATTAACATTTAATGTTTGATTTATGTTTAAAGAATCACATGTGTAATATCGTGTTTTATATTCTAACATGTAGATACAAACATAAACAGTCTTTTAATGGAGCTGTTATATGAATAAACTGTAAATATCTTACAGTGAAATTGTATCTTTATTTAATTATAAATAATTCAAGGTACATCTTCAATGTATATTTCAGTAACTAACAATTATTTAAATATTTACTGTTACTCAACACATAACAGTTAAATAAAACGTTTTCTAATTATTCTTCAACGATCACAGATACTTCGTCTTTTGCTTCTAATTATGTAGCCCTAAAGACCCCACTTTCAATTATATTGCCATTTCTATAGTATCATAGTGAATGATTAACGTTGAATGCTTGGTAAACAGAGGAAAACAACAACTCTTTTGGAAATGTTTACCAGGGAGTCCTTTACCATGGAAGACGTGTTCAGTTCTATGTTAGTTGTTGTTGTTATTTTTATTATTAATAATAATTAAGATATCAGTGATGTTATAGTTACATCTGATGTACGATAATAAAAATTGGGACACATTAAGATATCAGTGTTGTTATGGTTACATCTGATACACAATTATACACATTAAGATATCAGTGATGTTATAGTTACATCTAATACACAATTATACACATTAAGATATCAGTGATGTTATAGTTACATCTGATACACAACTATACAGATTGAGATATCAATGACGTTATAGTTACATCTGATACACAACTATACAGATTGAGATATCAGTGTTGTTATAGTTACATCTAATACGCAACTATACAGATTAAGATATCAGTGATGTTATAGTTACATCTGATACACAACTATACAGATTGAGATATCAGTGATGTTATAGTTACATCTGATACACAACTATACAGATTGAGATATCAGTGTTGTTATAGTTACATCTGATACACAACTATACGGATTAAGATATCAGTGATGTTATAGTTACATCTGATACACAACTATACAGATTGAGATATCAGTGTTGTCATAGTTACATCTGATACACAACTATACGGATTAAGATATCAGTGACGTTATAGTTACATCTGATACACAATTATACACATTAAGATATCAGTGATGTTATAGTTACATCTGATATATAACTGTTGTTGATGAAGATGAATGTCTTCCAATAATATGGTTTTATAAATAATTTTCTTTGTAGAATTGTATACAACAAACTGAATTGACAATAAAATTCAGTTACAGAAAATTAAAAAGGACAAAAAAGAGGAAAGGTGCTAAAGCAAGAAAAAATAAAGAAGAACTTATTGTTTAAGCTCGGGACCCCTTGGAAGTCTATAGTTTTAATAACTACTTCAATGAGTTTTGTTACTTGCTGTTTTTATGTATTTCTTATTAACGTTGATATCTGCACAATGTTTTCAATCAAATTTCAAATTTTGATTTTGACAAGCTTCAGCCGGTGCGTGTGTCAGTTCACTTGGATTTAAGTCGGTCTAAATAAGGACTCAATAGCCATAGTTTTCCTCAAGCTTCTGTGCCGCATCTTCATTCTTTGCATTTGTTTCAATTACGTTGTTTTCCTAGAACGAATAATGACTTTAAAACCACGTATAATTAAAACATAATTGAATGAAAAAACGAGCATAAATTGAATTTTGTTCTATTTTAGGTTTATTTTGAATGTTTATTTTTTCTTAAAATAACGTTGTTCTTAAACCTGGAAAATAGCATTGTGCGGGGATCAAAGATAATGCGCAGAAAACGAAAAAAATGGAGTCCATTAAGCTAGCATCAGAAAGGTTAGAACAAACTAGAAAACATGACTTTAAGTAATTTATGTTAACATTGACGCGGGATTATACTTTCTTACTCCTGCAGGTCATTATGTTGAGAACATTATTAATCTTGGCATGTTTGTTTATGTGCCATTTGTTTTTCGGTATTATTTAGTATATATCAAGTATATAAACTTGTACTTTTTTCTCTTGTAAATTCTTACGACCACACAAACAATATATAACAATTATGTATAGCATCAATACCGGCCGCAATAGCTTAAACCAAAGACTTTAAAGTTGGTAGTAGTGGCTTTCCTCCTAAAGCTCGGGGTTAAGGGGACAGCATTACGCCTGACTCGTCGGTGTCAGTATAATGGACCGGCCGGGTTCAGTCCTTAGGCACTGTGCTATAATGATAGAATTGTCGCTGCACACTATCGGCAAAAATGCTGGCATATCCTAATGTATAACATTAACATATATAACATAATTGTAACACCATGTTTTAAACACGGGTTTGTTAGTATGACCGTCATCAACAAACACCAATGCATGACCAATAAATGGTGTTTTATGTAAGTCACTTGTTGAAACTGTATTCGTGTTTTTGCTTCTAAAAACATTGCTTTTTTACCGTTTCAGCTATATTGCGATAGTAAGGTGTTCATTCATACTATGCTTATAACGTATCAACATGACAATATATATGCAAATTAGTCAGGGAGGCCAATCCTAAGCAATTTTGCACATTTTGGTTGTACAATTGTTAAATTTAACAATTTCGTCTCGTATATTGCGCTGCAAACAATAAAAGAGTATTGTTTCTCATAAGCAAAGATACATATATATTTATTATTAGATATTATAAATAAAGTCATCGCATGTCTGTGATACTAATCGGCGCATTAATAGATGGAAATGTTCGCTTAGAAAATGAAGAACAATAAAATGTACATTTGAACTATGTGTAGAAATAGTACTGGATTTTATCCGGATAGATGAATACTTGCAAACAACAATGGAATGGCGGGTGTTAAATGGTATGTTGCTTTGGACCAAATCGAGAGCCAATCTTCAATCCAAAATTACATTGATGGGTTACCAAATTCCAAGAAAATACGAATTGGTTACAAATGACATTTTCTTTGCCAAAATCTTAATGCCATGTGGCCAAGCTTTGCTAAGTTTCTACCAATGACACCATGCCCGACAATAAGTCTTCAATCCACAATAACAGCTATCGTGGGATCACAAAGCGCCGCAAAAAGTTGGTCACGACGCCATTGTCCATTTGAGCCATTCCTTTTATTCAGATCCTGTTTTCAACAAAAGTATATTCGTTTAATCTTGAACAACGGCCAAGAGGCCATTGAACAATAAGCATTTTGGAACATTTTGGAACAGACTTTTCGCAATAGCAATCACTTCTTATTCGGTGCCTCTCTTAAGACTGGAGACTTTCTTGCTGCTAAACGGTACTGTCTTAAGCGTTATTTAAGCCATGCCATCATAGGGTAATTCTTTCACCCTATGTGTATCCCTTGAATGTATCACAAAATTGCACTTATTTTCGCAGGAATAAAATACGCGAAAGGATACTTCTTTAAAGAGTGTATTGTTGGTACTTTTATTTTTGTTCTATAAACTCACTTTTTTCAATTTCGATTTCACATTACGTTAGATATGAAACTGTTACTGAATGTTAAACATTGATAACAAAAGCATTTATCTCTGTTGTTTTGATGGCATTGTCGGCACCGATATTTATCGCCGATATTTCCCTGGGAGATGATTTGTGATGTTATCAGAGGCGTTCCGACTGATTAAGACCTGTATCAATATGTTAACGAATGGTTCTATTATTGTTATTCCATTCTTGGGAAGTGAAAAGGGGCTATGTCAGATGTCAGAAGGTATGTGGTGAAAGAATGGTACTATTCGGCACCAATAATTGACTCTGGATCAGGTACAAAGGCCAGACTGCTCACAATAAGGCAATAGATGTCATAAAACAACAAGTAAAATAACGAATAATCAAAGGCGACGCTAAAAACTGGAACAGGTAAAGCGGTTAAAGCAATATGGGGGCAAGTAAGAAGATATATTTAAAAAGTTAAGTTTATTATTTGATAGTTTTCCGTAACTATAAATCACCAGAAAAAGTATGTATAATTCATAATCCTAAGAACAGGTTTAATAGAAAAACATAATCAAAAAAGAATCAACACCATTTGTTAGGCTTTTAAAGATGTTACTTATGCAGAAGAATAAATGGCGAAATTATTAAAATTAACTATAAATCTAAGGTGTACGTGCAGAAATTCACGTGTGCAGCAGCCTTACATTACACAAATGATTGTTGTTCAGGTAGTATTTTACAGTAATATAATAATTTTTCTTTCCCATTATCTTATTGTTTGTTATCAAAGTTGTTTGCATGGAAGCATGCTTGTATCTGGGTTTGTGTTTCCTAACATTAATCCACTTCAAGCATTTTAAAGTGGAATAGATGACAACAAAAAACCGAGAGAAACAGCAAACAGAACGACCGGACATGTCATTGATCCTGGTGGATATTCTGTTGCTATTACGTAAAAATGTGCTAATGTGGTTAATTATTACACATAGAACTGACGTTGACATAAAACAAATATTGCTGTCAAGTGAAAGGTAGTGTGTTATTCAATTGCAAATTGTTCGTGAAAATAAAAAAATAGGGGCGAAGACTAAGATCTCATATCGGGTTGTGGGTTTGAACACAGAACCCTCCGATCCCCTGTCCATAATTTTAACCTTTTGACCAATAAAACTTCAATCATGTTATAAATGATTTCTTTGTGTGTTGGACGTTTATTAATGATCATCCAAATTTAAAAGATTTCTGTTTGAAAATATTACGGGTCTGGTGTTTGAATTTTGAACCATCCGATCTCATTTCTATAACTTTAATCTGTTTACCAAGAACACGTCAAGCACATTACAAGCTTTGTTGGGCTATGGACTGCTTTGTTGCTTATAGATTATCTCATTTTGTTAACATGAAGTCCAAACATCGAAGGACGTACCGAGAAGCATTCCTAGCAACTTACGTCAACATGAATATGCATTGGCGTACCGAGAATCCATGTGCAATTACGTACAAACATTTTAATGATAAAAAGAAATAAACCAAAATCTCTCGTTTTGTGCCATGTTTGTTTGAAAGTTTCAGGCACACAACAGTAAATATAAAAGTACATAAAGATAACTAGTAAAAAAAAACGCCGTTTACCGAATGAGGACCCGTATTTTACAGGGTTATGAAAGTCCGCTCAACAGACTTTCCCCCATGTGTTATTTTCAGTAAGCATTCTATATATAAGCATCTATATATCTAACGCGTCGCCAATAACCACCGTTCAACAATATACAGGTATCGACGGCAACCTTTGATATTTTGGAGCAATGTTTTTCTTGTTTTATTAATATTGCCACACACAAAGCATAATTTTCGCACACGTGTTATTAGTTGCGTTATATTTTGATGATCAAATGCACGTTTTTGCAGACCTTATGTGCTTGGATGAAAACGATGAAATTAAAGAAACATGTATTTCGTGCACAAATGATTAACATGTAAACAACACCGCTGTCTTTTAATTAGATAGTATTGGTAACTTTTGTCCGCTACAAGAAAATGTTTAAGTATTCAACAAAGAAATGTAGAGTATCTGTAGGTCAACTTCAAATTTCAAAACAGAATATATTCTTGCCAATGTTACATTTGTCGTTTATCTGATGATTTATGCTTAGAAGCATTCTTTAAGTGTCATTTGGTTAATGGAACATCAAACGAATGTGAACATTCCGTCGACTCTTGAAACTTCATAAGCCGTCTTACGATAAGGAATCCTCGGTATTTGCTTAATTACATAAAAGCGGTGCAGTGCCCTTGTTCTTCCTAGCAAATGGGCGCAAAACAACACGAACAATAATCTCGTTTAGGTTTAAATGCATCAATATTGATGTCGATTAATGTTACCTTTGAAGTTGGGTGGTACTAGTTTAACTTAACATAGCATTTTTCTATGTCTAACTGTTATGGTCAATTCAAATGCAAGCATCAGAACACGCATAAATGCAGTATCCAACGGTTTGCCTGTATCCAATTCATGTTACAATACCTTAAACCCTCTTTGGGGAATTAGGGCATAATTTCTGCATTAACTCATACTTTAGTTTGTTTGTTGTGTTTATCGTCCCGCCAACAGTATTTCAGTTATCTGGAGACGGTGTCCACTTGAAGCAGATATAGTTGTGTCTTCACTATGCATAGCATGCCGTTAACACCTGGCCTAATACAACACCCAGTCACAATATCCTGACACCGGGCCAACCAGTCGTGGGACTACCCTTATATATGCTCGAGCGTTAGCAAGGGAGCTATGCCACTACCATTTTTAACGACTTTGGTATGTCGAGGCTCGGGATCGAACCCAAGTCCTCCCGTACCTGGAGTCGACGCTCAAACGATTGCGCTACCAGGTCCGGTTCATACTTTAGTACAAGTAAAGACGGCTTTGAACACTGCCTACATGGTTTGACAGTACAAATCGCAATAAAGCACTCTAAAGGTTCAATCATTCCAAATCTATAAATTAGCACGATGGTGATCTCTGCTAAAAATAGATACTGACGTCAGAGCGGATAACCCGGATGACGATATAACGTAATGTCAAAAGTGAGAAGTCTCGTGGTTTCCTTGTTAAAATAGCCATCTCCGCAGCGTGGCTCAGATAGGAAATACATGTTTGCACTGAGGAATGGGGATTTATATTTCACTGTTTGCACTGATCTATGGCCTCAATGAGCAGCATTTTCTTAGATCTTTTTATGTAACAATAACTTATTTGGTTATTTGAGAAAAAATATTTTGACCCAAACTGTCAGATGCCACCTTTCAGACTTCACAAACCCCTAAAACCTAATCCCATGTAGCTTGCAGGCATAATCCATAGATCCACACAATCCGCTCTTCATATTTATTTAAATTAATGCATCACTATCGAGAAAATCAGTGCATTGTACATTGTATACTGACGCATGCACACGACTCATCCTCCTGCATGCTTAGTCATACTTGGTAATTCAGATTCAATATTTTTACAACGTTTTTATTTTTTAAACCTTAACGCCGTGGTCACATATTCACGGAAGACCGCCACTTAAGAGTTACGGTCTAATCGCTCACGTACGACTACGGAAATGTCATATTTCGCAGACCGCTGCGGTTCCAATACGGATGCATAACAAGTTGTTATATTAAATTAAATTTGGCGTTTATTAGCCAACCTATTGTTAATTTTTAACAAATTTTAAAACCGGTACAGCGTCGGTTCCAGTTACGGGAGGCCCCGGATTCGATCCCGGGCCGCGACATACCAAAGTCGTAAAAATTGTAGTCTTATAGCTCCCTTGCTAACGCTCAAGCAAATATAAGGGTGGTTCAACGACTAGTTGGCCCGGTGTCAGGGTAATGTGATTAATTGTGGTATAATGCTAGGTGTTTACAGTTATATACAATAAAGGCAGCACTTTATCTGCTTTAATTGGGCACTGTTCCAAATAAATGAAAAACTGCTGGTGTAATGATAAACCCAAACAACAAGGTAAGTAACTTGCTAACTTAAATATTAAAGGTGGTATCCGACAGTTTGGACAAACAATTTTTTATAAAACATCATAATAAACCATTGTTACCTGAACAGATCTCGCAAAATGCTGTTTATTGGTGTCCTACACCTGTCTGACAAATGAACCATAACGCCACAATCGTCATTTCAAATATAACTACAAACTACAAAGTACAAATATTTTATTGCATCAAAACAATATGTTTTATAGCAATGAGTACATAAACATAATTACAGCATAAAGGCATGGTTTTTACAGAAGAGCATGTTATAGTACATGTATACAATTATTTGTTTATTGCTTATTTCTTAATGTGTTTGCAAAATATATATACATGTATCTGCATTTCCTATCTGTGCCATGCTACTACTTTTGTTTTAAGCTCATCTACGTCATCTGCTGTGACGTCAATGTCTATTGTTAGCAGATATTCCAATTGTTCTTATTTATAGATTCGAAAATAATGAACATTTAAGTGTTGATGAACGAGTTTTACTGCCCTAACATTGAGATACTGCTGAAAATTTTCAAAGCTTAGACTGAAGAATGATTTCTTTTTGCAGAAGTAGTGTAAAAATACCTAAACAGAAATAAGATATTATTACATATATTAGATATTGACAAACTGTCGGATACCACCTTTAAAATACACGTGGCGGTTTTGTAAGTTAACGCATTGATATATTTTCAAAACATGTGCGTCATATCTTTTCGCAATTTGCAAGAAAGCACCTGTAATATCTGACTAGCCTTTGAATGAATTATGAAGACTGGGGACTCATGTCTTGTCAAAGGCTAAATTTAACCTTAATTCATAATTAATTTTACTATGCTGCTTATAGCTTTTCTTACAATTTTCAATTAAATAAACAGCACGTTTCCACTGAAAAGTACACAATATTGTTATGACTGTTGACCGAACTTTTAAATATAGGACCTTGTACTACAATGGCGATAAAAGTACATTTTAAAGTCACAATAAGAATTGCTCATGTTGATATTGTTCTTTCCAAACACACAGAAAGAACAACACAAGGGAATTCAGTACAAATTTTAAAGAAAGATATAACAAACACATTTATTTGCAACATTTTTGGCGCTTTTATAAGTACATCTTGTCTTGTTGAACTATTTTCCTAAAAGGTTTGCAACAAATGCAACACTTTCCTTTTTTAAACAAGGTTTAGCCTTGTTTTCATTTAAGGTTAAAACCTTCTTCTTCTTCCAATTTCGTTCATCCCTCGGTTGGCCGAGTATTGTCGAACTATGTACATGCGCGCAGCGGCGAAGGACTGTACACTTTAGTTGGTGTTGATGTGTATGTCTCCTTTTCTGTCATCTTGATCTTCTTTCTTTTAGCCTTGTCCTTGTTGAGTTTGTATTCTCTCACTTCTTTAACTAAATCACTCAGTCTTTCCACCTCCAGTCTCGCCTCTTCATTTTGCCGATTTTGGAGTGACGCTTCTGTTTGGACGTCGCCATCTTGAAAAACATTCTGTTCACAGTCGGCGGAAATTTGAATCTCCATAATATCACCTTATTTCCACAAAAGTCTTGTAAAAATAAACCAAAATATCTAGATTTTACTTATTATTATTTATTCCATTTTTTACTCCGTTTTTCTTACGTAAAATGCAACAAAAATAATTATTTTTACTTTCTAAGTGAAGCGTTGTTATTTTCACGTCCGTGACGTCATGGCGCCAAAACGTACCTTGCGAGAACGTTAAGACTTATATTTGTGTTTTATAGAACTTCTACAACTAATAGGAATTAACTCCCAAATACTTAGACAAGTTGGTTGTTGTTTTTTATTTTTGTTTGTGTTACAACGCACTGACAAATTATGGTCATATTGGCGACGTCCAGTTAATTATTGGTGGATGAAGGACAAAGACTTATGCCTGGTTAGAACTACCGACGCACCGCATGTTAGCTGGAAAACCTCCCCACATGAAATTTCTTGCCCTGACCGGGACTTGAACCCACGCGCTGAGGGGCTACGAGTTTCAAGTCAGCGACTCTAACCGCTCGGCCACGGTCGCCGCCTACTAAGCCAAGACAGAATAAAAAGAGAGAATATCCCAACAAGTCAGTAGGAAAACATAATCCAATGTTATAAAAAAGTTTAATCAATGTGATCATTAATGTATTTTCTAGAAAGAAAGGTAATGCAGATTAGGAATTAAATTAAAGTACTGTTCTTACAGTGGTTAAGATTGGAATTGGCGTAGAAATGAACGAGATTAGGAAGCGTTGGTTAAAAAGACAGCTCATTATGCACTTCCAATAAAAAACCAAACTCATAATTGCTTTGCTTAAATTTGTGATAATAACAGCGTTAGTATCAATTAGTATCCTGTTCGAAATTTTTTGTAGCAGCCGAAAAGCAACCAAAATAGTGACAATCAGTAGTATAATCCCTTGTGAAGCGCTTGATGGCGCCTCGTCTATGTTACAAGTGTATATATAGTATTTTTGTCGGCGCCTCGTCAATGTTACAAGTGTATATATAATATTTTTGACGGCGCCTCGTCAGTGTTACAAAAGAATATACAAATATTCTTGATGGCGCCTTGTCTATGTTACAAGTGTAAATACAAGTATTCTTAATGGTGCCTCGTGAATGCTACAAGTGTATATAGAAGTATTCTTGATGGCGCCTAGTGTATGTAACACGTGTATATACTATTATTCTTGATGGCGCCTCGTGAATGTTATAAGTATATATATACAAGTATTCTTGATGGCGCCTAGTGTATGTAACACGTGTATATACTATTATTCTTGATGGCGCCTCGTGAATGTTATAAGTATATATATATACAAGTATTCTTGATGGCGCCTAGTGTATGTAACACGTGTATATACTATTATTCTTGATGGCGCCTCGTGAATGTTATAAGTATATATATACAAGTATTCTTGATGGCGCCTCGTGAATGTTATAAGTATATATACAAGTATTCTTGATGGCGCCTCGTGAATGTTACAAGTGTATATACAAGTATTCTTGATGGCGCCTCGTGAATGTTACAAGTGTATATATACAAGTATTCTTGATGGCGCCTCGTGAATGTTACAAGTGTATATACAAGTATTCTTGATGGCGCCTCGTGAATGTTATAAGTATATATACAAGTATTCTTGATGGCGCCTCGTGAATGTTATAAGTATATATACAAGTATTCTTGATGGCGCCTAGAGTATGTAACACGTGTATATACTATTATTCTTGATGGCGCCTCGTGAATGTTATAAGTGTATATACATGTACGAGGATTCTTAATGCCGTCTTCAGAATAATGTATCTACCATTATCGAAATATTCTTGTTAGCTCCGTTGGAACACATTTTTGTTAACTCATGATTTAACGTACCGTTTTTTGTTGGGGGGTTTTCCCAACTTCGAACTTACTATATTGTCTATATCACAGATGGAAAATCGGACCTGTTCTCACAATCTGTAGAGCGTCGGCTTCAGGTATGGGAGGCCAAGGACTCAAACACTGGCCGCGAGAAACCAAAGTCGAAAAATGTGGTAGTGCTATAGCTCCTTTTCTAACGCTCAAGTAAATTTAAGGGTAATATTACGACTGGCTTGCCCGATGTCAGGTACATGAGACTGGGTGTGGCATGTGGCATGCCAGGTGTTCACAGTGAAGGCAGCATTATATCTGCTTCAAGAGGACACCGTCTCAGATAACTGAAATACTGTTGAAAGGACATTAAACAAAAAAAACAAATAAACAAACATGGAACAGTAGTAGCAAGAATAAAATAACGAGGTTCTTTAAGTTTTCAACAGTGCGAAATAATATTTTTGTTAAATCTTGTTAATGCTTGACAGATCGTGCCATTCATTTATAAAATCTTTTAAACTAATTTATTCTTTTCTCTATACGTATTTAAGTTAAGCTTATTTTACTCGTGCTTTTGTTTACAGACCCATTTATAGACATCTGTTAGTGAATGACTTTTAAGTGTTGAGAAAATGCTTACTGAGAGTTTCAGCATCTATCGTTTATATCTTAAGAAGCTTACATGATTACTTTTAATGCTGGAACTAAAACGTGAATAATTTTTGGATGTTTTGTATGTTTTGTTGTGCCAGAGAGGACTGTTTACTTTCCATTTTATCCTACTATCACCTTGGATATTAGATATATAAAACCCCGTGTAATAGCATTTGCTTTATGAAACATAAGTGTGAAAAGCTTGTCGCGCACATCCGGACGGACTTCTTTTTAAAAGCATAAATTCCATGCCGCACTTGAAGTTCCAAACATAAGCAATTCATTAAAAAAGATTTAAGGGCCGCAACAGCTTATGGCCAAAATAGAATAGTTTAAAATGAGCTACATCCCTTCCTAGTTGTTTTAATTTATGACATATGACATCATATGTCGTGACGTAAATTTCTTTGTGTCACCAGTGGCTTTGAAATCCACAGAACTTGGTGTTATTCGTATAAAAAGGCAAATCAGTAGGCCTACATGTACAATTTGGATTTCAACATAGTGCGATGATATAATGTGCAATTGTATTAGCACTCGGAACTCCTCGGGTAATTCCGTCCTCTACGTAATCACCTCGGAAATAATGCTGTCGCCGCCATGTTGACGAACTACATCCAAAATGGCAATCGTACCTACTCGGCGATCTCCGGCAAGCTTCGGATATAGACATCACCGAAGCGTGACCCGAGTGCATGCAGGGTAATAACTGGTATATTACACTTTTACCAAATCCTGTTGGTAATATACATACAGTATCGACTAAGTTAAAGATATTCTTCAACGAAGCAATCTGCTCTTCTTTCAAGGAGTGTTTAAGGTTAGACGACACTAAATAAGTTTGTTCTATATTCTATAGTGAATCGCGAAAAGATGGAAACAAATTGCACCATGACCAAGTTATGATGGACCCCCATAACCATATATAGGTGAAATGAGCTATTTATTGTCTATCAGAAAGACCCAGAAATAAGGCAACTTTTGCAACTTGTAAGAAGGTTCAGCTTCATAGACTGCGCATACCGCCAAATTGCCAGTCGGTAACCGCCAAATTTCAATGAAATATGTACTTCCTGTAAAAGTGGATCAGTCCATTATTGTGCATAGGGGTTAAACACTTTTGCTTTCTTTGAATTCTACATAGTTTCAGCTTCCTTTTGATACCAAAAGGTTCAGATTACCTTCAAAATAGGAAATTTAATGCCAAAACATAGCAACAGACTGTTACTAAAGAGAAAAAGTCCATGTCACACATTCTACTTCCGGTCGGTATTTAGTGGTACCACCCCTTTAAGCATAACTTATTGCTTCAAAACTCCTTTAAAACAATACTTTCTTAAAGGGTAATATATTTCCAATGAAAGGATGAAATCTTTTGTATTTTTCATCAAAATTAATGAAATGGGGGTCATTTTTGCATACCAGTATTTTTTGGACACAGTGCATTTTCATGGCCCTTTTTCCAGTGAAAATCTCTATTTAAAAATGTAGAACAACTTACACTCAAAACAGCATATTAACATGCATGTGACTATTTTATGTATTATTGATTAGAATGGACAACTAAATTAACATTTAAAATGATTTTTATTAATTTTATTGTATTTATTGATTAAAAAATTGATAATTTTGAAGATTTGTCTCAAAATTGCAGAAAAATCCATCCTAAAGTGCATAGTATCTGCTAAGTCACAAAAAATACTGCACCAAGTACCAGACAGTTATTCTAACATATCATGATTCTATTGTGTAATGAAAATGTAGAAGAATTGTCATTAGATGTCACATAGAGTAGGTGCAAATCTCTAAGGCGGCACAATCCGGCCAAGGTCTGGGTCATAACTCAGTCTTACTGAGAGAGCGCTTTGAATATCTGCATTCCAGAAAGGCATATTTGTAAGGTTTTAAGGAATATTAAGCTATCCTTGGTGAATGCAGAACACTTCAAAGCACACAGTTATATTTTGGAGCCCCTTCTTTGTCAAGAATATGATGCTGACCTGTTCAAAACAGGTTTTAAAAAATGAAAAAAACAATCACATATTGTTTACATGGCATTTTTGTCCAGATTTCAACTTAATTTTTGTTTCTAACTATCACAGTAAGGTGTAAACATGAAGAATAATGCTTGTTGTATTATATATAACTCAGAAAAGTAGAAAAGAGGATAATTTCTATGCAAAACTATAATTTTGGTATGTGACACTGTATGTGCCAGTGTCTGTTCCCAGCACATTTGACTCCTTTTACTGTTGTATGAAAATGGATCCTGGTACAGGTTAAGGTCACTAAAATGCATGTTTTTCAGAAAATAAAGATACAATAATGAAAAGTATCATCAAAACTCATTATCTTTAGACTTAATGACACCCAATATACATGCTGGGTGATGGTTGGAGTCTTTTTTGAGCATTTCTTCATTTTTCAGGCACATTTTCGTATCAGAACCCCTAAATTCAGACTAAACAGTTAATTTATTTCTGAAATGTCTTCAAATGGCAAAATTCATTGATAAAACACCATTGTTATAAGGATTTACCCATTTTCAGTCATTTTCAAGCCAAAGGTACAGATGAAGATTCTTCCGGAAATGTCGCTTAAAGGTTAGACGACACTAAATAAGTTTGTTCTATATTCTATAGTGAATCGCGAAAAGATGGAAACAAATTGCACCATGACCAAGTTATGATGGACCCCCATAACCATATATAGGTGAAATGAGCTATTTATTGTCTATCAGAAAGACCCAGAAATAAGGCAACTTTTGCAACTTGTAAGAAGGTTCAGCTTCATAGACTGCGCATACCGCCAAATTGCCAGTCGGTAACCGCCAAATTTCAATGAAATATGTACTTCCTGTAAAAGTGGATCAGTCCATTATTGTGCATAGGGGTTAAACACTTTTGCTTTCTTTGAATTCTACATAGTTTCAGCTTGCTTTTGATACCAAAAGGTTCAGATTACCTTCAAAATAGGAAATTTAATGCCAAAACATAGCAACAGACTGTTACTAAAGAGAAAAAGTCCATGTCACACATTCTACTTCCGGTCGGTATTTAGTGGTACCACCCCTTAATCTACATCATATCTAAAGCGTACTGCATGCACTTTGAAAAGTCAGCCATCTTTGTTTACATAATGCAATGAGAAGTTATTCACACAGGCAAATCACCAACTGGTGTATTCCTACAATTACATACGAGGTGATATATCCGAAGCTTGCCGGAGATCGCCGAGTAGGTACGATTGTTGTATTAGTTTGTCTTTTTGGTTGCGGAGAACAGTGTAAAATGAGAACCAAATGGTTCGAACAGCCACGACTGATCTATTCCGTTACTCTGCATTCATTGCCCATGGGATATATTTTTCACTTTTCGCCGTTTTTGGTAATGATATATCATTGGTCGCTTCTTAATTCGATGAAGATTTCAGTCACCTTTATCACCTTTCTTACAGATCGTAGTTCATGAATTAGTAGCATTTTTACCCTTTGTTAGTTAGTTTGTTTGTTTTTGTTGTTGTTATGTTGTGTTTGTTGTTGCTGTTGCTGTTGCTGTTGCTGCTGCTGCTGCTGCTGCTGCTGCTGCTGCTGCTGCTGAGCACGTATGAAAAAACATATAACCCACATTCGAATGCGAATTCCATGTTTGAAAAACAAAATAGATCTAAACATTTAACAACACGTTTGTTTATAAAACAGATGGTAGGACAAATAGAATACTAATTTATTGTTGAACAAAGAAAATGTTATCAAACGCAGTACTACAAAAATAAATCGCTCGGCAAGCCTCGTGATTTAGATTTGTCTCAGCCTCGTGTCGTATCATTTTCTTTATTCAACACTAACCTGGTATTCTCAATTTATTCTGCTATAGTGTACATCACAAGAAACACTTAAGTTACGGACTCTTTTAAATAACCAGAAACGAACAACAATACTTATTTTATCTAAGTATCTATTATGCGAACAATAACTACTCGTGGAAAATGAGGCACGTCTAAAAAGGTATCTTAATTAAATGTCAATGTAAACAAGTATGTCTATATACGAGGTTCTTGAAAAACAAAGAGTGTCAATATGCATTGCTGCCATTCATGTACTTTTATAAATACAAAATTTAGTTCAAGTCGTTATATATTATTATACAGCTTATTCGTGTTAATATAAATATTGTTTTCGCATATATTATCAGTAGTAGTAGTAGAAGTAGTAGTAGTAGTAGTAGTAGTAGTAGTAGTAGTAGTAGTAGTAGTAGTAGTAGAAGTAGTGGTAGTAGTAGTAGTAGTATCATCAACATAATCATCATTTTTATTATCAACATCAGTAGTAGCAGTAGTAGTAGTAGTAGTAGTAGTAGTAGTAGTAGTAGTAGTAGTAGTAGTAGTAGTAGTAGTAGTTGTTGTTGTAGTAGTAGTAGTAGAAGGAGTAGTATTAGTAGTATCATCCACAGCATCATTATTTTTATTATCGACATCTGTAGTAGCAGCAGTAATAGTAGTAGTAGTAGTGGTAGTTGTTGTTGGTGGTGGTGCTGTTGTTGTTGTTGTTGTTGTTGTTGTTGTTGTTGTTGTAGAAGAAGTAGTAGTAGTAGTAGTAGTAGTAGTAGTAGTATGAAATACTTATCGCATTATCAGCAGCAGTAGTAGTAGAAATAGTAGTAGTAGTAATAATAGTAGTAGAAGTAGTAGAAGTTGTAGTAGTAGGAGGAGGAGGAGGAGGAGGAGGAGGAGTAGGAGGAGTAGGAGGAGGAGGAGTAGTAATATGGAATACTACAAATGACGACATAGTAAACATTGTTAAAGAAGAGGAAAGATTCATAAACATAACTATTTAGTTAGATACCCACTATGCGCGCGAAACTAGTGAGCACGGTGATCACTGCTAGAAAATAATTAAGACGACCTGGAAAAACGTTTCTTCTTAACAAAGTCGATGAACCTGCACGACGACAAAACCATATTATTTCGCCAGCGCTTCACAATGGTGTACATTGATGATAAATGAACAGGAAATGACATACACTCCAATTTAAAGAATCACCAGACATAGAAACAAATCTGTACAAATGAGGCAAAACGACGAAAATAATTCAAGGAATGTTAACGACTATTCGAATTTTCGAATATCATATCATATCATGACATTCGGACACTTTATATTTCTTACTCGTTTTTTTTAAAGTTTGTGACCAAATTGGAAGTGTATTTCTGGAGTTTATCATAATGTTTGTCTCCAAATCAGTGAACACGCGTGTCACGTGTGCTTACAAGGGTAAAGGGCTGTGAATCCTGAAAGCGATTTACCATCTGGACAAAACTAAGCAGAAGGTTTAGACAAATAGGAAAAAACAACCAGTTTCTGCCTTGGAAAGGTCTGGTGTCAAACGGTTCGACTAGAGTAATAAAAATGATATATAAAACTTTAACCTCTCGCTTCATTAACAGTGAGCACTTGCAAAGCAAATAAATGTTACAGATATTAAAACAGGAAAAGCAAAACAATATTCAAAATATGTTCAAACGACAATTGCCATGGCAACTTATTAACCTCAAATAAAACAATGAGAGATAGCATTAGCAAGACAATTTGTTATCATATATGAAAACGAGACCGATGCGAACTCATTACCTGGTTTGCGTTGTACGTCATGTTTTTGTTTTTCGCGCAGAAGTGATGTGTCCTTAAAGCCTTTTAGTTAAGTTATCCGGCATTTAAACCAATCGGTAGTATACGGACAATTATATTTAGTAGAAATTTTCGAGATATTCCAAGTGCAATCGGAACTCCTCGGGTAATTCCGTCCTCGGGACAATCATCCCTCGGATGTATCTGGTGCAATGATACTTGAAGAAATCACGATCGTTTTGTTCGCCGGAAGTCGGAAGAACATGCCTAAAATGTAGTTCGCACAAAAGATAATAATAAATAATGGCGTCGTTTGACACTTGCGTGTTTGCTGCGCTGGGTAAATTAAACTTGAATGATTTAAATTTGAAGCAGCCATAAACTGAAATTTTACAGGCAGCGTACTGTAGTGAGCTGTCATCCGAGCTGTCATCCTTGTTTTGACGTCTGTCACAAAAGAAGTTCCATTTACAGAAATGGCCGAGGTGATCCGACTACCTACATACATCCGAGAGATGATTCGTGAATTATCCGAGGTGTTCCGATTGATTCCAAGTGGTTATTTGGTTATACAGACTTCGTACCACTTCATTTCGTACCACATCAACTTCGTACCACTTCAACTTCGTACATGTACCATTTCAACTTTGTATCAATATACACGGTACCGACGTCTCACATTGGTTCCATAAGGGTTTTTTAACATTGTACATTACTAAATAAAATGTTTCTAAAAACAATAAAAACACGCAGTACAAATTTTGCAGCATATCACATACTTATAAAGACCAGTCATTCGAGAATATTTTTAAAGCAGAAATCGGACGTTTCCCGCTGGCGAGAATTAGAGAACATTTCATAATGTTTAAAACATAAATTGGACAACCTGATGCTCTGAAGCAATGCTTTTGTTACAGGCTTGCCAAATGACAAACCAAGTCTGAGTCACTCAAGTCACGAAGACTGGAAAGTAATTTAAATAATCAGCAATATTTGATACAAAGTATTTCAATTAAGTGTTAAATAGACATTTACAGTATATATTACAATTGAGTGTCGTTATTAATTATGAAGCAGACTGATTTGTCAACGTTTAAAAAACATGTGATATTCAGAGATGGGATCGTTAACACATATCGCTTGCAGGTGCGGATCCAGAACATTTTGGTTAGGCGGTATGAATTAGGATCCATTTCAACTTTATCGCAGTGAAGACTAGATATATATATACACAGTAAGGGACCCTAACTTCAACCTAATCGACAGACAAAAAATATCTTTAAAAACTTACATGTATGCGTTTTCACAACTCTGCTTTTTTAAATGGTTGATGAGGGGGGTGCATCGCCCCACTCCCTGGATCCATCCCTGATCGCTTGTTCATTTTATGGATCAATGTATTGTTCCGTATATTTCTTTTGATGGGTCGGCTAACACTGATTTGATTTTATTACATTTCTACTGAATAGGTCTTGGTCATGTCGTTACAAGATCCTTTGTTTCCTAAAGTATTATCATCGGCAATAGTAGAATTGATAATTTGCTGCAGTTTTGACACGTGAGATTACAAAACATACTCAACAAAAAGCGTTTGTACCACAGCTGAAAAAAAATATAAATGAACTTAAAGAAGTCTTATATGTCCTGCTAAATGTTCAATAAACGTATTAAACGTTTCAAATAGTATACATATAGTATGCATATAGTTCTATCTATTTGCCTTGGTTGCACATTTATATATGCATATATTGTGAGTGGTAGCAGAAGATACATGTAAAACAGCAAGAATTTATATTTGAAAACTGTCATAATATAAAACAACACATTTTGTTCAACACGAGGATGTAAAGAAGGTTTCAGCATAGTCTACGTAGACTGCTTGTTGATAACATTGTATTATTCAAGGGGTACTGTCAATAGATTTCTATGGCACTAAAGCATGCAGAATATTGATTAATTTATGAAAATGTCGCGAGAACTCAACATAAATATAAATTTGTATGATGTTTACTTCCTAGAACTTTTTTTGTAAATATTCCACATGCTTAAATGCTTTTCAAAGCTCATTGCAGTTGCTTGTTCGTAAAAATATTCATTACGGGTTCCTGCCACTTGTAACTTTATTGGTAGAAGTTAACCATTTGACCTGCCGTTCGCCGGAGGTTCTTCCTCAGGTAACTGGAAAAAAATAACGGACATTACATGTTTGTGTTACGTTTCATATCTGGTTGCAGAAATTGTATAACTAAGGTATTTTTTATTTCATATTTACTGCAAAGACGTTATTGAAAGACGTACATTGCTTTGTGATGCGCGTCATAAGTACTTTTTTGTCAAAAATGTCAAAACTTTAAAGTTTGACATTTTTCACAAATAATAAAAATTTACTCAAAGAGCACATGGTAATATAAAATACATTTGAATTACAACTTATATTTTTTATTAAATATCAAATAAATATAAACAAATCATTCAGTTTATGCAACCAGATTTTAAGCTAATCCAAGTGATGGCCTTTATTTTTCCATTTATCTGAAAAAGAGTCACATATCTTTCTCTATGTGTGTCGCTTCGATGCTTTTCAGATGTAACACAAAATCCACATGTACAGTGCAATGTTGTAAAATGTTCCATAGAGGACTGTAGAATAATATTTTGTTTGTTTGTTTGTTACATTGCATCGACACAACAAGAGTCGTATATAATTACATCAATTTTGATTTTCAATTAATCTTATTTATTTCTCCCATCACAAATTGAGACAAATTGTGATGTTTACATGGACGCTAGTTTGATACCAATTATGAAAAAAATGACCAACTTTTAATTGGGAGCTTATTTTTTCGACTTGTTTGTGTTTTCTTTCAGTACATTGCCGACATAATATTGCCTTAGTGTTTAACAATGTATTTATGTGCACGGGAAGACTTATGATTAACTCTCGTGTTTTAAGAGAGGCTGCTAAGAAAGGAAAATATTTTGGTCCAAAAATGGTATTTTTGGTGATCATCATTTTAAGTAGAGGCTTCTTATAAGTAATCAAATCTAAAGTTGAATAACCATGTGTTAAACAGATACATTTGTATCGGTGTATTCCTTTAAAAAGCAGTGTATTGTAGAATTTTAACAAGATTGAGAGAAAAAAAACCTCTAAATAACAACAAACAACAACAATTAAATCACGTCCGGTTTACTTATACTTTACATCGAGGGTGATTGCTTTGTATTTTGACATGTACGTACAGTTACATGTATTTATACACAGGTATTCGAAAATAAACGGTTCTTAAAACTGTTCATTCACTTACCTTGCTACTTAGATTTTTTAGTTGAAGCAGTTTCTTCATAATTTTAACCAATTTTAACATTCAATGTGCAGCGACTGTAAAATGAAACGACCGGAAATAAACCATCTGTCAAACAGGCGGTGCATCGGTAAAATGGCGTTCCTGTACATGGAAGTAACATTCGTAAATAATACAGAATGATGGCAGCAAACTTCCTCACTTTACCACTCGTACCACCCTTTAAATTATAGACGCTCTGTCCCTGTCTTGGTTCGAAATCGCAACCTGAAGCTTTTCGAGGGGAAAACGTAAACGTCAATCTCGCCCTTTTTGAATGATAGAAAAGATAGAAAAATAGAAATGATAGAAATGATCGCGTTTTTGTTGTTGTTTTTTTTTGTGTTTTGTTTTGTTTTGTTTTGTTTTTTGTTTTGTTTTTTTGTTGTTTTTTTTGTTTTGTTTTTTTGTTTGTTTGTTTTTTGGGTGGGGGGGGTGTAAGGGGATTTTTTTGTTGTTGTTGTGCCATTATTACAATTGTACATCAATAGACTATGTCTATATGTTAATGAAGACTGAAAAGTCACACGAAATATGTCGTAGCAGCCTGTAAGCAGAATTCGCAGTTGCGTACACATTGTCCCTATCGAATAAAAGCTTAAACTGAAGAACTACGACCCCTATTGACACCATCAACAAAAAAACTTGCTTGACCGATTTAGTATTTTTTGTGTTGCTCCGTTTGTTTGGGTTGGGGCATGCTTGGTGCTTTAATATTTTAAATCGGAACTTCTCAGATACTTGCTTCCTAGGGATGATTACACCTTGGTAGTATCTGGTGGCTGGATACTATAGAATTGCAAGTTTCTGTTCGTCGTTTACCGTTTTGCTTTTCATGTTTCGTTAGATATACAATGACTGCTGCATTTAATTGACAGACAAAACATTTATCCTCTGACTGTTTAGCCTCTCACTGCGAGGGTTCGAGTCCCGTTCAGGGTTAAGGACTTAATGTAGGAAGGTCTTCCAGCTTACTTGCGGTGCGCCGGTGGTTCTACCCAGACATGTGTCTGGGGGTCTTCCTCCACCAAAAAGCTGAACGTTGCTATGATGATCATAATTGGTCCCTGCAATGTATTTCAAAAACAAAACAAACAAACATTTATCTTTGTGGTAATGCTGGCGTTCTAGTGGCGGTGTCAAGGGCACTTACATTCGTTTAGTCATGGTACTAACTGGCATTAAACCGAGAGACAAGTTGTGATAATGTTATGCTTGATTTTCCTATTACTTTAAATCAATTCGACTTCTTCCACGTGGATCATTTATCTGTTGCGATTTCTCAAAATGGCTTAAATGCAATCTTCGTTTTCTGCATATTACGACTTTCTGCTTGAAGACACGGGGATGACAATACGTCTGCTTAAAATGAGTGTCCATTTCCTGTATAAATAATTGCGTGGAACAATTTTTACATAGAAAATTGGCACTTGTATGTGGTTTGGTAACTTCCCAGATGGGATTGGAAGTCTGTCGAAATTAATAACAATTACAATTTTTAAATGTCAGTAACGTAACATTTTATTTAAAAATCTACATAGTCATTTTTGAAGCCACCACCTACAATGTAGAGACACAACCTTTTTCGGTGGAGCATGTCCCCGGACCAACCACCGACTATGATTACACATAACATTGTGCTTAGCAACCCCCAATTAAAACATATGTTCAAAGTTAGACCTTATGTACGCATGTTATTCGCAACTATTATTTTATGTTAGTTCCTCATTCCTTTGAAAAAATACGTACATGTACTAGAAAGTTTGACGTCTTATCAATAAATATCCTTATAATAATAATTATATTGGAGATTTTTTGGAGATATTGTCGCTATTTCTAAATATCTACACTCATACGACGTCGTTGATAAAATGACTTTATAATTTCTTTTCTAAAAACGCTCACGCTCTGAGCATGGATATATAAACTTAATAAACTACAAACTGTCCGGCCGCTGGTCTGCAACGTAAAAGATGCGCGCCATAACATCATGCTACTTGACGTTCAGTAAATGGCGGGAAAATGACGTTCAGTAAATGGCGGGAAAACGACGTTGTCATTGGATGACGTTGACGTCGGTTCCGTGTTTTCTAATATGACCGCGTCCATGAACGATTGCAAATATGTCAAGAACGCACTTGTTTATGCTTAACTCTTGAAAAAAGCAATTTCCAAAAAATTGGCTAGAATGCACTTTAGCGGGCGCTATTCCGCCATAGTGTTAGCGTTTGTTTTGTTGTTTGTTTTTTTTTGTTTATTGTTGTTTTTCGGCGTAGCTGTCTAACCTCACTTTTGACCTACTTACAAATGCTGACTCAAGGCTAGCCTGGATGAATATCAGAGCGATTCCCATTGGTAGAAATTCCTAATAGCATCATATACCGTAGTGTTTCTAATAAACGTCCTCGGGGTGGCGATATATAGTTATTTATACAGGTATTTAAGTCATTAACAAGTCTATATCGATGAGTGACATTAATGAATAGTCTCCCCTGAATAACCCCTAAATGCAAGTAGGTCCTTTCATTTGTTTTACTCGGTTTTTATGCTTGTTCTTTTTGGAGTGTATGTTGACTTCTTTGACTTTCAAGTTAACCATCATCAACAAACACTTCCATTTTCTTTTTTAAATAACAAATCTCTATAAGTATTTAAATGGATTTTAAGCTTATATTTGTGCAAAAGAAATTTCACCGTTTGTAACTGCAAAATCTACAAAAGAACGGGCGATAAAGTCCAAGAATTCCGACTATAAAGGACCTACCTACTCTTTGGAATACCTCGGATATTAACAAACAAGGGAGATAATTTCCAGTTTACCAATGTACCCCATTTCATACAGTATTATTGTATATAGTGTATAAAATGTCACTTGATCCTACATTTGTTTAAACATCATCTCTGTCATATGCCGCAAAGCAGACCGTTCACTTCCGGCACGATCTAACTACTTTGTAACTTTAAGTGCCTATTACGTGAGAATTATGAGGCGCAGATAGAGCGAGCGACTAGTTTAAAAATGTACACCATTTTCATGCCATTCTTTTCACAAATTTATATTCAATAGAAACACGATAAAAATGTGTAAGTTAATGCTTCACAAACGCCCCATAGCCTTTTAAAAGAAATTTCTGTTTTTTTTTTCTTTTTTTTAATCCGACGCCGTTTGTCTTTTTAAAGACATTTCTTGTTTGTTGTTGTTGTTTTTTGTGTGTGTGTGTGTTTTTAAAGGACTTTATTCTTTTTCTCTTGCAGCAGCGACACTGCAACAATTCCTTGGAGTGGATAGGTTTTAGACAAAGCCACATTTCAGGGCCTGACTTAATGAGCGTCAATTATCATAATTATGCCAAGGCAATGTGTTTAAAATAGGTGAAAAGAAAAACACTTCAGTGTGAAATTTAAAATTTTGCATTTTTTAAACTGAGAAATTTCCGAGCAAGATTTAAAGTGTAATTAATCTCAAGTACCGCTTAATATAAACGATGGATGATATTTGTTGGCGTGTTGCAAAATGCTCAATTTTGTAGCAAAGCTAATTTTAAATGGTGAGAGATTATGTATTTGTTCATTAAGTAATTTATTATGTGACTGTTGTTGAATAAAGGTAACCGAATTCAGCTGATAAATCATGAACCGGGATGCATTGGATAGGAATAACTTAAATTTGATGTTCTTATAAAACATTTATCATGACGTAAAAGATGGTATCCGACAGTTTGGACCGAATATCTTTTTCTCAAATTGCAAAAATAAGCCACTGTTACCTGAAAAGGTTCTGCAAAATGCTGCTCATCCGTGCGAACAGTCAAGCATAAATCCCCGCTCGTCATTACGGACAGGTATTTCCTATCTGAGCCACTCTGCAGAAATAGCTATTTTTAAACTAGGGAAACCTCGTGACATCTTACTTTTGAGACCGTGTCATATCATCATCCGGATAGTCCGCTTTTAAGCGTTGGTATCTATTTTTAGCAGATAACATTATCTTGCTTGTTCATAATGAACATTTGGAGTGATGTTTTTTCGCAATGTGTACTTCTTACGATAAAGGTGGGATTCAAAATCGTCTAACGTATGGGTTTATGCAGAAGTTATACCCAAATTCTCAGTAACCGTGGAAAAATCTTATTACATGCATATAATATAGCTAAACTCTAAGGTAAATGATTAAGATCTACGTGAATATATACAGTATTTGTTATTAAAGAAACTGGAACTTTAAACACAGAATATAATATCAACATTCCCAAACTCATATCAAAATTCTGCCTCTAAAATGAGATATCGGTAAAAATTTCCACATCTCCTGTTACATAGTACAGTGGCAAACGGTTTTTACAGAGAAATTTGTTACTGGAGCGGCCCTAGGCTGAAGGTTAAGGAAATGGACTCAGTACCGACGAATACTGGGTTTAAACCAAATACATGACACAATATGTCAGTCATTGAGCAAGACTATTCAATACTATGGATCTGTGTAGTTACTACCTCAGTACTGGTTCTACACAAGGCGTAGGCCATTAAGACCATAATAGAAATAGGGCTTAAGTCCTCAGTACTGGTTCTACCTAAGGCCTAGGCCATAAAGACCATAATAGAAATAGGACATAAGTCCTCAATACTGGTTCTACCCATGTCCTGGGCCATAAAGACCATAACAGAAATAGGGCTTAAGTCCTCAGTACTGGTTCTACCTAAGGCCTGGGCCATAAAGACCATAATAGAAATAGGGCTTAAGTCCTCAGTACTGGTTCTACCTAGGGCCTGGGCCATAAAGACCATAATAGAAATAGGGCTTAAGTCCTCAGTACTGGTTCTACCTAGGGCCTGGGCTATAAAGACCATAATAGAAATAGGGCTTAAGTCCTCAGTACTGGTTCTACCTAAGGCGTGGGCCATAAAGACCAAAATAGAAATAGGGCTTAAGTCCTCAGTACTGGTTCTACCTAAGACGTTGGCCATAAAGACCATAATAGAAATAGGGCTTAAGTCCTCAGTACTGGTTCTACCTAAGACGTTGGCCATAAAGACCAAAATAGAAATAGGGCTTAAGTCCTCAGTACTGGTTCTACCTAAGACGTTGGCCATAAAGACCATAATAGAAATAGGGCTTAATTCCTCAGTACTGGTTCTACCTAAGACGTTGGCCATAAAGACCATAATAGAAATAGGGCTTAAGTCCTCAGTACTGGTTCTACCTAAGACGTTGGCCATAAAGACCACAGTATTGGCAAAAATGCCGGCAAATCTCTTTCCCGTTTTCAGAAATAAATGTATAAATCAGGAATAACACGTTTTATTTCGATCTTCATTACTCCATGCCTGTATTCAATGCATTCAGATGTTAACGTTTCGAACTTTGTAGTAAGAATTCAACATTAGATCCATTACTGTTTAACGATCTAAATTTAACAATTTCACAGGCATTTCAATAGGTAATCGTTCGGAACAAAAAGAACAGTTTTGTCAATTTGTATTTGCACAATTAATCGTTTTCTCCAAGCGCTCATGGAGACTAATGCCGCCACAGCTGGACTAAACAGGTTTAACTGGTTATTAAATTGGAGGACTTGAGATTATTGGGGGGCGATACTACAAAATCTGTGCGTATCAGTTAGTTAAAGAACTAGCCTATTAAAGGTGGTATCCGGCAGTTTGTTTTCATCAAATACACATAAACCTGGATTGGAGAAAATGGGGCATAATTTCTGCAAATAAAGTAAAACCTTAGTCTAACAAATGAAGATTTTGAACACTGTCTCAATTGTAAGACAGGAGAAATCGTAAAATACATCACTGCACATGCACATTCTTTCTAAAACGATAAATAAGCATGTTTGTAATTTCTACATCGACGTCAGTGCGGATTAGCCGAATGTATATATATATATATATAAAGTTACGGGTCAAGTGGTTTTCTTAGTTTCAAAATAGCTAACTGTGCAGCGTGGCTTAGATAGGAAATACGTATTGGTAATGACGAGTAATGCGTTATGTTTAACTTTTCATATATATGTAGGACATCAATAGTCAGCATTTTGCGACATCTTATCAATCAACAATAATTTATTTGGTTCTTTGTTGAAAAGAAATCATATCCAAACTGTCGGATACCATCTTTATAGAAGATTTCTAAAATGGAATTGAAACGGGCGTAAATCCAATTGAACAGGTAATACACTAAGATTTTGTACTTGTTTGTTTTGTTGCATCGCACCGACACAGTTATGGTTATATTAGCGACAATTAGCTAATTATAGGTGAAGAAAGACCCCAGACTTGGGTTTGGATAGAACGATCGGCGTTTCGAAGGCTAACAATGTTTTTTGTTGTTGTTTTTTTGTTGTTGTTTTTTGTTGTTGTTTTTTTGGTTTTTGTTGTTTTTGTTATTGTTGTTGTTGTTTTAGTCGGGTAGTAGTAAAAATGAAACGCGTTAGTGTAAATGTTCTGCTTTACTAGAAGGAAACATTTTACAATAATTCAAACATTTAGATCAGTATTCAGTTGAGGCCACGAATATGTTCATAACCTGAGACGGGATTACCTACCGAAAAAAAATATGATGGCACAAATAAAGTACCATTTATAAAAGTATTGTACTTTTCATTTAACACGGCCTTAGAGCGGGCCTTCAAGAGATCCATCCGACCTTCTTGAGCAGACGTGATCAGATCCGGTATTCAGGTGAAGCTTATTTATTTCTTTTTAGTCGATAAGGAAACAAGTTTATTCAGCTTATATCTAAGCCCTTTCCACTGTCCACTTCCTGGGTAGAACCAGTACTCAGGTACGGAGTACCTGGAACAATGTGCAGTCAATAGTCGTGCTCAAGGACTAACGTCACGCAGTCGGATTCGTGGTTTGATCGCGGAACCCGCCGATCCGTAATCCAACAGTCTTAACCACTAGACCACGAACGCACAGAAAGCTTATTTATTCGAGTAAGGGCGTGAATACATAACCTCATTCCTTGCTAATCAAAATTCCAGACTTAACTCACAACAATGACTACAACTGACTTAAATACACCACATAAAGCTTCTCTAATTATGAGCTAGACACGTAAATTGCTTTCTTGTAACATATCACGAAAATCTAATTTAGCTGAAATATTCCGAGTAATCGGTGGTTTAATGGTGACACATGTTGAATGCTAAACTACCATACTTATCTCCCTAACACAATAACTTTTTTAAATAAACATAAACTTTCATTTAAAGTTATTTTTACGTTATTTTATGTAAAAGTTTTAGATTCCACCTTAGGCGCATTTTACACACAAACCGCACGATCCGTGCTTCGTGTGTTTTTTTATATTACGTCACAAATGAGCCATTTACTGTACATGGCTTACGTAGAAACAGGATGCAAGTTACCGTATGAGAAGTTCGGAGACATGCTTACAAGTTGTAATAGAAAGGTCAAAATAGTTGAAAAGCGTCTCGACGTTTTAAATTCTCCCAACTTTACAACAACACAATCTATTTAAAGACACATTGTTTGATTACAATCGTCGATAATCAGGGTCATTTTTATTAATGTATAGTATCCATTGGACTGACGTAGTGGTATTGCATTAGAGTGCTTGCCCGGTATTCAAGAGGCATACTGTTCGATTCTAGTCTGCGGTGGTCATTCTTTGAAACTGATTTTTCTTTCTTATTATTATCATAAAGTGTCCTGTTTCACATTATAGAAGAAGCCGAATAGAGACGTAATACTCTATGGAAGCATCCTGAGGAAGCACCGCCATGAGTATTCATTGCAGATCGAGAAATGATTTCTTTTCTTAATAAAATCTAAAAAATGACCAAATTAATCTTTCCATGGCTCGAGTCCTGCAAAAAATAATTCGAATTAATTTTTCCGATAGCACGGCGCTTTACGAAGGCTGTCAGAGGCTCCCTAATATCAACATGAAATATTTGTTCTGTGACTTCATCGTTTCAAAGTAGTGAGTTTAAAACCATTCTAAAAGATGCAGAGAACTTGTCAGAAATTTTGCCACCTGTTCTCGTGCAGAAGTCTGTTACAAGTTCAACTTATAACTGTTTTATTTATTTGTTTATTCATTTATTTATTTATTTATTTATTTATTGTTATTATTATTATTATTATTATTATTATTATTATTATTATTATTATTATTATTATTATTATTTGAATTGATCTTTCCAACCCGTTTATTTCCAAAACAATTTGACATAAAAATATATAAATACAGCTTTCAGTACACTTGTGATTTCAGTTATCATATTTAGGTAAAAGAAACGATAACATTTGAAATATCAGACGACATATCGATACACGTATGAACAGTTAATAATGAAACAGACATGATATTGTCTTACAGATTGCAAAAATAATTCGTAATATGCTATGCTTGGCTGATTGTTCAAGTCAGACATAGCATATATTAGCATGATGACATTTTTAATCATCTAAAAGAGTGTGAATAAATTCTTACATTATTTTTACGCAGAAAGTGAACAGGAATCTCATAACTCACCATGCATATTATCTACTGTGATCAGAGTATTTACTGGTATGCTTGATTCCCAACATATAGACAGGTAAGTGGTCTGGAAATAAGGTTATAAAGAATTGTCTCATAGGTCCCTGTAGTGTTTAACGTTAAGCTTGTTTATTGGGTTTATCGTCCCACAAACAGTATTTCACTTATCTGGAGATGGAATCCACTTGAAGCATATATAGTGTTGTTTTCAATGCGTATTGCATGTCGTGAACACCTGGCATGATACCACACCCAGTCACATTATCCTGGCACTGGACCAACCAGTCGTGGAACTACCCTTTTATTTGCTTGAGCATTAGCAAGGGAGCTATACGACTACCAATTTTTAACGGCTTTGTTTTGTCGCGGTCCGGGTTCGAACCCGAGGTCGTACCTTGAGCTATAAAATTTGTATTAAGCAAATTGTAAATGCTTCATTTCATAGGTTCTTTACTATTAAAAAATAGATTAAAATCTGTCATTTTAAAAGATTTCAACAGATCTTAAAGGTGGTAACCGACAGTATGGTCCATTAATTTTCCATCATGCAGCTAAATTAAATACTCTTATCTGAAAAGATCAAGAAAAAAATGTTGTTTACTGGTACCCAACATTCATGTAAGAACATTAAGTATAACACTCACATGTCATTAAAAAAAAAGGGTATTTCCCATCCGAGCTACTCTGCACAGTTAGCTATTTATAAACACAGAACACCATGTGACAACTTATTTTTGAGATCGCTTTATATCATCTTCCGGGTAGTCCGCGCTGACGTCGGTGTCTATTTTTAGAGATCTTTATCGTGCTTATTTATATATTTGGACAGAATTAACCTTTTTTGCAATTTGTATTGTCTTACAATATAGGTGGTGTTCAAAATAGTCTTTATTTAAACTTAAGTATGAGTTTGGGATTAGCCGGCATTTTTTGCCGATACTGCGCAGCGACATTTCTATCATTATAGCACAGGGGCACTTATGAGGTGCCCAGGGACTGAACCCGGTCGGTCCATTATACTGACACCGACGAGTCAGGCGTAATGCTGTCCCCTTAGCCCCGAGCGTTAGTAGAGAAGCCACTACTACCAACTTTAAAGTCTTTGGTAAGACCCGGCCGAGGTTCGAACCCACGACCTCCCGATCCGCAAGCCGACGCTCTACTACCTGAGCTATTGCGGCCGGTTAAGTATGAGCATGAGTTTATTATGCTTAAAATCCCCCAAAGTGGACAAATATTGTTAAATGCACTTGATGTAGGTAAACTTTCGGATACCACTTTTTAACAAACGCCATTGCCGTCTGGGCGTTTTTACCGTTTTTAACTATTTATTTTGACAGTGCCGTCAACTGTAAACGAGAAGCGTCGCATTTTCTGATTGGTGCCGGATAATAGGTCTTCGGCGAGTGGCCGTAGATTGCAATCGGAACTCTTCGGGTAAATTCAGCCTATGATACCATCGTACGACGGATGTATCAGGTGCAATGATGGATACAGAACCGCTACGTTATCTTCGCCAAGAGAAGCCTACGCGAGAAAACGAACTCCGAAAAACGCACTTTGTTCAGATCATAGGTTAATTTTGCACCTCGGCTTTTTTACGTTCAGTAGACCTCGGAGGTAATGGTGGGAGATTTAGCGCCGGCAAGATGGCAGCCAAACCTAAAGATCTTGATAAACAGTCTGTTTGTAAAGCAGGTTCTTAAATGGCGCATATATTGCAATGTATTGAAAAGAAACAATGAAAAAGACGAAAATGATCAGAGAGAAAGAGAAAGCGATATATTCATGTCATTTCTTGGCAGAGATCTTAGTACATGTACAACGACTGTTAACGTGAATACTGCAACTTTTTAAAGGCACGTCTTATTTTTGTTTTTATGTGTTTATTCAATGAATTGTTTAATATAAGCAACTTCAATCGATTGATTATGTTATAACAAAAAAATGACCTGCAAATGTGGTGTGGTTGCTTAACAAATTAGATGACCGAAGCACGTACCGCGAATCTCGGTGTAGCCATACTATTACCTTCGAGGCAATTTATTTAACCATTCGGAACTCCTCGGGTAATTCCGTCTACGGCACACTCATCCCTTGTATGTATCTGGTGCAATGAAACTTACAAAATCACAATCGTTTTGTTCGCCGGTTGAAAAATACGACATATAAAAGAGAATAGGTGTAGTGTATAGGATTATGTCATCCTGTAAACTTTCATTTTCCAATTTAACTATTCACATCCCGTTAGATATACAACTGTTAGATCTACTGCATTTTCAAGATAACATACCATTTATCGTTGTTGTTTTGATGATGTCATGCACCGACATGTTTATTTTTTGCGGAGTTTTCGTACATCCGAGAGGTGAGTGATGAATTATCCGAGACATTCCGATTGTGTTCTTAACGCAATCGGAACATCTCGAACAATTCACGATGACAATCTCCTCACAGCGATTACGTCACACGTTGCTACTTAAATCTCTGCCCCCAGCAAGGAGCAAGGATCACGTGACGATAGAGTATCACGTGAAGTAAACATGGCGGCCTCCGTAAACACGCCACGAAAGAAAGTGTGTCAAAATTGTCTTTTATGTAACGAGAAAAAGCGGCATTTTAATGTAGCTGATTACAAAGACGGGATTTTAATAAAAAAAAAAGATAGTTGTATTCTGTACAGTACGGTGAAATTTGACTTTCATAATTTCATACAAACTCCCCGCAGTGATTACTTCCCTTGACAGTACATTATATTATTATTTAAGGTAAGAGGGGCCTAAAAGAAGCTATTAAGAATCCTAAACTAAGCATGTCCATAGTGATAAATATCATATATCAGATATAAAAATGAAATATGAAAGAATTTCACCGTCATGTTTTGGAAAAAATCACATTTGAATAGGGTGACCCCCTCGCCTTGTCCCAGGACCATTTTTACAAGTGGTTATTGCTAAAAAGTCTAATTTGGGGGTTCAAAACTATAATATATTTTAGCATCAGTGGTGTAACTTTATAAGCATAACCCTAAACATTAAAAAGAACTCATTTATATTGTTCAAGTACAAACATTTGATGATTTTACACTGAAAAAGGCATCTATACCCCCTCGGAAAATTTCCTTGACACAGAAACATATACAAATTTTCAGAGTTTCTAAATATTTTAATTATACCAGTATATTTATAAAATGCATATCAAAATTTGCTATATACATATACCAATCGCATAACAAATAATTACAGACTTTCACCGTTTAGTTTTTGAAATATTAGCTTTAAAATTGTCATATTCCATGTTTTTCTTAACAAAACAACATTGGCTTATTAGGCCCCTCTTACCTTAAGTAGCATGACGTAATCGCTGTGAGGAGATTGAATTTCATATTTTTTTCATATTTTAAGTTACTTTTTATTTTTAATATGATAAATTAATATTTTTAAAGGAAAGATACTATATTTTGAGGAGATAAGTCCAGAAAAAAAAAACCACAAAAAACAACAACAGACTATCCGCCAGTATTTGGGCGAATGACTTGCTGGTGGCAGTGATATAATGTACTGTCAAGGGAAGTAATCACTGCGGGGAGTTTGTCACGATGATTGTCCCTAGAACGGAATTACCCGAGGAGTTCCGATTGTTCGTAACGTATACGGAAAGAGCCGAAGATTGTGCGAATGATGTAGTATCTCACCAATTTGTTTAGATAAACATCTTCGCGCCCCTTAGACTTGGCTCATTTACATCGGACATACACTTTACTTAGATAAATGGTAAGAATGGCAGAGTTAACGAACGGTTCGCGTCCTCGCTGTGTGATACTAGGATTGTGTTTTATTGTAGTCTTTGGATACGTTTCGCCACAGTGCATCGTGGCAAACATAACGACTCAGCTCAACTTTGACGTAAACAAGGTAATATGTTTTACATTTTAATCTGGCATACTAGCCAGCTGTACTGGAAGAAGTTAGAAATGATTTTCAAGTTTGTCCGGGTGTCAATTAATGAGTAATACTATGACCAAGATGATTCCAGTTACTTGAAAAGTCGTATCCGAAAGTTTTTTTCTCAAATAACCAAACAAGTCATTGATATACACGTACCTGTAAAGGTACTGCAAAATGCTGCTCATTGATGCCATAGATCTTTGTAAACAGCGAAGCATAAATTCACACTCGTCATTGCAAACAGGCATTTCCTACTTGAGCCACGCTGCAGTGATGGCTTTTTTTAACTAAGAAAAGCACGTGACAACTTAATTTTGAAAACTATTTTTATCATCATCCATGTAGTCAACTCTGACGTCTGTATCTCTTGTTTTGCAGAAATCACAATCGTGCCTGTTTATAGATTTGGACAGAACGAATAATTAGGACGCTTTTTGGTGCAATACATTGTAGCTTACAATACAGGTGGTGTTCCAAGTCGTCTTTACTTAGACTAAATTATGAGATTTTACAGAAATTATGCCAAAATTCCCCAAAACAGTGGGAAAATATTGTAATGTGCATTTGATGCCGGCAAACTGTCGAATACCAATTTTAAAGAGAATGATAAACGTAAGTTTTGTGATCAGATTGCGAATTTTACTACAAATTGATTTTAATTAAGTGGAATTTCTGTCCTATAAAAAGTCGTAACGCTTGCGACAGGCTCGGGAGGAGTTTAAAAGTTGACATTCGGAAGCACGTAGGATTGACCCTTCATGACCTTGGCTGTCAGTGAATGCCTTGGGAAAAAGTAGACAATATGCAATACCAATGGTGCAACTTATGGTGTGTCAACCTTAAGGCCAATTGTTCGAGCCTATTTTCAGTTCACTTTAAGTCACAGTACTCATCCGATGTCCGACGTTGTCGTTCATCAGGTAACCTATCGTGTTTAATTAATCTATTCGACGACCTTTGATGCTTTGCATCCATGCTTTCCGAGTACTTCAATGGAACGTGCATAGCTCAAGTTTCAGTGTGCAAAACCTTTATCCATTCTTATGTTGCAGTTCCAAGGAAAATGGTATGAGCTATATTACATCCCGAAGACGTATTATGAAGCGAACGACATGTGGCAAGACGTCAGCCACGTATACACAGTCATGGCAAACGGCAGCGTGCACGTGGACTTCGTATGGAGGTGATGTAGCGGCCTGCTTTGAATGGGACCTAATTTAATACGTATATTAGACCTACCTAGAAGTTAAAATTATGTAAAATAATATTAATTGTGCTGCATGTGTCATTTATGCCTTGTCAATACGTCTATCATATTCACATGTTAAGCAAGCTTCCAATGCTGAGTTAAAGTTATGTCTTGGGATATCTATCTTGGATACACATTAATTTTTTGTCATGGTGTACTACATTTGGCAATAACCTGGATTGCCTATAAGCAATTTGCTTACAATATCGTCTTGTACCAGCCTAGATTTGTTAGTAAGCTATGCAGTACTTCGTGTAAATATCATCCTGCTTTGTTTGTAAGATATCTGCTTACAATATCTAAGGAGAGAAACTAGATATGTTGTATGAAACCTGGCAACTATAAAATCCCGGGGAGAAGAGCATTAGCTAGTCCTGCGCTATCCGCGGCGTAGTGGCGATTTGTAGCTCCTTTGACTGCTTAGCGTCTCACCGCGTGGGTTTGAGAAGCTTAATGTGGGAAGGACTTCCAACTGACTTCCACCGGGGGTTCTACTTAGACATATTGGGGGTCTTCCTATACCAATATAATGATCATAATTGGTCGCTACGATGTATTTTAAAACCAAGACAAGAACCTGCACTTCTTCATGATTAAGCTGGAATTAGCAGGATACCGTGGGTGTCTACATGCATGTATATAATTAAAAACGTTCAATAAGGCTTTCTGCCAAAGGATAATTCGGAGAGCTAATTTCTGGGCCAAAGAATAAAGGGTTGTTGTTTTTTCAGCGCATAACATAATTGTGGCAATAACTGCGATTGCGTTCTTACGTTAATCAAATATGTATTTGACACGCATTAATGTTCCCTCTAGAATGGTTTAATATTTCTTAAACATATTATATTATAAAATTGTGTATGATTGTTTGTACTTTAATTAAATCCAACACTTAAAAGAATTTGTGTTACAATTAAATTATCAAAGTGTGTAATCTTTTGTGTCAGTGCGGTATTATTCAACTGCACAAATTAGTATTTTGAGCTTTCTGGTGATTGTAATTATGTTTAGAAATTCGGCTTTTTTTATTAAAATTCGATTTTTTCGAGAGTTTGTCAACACTTAACACCCACATATTACAGGGTCGGATCCAGACCCTAAATATGACCTTCAAGCATATATATATATAACGGTGTGAACTGTTATGGTTCCGCTGCTGTATTGAATGGTTCAATTTTATTTTTTATTGTATTTTAGATATCCAGTTACTGGAATATGTTCCTATATGGAGGCATCACTTCATCCGACAGGACAGAATGGCAAGTTCCAAATGAACAACAAGTTTGGTAAGTGAAAGACAAAATAAGCATGCCTAAGTAGTATGCTTCATCCATTGCGCGCATGACAAGGCCAAATGACCGGGCCTGGTAGCGCAATCGGTAGAGCGTCGGCTCCAGGTACGGGAGGACCCGGGTTCGACCCCAGCCGCGACATACCAAAGTCGTTAAAAATGGTAGTGGTATAGCTCCCTTGCTAACGCTCAATCAAATATAAGGGAAGTTCCACGACTGCTTGGCCCAGTGTCAGGATAATGTGACGGGGTGTTTTATCATGCCTGGTGTTCACGGCATGCTATACACAGTGAAGGCAACACTATATCTGCTTCAAGTGGACACCGTCTCCAGATAACTGAATTTCTGTTGGTGGGACGATAAACCCAATAAACAAACATACAAGGCCAAATGTTATCTCTCTTAATCTACGTTTGATATACGATTAGCTACAAAGAAAGACATTTGCACTCTTTGCGACTAATTTCTCCTCTTGGTGTTGCTTCAAACAAGAAACGGCCAACTTTTGAAAAGTCTAGATAACGGTCACAAACGTTGGTAAAATTACGTTCGCATTATGATCGTTTCATATCCGTCGCACATCAACTTATACGAATACATGCTACCGTTTGAAGATGGTATCCGACAGTTTTCATAAATCAAATACACGTAACAATGTCTTACCACTGTTTGTGTGTGTGTGTGTGGGGGGGGGGGGGGTCGGAGCATAAATTGTGCATAAACTCATACTTTCTTCGAGGTTAAGATGGTTTTGAACACTGTCTATATTGTCAGAGAGTACAAATTGCGAAAACTCCACTAAAATTCTTTCCGACCGGCCGCAATAACTCAAATGGTAGGGCGTCGGCTGACGGATCGGGAGGTCGCGGGTTCAAACCCCTTTGAAATGCTTTACCGAATTTGGACCCTTATTTTATCAGCTAAGGTCGGCAAAGCAAACTTTCTCCATGTGCAAATTTCGGTAAGCATTCCATATATAGGCGTCGCTCTCCAGCGCGTCTCAATTGGTAGAGCGTCGGCTTGCGGATCGGGAGGTCGCGGATTCAAACCCCGGCCGAGTCAAACCAAAGACTTTAAAGTTGGTATTAGTGGCTTCCCTCCGAACGCTCGGGGCTACGGGGACAGCATTACGCCTGACTCGTCGGTGTCAGTATAATGGACCGGCCGGGTTCAGTCCTTTGGCACCTCATAAGTGCCCCTGTGCTATAATGACAGAAATGTCGCTGCACAGTATCGGCAAAAATGCCGGCAAATCCCAAATCCCAAATCCAAGCGCGTCACCAATAAGCTCTTCAAACCAGCCTCGCTGCTATGGAAAGGTATACCATTACTCTATGCACATTGTATGTGTATTGATATAATGTTATTTTAATTGTAACATTATACTTTTTATTTTGTACCTATTGTTCTTCAAGAACACTTAAAACGTTATAGGTTTATTTGAAATATTAGAGTTCATATACAAATATTCTAATTATAATTAGAAAATCGGAGTTTTTAATTTGCTATTCTTGTTACAAGTGTTTTCAGTAAATCTAATTCCTTTATTTTCAAACTTATGCTTGCATATTTTCTCATTTTATTTCTAACGTGTGTGTTTGTGTGTGTGTGTGTGTGTGTGTGTGTGTGTGTGTGTGTGTGTGTGTGTGTGTGTGTGTGTGTGTGTGTGTGTGTGTGTGTGTGTGTGTGTGTGTGTGTGTGTGTGTGTGTGTGTGTGTGTGTGTGTGTGTGTGTGTGTGTGTTTGTGTGTGGTGGTGGTGGTGGTGTGTGTGTGTGTGTGTTTGTTTGTGTTGCATTTTTCTTACTCTTAAAATTTAAAAAAAAACAAGAAACAATCTAAATATAAGAACAAATGAACTAAATGCTGAATAGGATAATATGTCATGCCCCTTGATATAAAATGAACACACTTAAACAATACATTGGAAAACAAAAATGTAACAAGAAATTAAATTTGGCAACAATAAATCGAACGTTGGCATGTCAATTACAATAATGAGTGAGCTGGCGGAAATTCCCTTCCATATGCTGCTGGATTAGTTTGTTTGTTGTTTTTTTTTTGCTACGTGATTAAGCATCTTCCAAACTGCCGGACAGGAGTTACGTGCCAACAGAACTTCTCAGGCCAAGTCTCGGGACGAGACTTCTCGGAGCGGGGAGTAATGTAACGACCGCAGAGGTAGAAATATAAGCGCTTCAAACCAGCCTCGCTGCTGGGTTATCTCTAAAGCGATGTGGTTGAAGCGTCTTTCAAAGTTGCGCAGTTAAGCAACGGTTACTGTAGCTGGTGAATGGATGGGTGACCGTTGGAGAGCGCCGGTCTGCTTTACATTAATGGCAACGGTGGGATAGTCAACTTCCGGACTGGAGTTGCGCGGTTAAGCAACGGTTACTGTAGCTGGTGAATGGATGGGTGACCGTTGGAGAGCGCCGGTCTGCGTTACATTAATGGCAACGGTGGGATAGTCAACTGCCGAACTGGAGTTGCGCGGTTAAGCAACGATTTCTGTGGCTGGTGTATGGATGAGTGGCCGTTGGAGGGCGCCGGCATGTGATACAGTAAAAACTTTGTGGTTCTTCATTAAAAAAATCAAAATACACAACTTTCTGCTTCTTAAAAGTCCAGGTCATAGATTCATTTTACATATTATAGATTTTAGTAATCGTTTCACCTTGGCAAAATATTTTTTATGCTTCTATTTACGTTTTAATAGTCGCAATTGCAAATGTAAAACATGCAATGGCAAATGATCGACAAATTATATAGACGCTGCCAATTGCGGTTATTATATGTCTGACGGAAATCCAGCGAAATTACATTCGTGTTTCTGTCCATTAATTTTAAAATGTATAACCTTTTTTTGTAAATAGTGCACAATGATAGAAGTTTATAGCATCCTAAGTTTCCCGTGAGAGAAAAGGTGGCGAGGCTTCGAAATGCCATAATAAATGAAAACAGGATTTTAAACTAATAATTTTTTAAAGAAAAGAACTACAAACCTACTTGCAATATGTGGCTTTTGTATGTGTGTGCAGGGCAATACTCTCACGTGAGAATTACCGCATATATGTCTTGTTGTTTTTCTTTCTATAAAATGACGTATATGTGAATGGAAACGGTTTGTCTAAAATAAAGTTATATTTAATTTTCCTTTAGAGACATTATTAATATTTCAAAAACACTTTTTGTCTGTTTTGCCGCGCTGTTTCCTTTAATAACTCATTTTTTAAAGCAAATGTTAAGGTTATGTTAGAAGTTTGTATTGTATCAATAGTTATTTTAAAAATAAATACGCGTGTAGAGTATGCACGGGCAATATGGTTGTCGAGTTGTCGATATAACCATTTTCAGCCAAACCGATTCCAAAAGCACATTTTACAAGGCAAGAAAAATAATTGAGGATGAGGCACATCTTCATATATATATATATATCTTAAACTTTTTCATCAGTAAACCGGTCGCAATAGCTCAGGGGGTAGAGCGTTTGCTTGCGGATCGGGATGTCGTGGGTTCAAACCCCGACTTAAAAGTTGGTATTAGTGGCTTCCCTCCTAACGCTCGGGGCTAAGGGGACAGCATTACGCCTGACTCGTCGGTGTCAGTATAATGGACCGGCCGGGTTCAGTGCCTGGGCACCTCATAAGTGCCCCTGTGCGATAATGATAGAAATTTTGCTGCACAGTATCGGCAAAAATGAATATACAGATAGCTGTAAATCTAAATGCACTTGTAGGCGCCGCTCTGAATAGAGTTTTCGTTTATGGGGACGATAGTGTAGCAGGCAATAAGAGAAAAATATGTTTTGCAAAAGAAACCTAGTAAGCTGAGCGTAACAAGGCAGGTTGTAATTACAGATGTAGCAGACAACAAGGAAGAAAGCAAAGTAGCAGATAGTCTAGTTCCCCTCAGAGTTACGGTTCGTTATTCTCAAATATTTATGCAATAAATCGACAGTTTAAACTTCATATCCGACAGTTTGGAACAAAATGTATTTTTTCACATAACCAAATAAGTCATTGTTACCTGAAAAGGTCCTGCAAAATTCATTGATGTCCTAGATCTGTGTGAACTGTCAAGCACAAATCACGACTCGTCATAGGAAACAGGTATTTCCTATCTGAGCCACGTTGTAGAGATAGCGATTTTTAAACTTTGAAAACGACGTGACCACTTACTTTTGAGATCATCTTATGTAGTCATCCGGGTAATCCGCTCTGACGATGATATTATTAGCAATGACCACTATCCAGTTTTGTTTACAGTTGGAAAGAATATACATTTAGAGTGATTTTTTTCGTGATTAGTTTTGTCGAACAATTCAGTTTGTGTTCAAAATCGTGTTTATTAAGACAAAAGTATAGGGATGCCCATATTCCAAAAGTGGTATGCAATTGTTATATGTATTTGATACAGACAAACTGTCGGATACCACCTTTAAGAGAATGTTTAGTTTCTATATAGTCATCGATCTTCTTGTTTAAAGCGCATGCTCTCCGAGGCGCCATGGACGCCTCACATCCTTACTTTTCGTAATGCATGTTGAATAGATGATCTTTGCTATTTTACCCCATTTAAGTTTAAGTAGACTGTTGCTTCTCTGCTATAAAACAATACTTAAAGCAGTCAGTTATGGCATACATTTTCATCTGTTAAAGCTAATATTCCGAAATTCAGCTTTCTAATAACTCCGGACGCCATCGCAAGCGCTAATCCGTAAAGCAAACTACACATATAAATACGGGTATACGACTCTAGATAAATTGTACAATATAATTTGATTTTTTTTTGTAATGACTTTAGAAGATCCAGTTAACCATTTTATGTTATAATAATGGGCAAGTTTAAGATGGTGTTTAAAGCGGAGTATGTCTGAAATAAGAGGTTTAATTTGGGTGTAACTGATATATTTGTAAGAGCCGTTAATGTAACTGTTTATGTTTTCCTTCAAACCCTGTTGTTGTTTGTTGTTGTTGTTGTTGTTGCTGTTTTCAAAATACTCAATGATAGATACATTTTAAACATGTATCCGTATTGTCGTTTATTTGATTTTCTTCTTTATTAAAATTTAACGAATATTGTTCAAGAAACGAAAGTGAAAAAGCGTTGCCCTAAGCATGCCCATTCAGAAAATATCTAAAAATAACTACGAAAACCAAAACGTTAATAAATAACTTACTATCTCATATTATGGTTATCCATTGAATTAATAATAGAAATTACAAATAAATAAATAAATAAATAAATAAATAAATAAATAAATAAATAAATAATAATAATAATAATAATAATAATAATAATAATAATAATAATAATAATAATAATAATAATAATAATAATAGAATTACAAATAAATGAAACATATTTTATTTTCTTTGTTATTCATACTAACATTTCAGGAAGCCATGATTACTGGGTTCTCAAAACAGACTACACTTCCTACGCCGTGACATATGGCTGCCGTCATCTTGATGACCGTGGTGGATGTAACGTCAACGACAGCAAAGACGTCTTTATATGGTCACGTGGCAAGACGTTAATGTCTGGCGAGATGGACGTCGTGAATGCTACTCTTGCATCTGTCTGTGTCACTCTGAAAGAATTGACAAAACCTGTACAAGATAAAAGTGAGTTTAATCATTCATACTATTTTGACAAGCAATGGTATAATGTTGCTTAAAGTTTTGTGCTTCGGAAGAAAATAGAAATTTACAATATCACATAATATTCGTGCATGTTTACAAATGAAGTTTATTGTGTGTGCGAAATTTATATTATTCAAGTCCCAAATTTTAAATAACTTTGTAGATTTTTAGGACCGCAAACGTTAAAGTAATTTTGAATAAACTAAAACAAATTTTCTGTTTCAACCAATCAGTTGTGTTTTCTCAACCACGTCTTTTTTGCATTGGTTTGTTATAACTTAAATAATGTGCATATAAAAGACAAGAGTATAGCAACACACTTTACTTTTCACGATAGGAAATCCTTTTTTCACGGGTATTGACTTTACTTATTAGATTTATATTGTGTGTTTGGTTGTTTGTTGTGTTTATTCCTCTCATCAACAATATTTTAGTTATTTGAGGAAGGTAAATAGCCGTGTCTAGCATTACGTGATCACCTGGCATAATACCATACCCAGTCATATTATCCTGACACCCGGTCAACCAGTCGTGGAACTACCGCCATATTTGCTTAAGCAAGGGAGTTATCATTCGCATCATCTTTGCCTCTTTCCGCTTATTTCTGAAAGTAAAATTGTCGAGGTGATCCGAATGGGGAGTTTTACCTTAACCATTTTTAATGGCTTTGGTATGTCGCGGATTCGGGTCGAACCCGGGGCTACATGTTTCTAGTGCCGAAGCTCTACGATGTACGCCTACAGGTCCGGTTTGATTTTTTAAGTCGATGATCAATGAACAATTATTAATTTTATATTATAGTACAAAACTTTCTTTTAAGGAAAAAACGTGTTTTTTTATTTAATAACTTTTTCTATTTCTCTCGTGCTTTTTGTGTGTAAAATATTCGTAAATCAACTATCTTTTAAACTTCCTCTTTCATGTTAATTTTATTTTTGTTACAGGTTGCGAAGTTGTCCCAAAATTACGTAAGTCTTTATGGATTCAATTTATAAAGCATTTCTCATAATTGGATGATAATAGGTACAGTTTAGAAATAGATAAGCACTGAAAAACAGATAACACTTCACTGGCGAGTCTACGTTGAAAATTGAGTAAAGCAAACTTTAAAATTCCAATGTATAAGCCTCGTGATCTAGGTTAAACGCCACTAAATAAATTGTTCTATTTCCTATTGTAAATCGCGAAAAGTTTAATTTTACATGGTTTCGTTTTTGTTTTTTGTTTGTTAGTTTTTTGTTGTTGTTTTTTTTCAATGCTGTTGTTGTTGGTTTTTGTTGTTGTTTTTGTTGTTGTTTTGTTTATTTTTGTTTTTTTTGTTGTTGTTTTTTTTGTTGTTGTTGTGTTGTTGTTTTTGTTGTTGTTGTTTTTGTATTTTTTGTCACTAAGTGATTATTATAACCTTCAAAAAAGGAAATCTAATGCCAAAACATATCAATAGACTGTTATTAAAGAGAAAAATTCTATGTCACACGATCTACTTCCGGTTGGTATTTAGGGTAACCTCACCTTTTGATGTCTCTATACGAAAATACGCAACTATATTCCATTAAACTTGTAGAGAAAGTTTTGTTGAATTAAACAATATTATTCCAACATCGACCACTGAGTGAGCCAATCGTTATTAATAGCGTGTTAACTTATCAATAAAATAATGTAATTGATACTTCGTCAACTTGAAATTAATCCCTCAGAATTATCCGTTGTCAAAGTGGCTTTATTGTGACATTTCCTTTCATCTCATTGATATTTTATATTTAAAATGGTTTCCGACAGTTTGCCTATATCTTATACATGTTACATCTAACGCCCGTTCTGTTGTGCAGAATTGCTATATAGATTTATACATAAGCTTAAGTTAAGGCTGTTTAAAGCATTACTTTTAATATATATAACATAATACTTACGATCGTGTTCTTTTTACGCGCACTGTTGCTACAATAAAATGGCCTCTGGTAAAAGGACAGATTGTCAATGTGTTTGATGAGGTTTTGCTAACATTAAGTGGGAAATATATCATAAAAAATGTGCAACTTCGGTTTCAATGGCTGCTTATCTTGATTATCTTTTGAGACAAAAATGTGAGAACAAACTTTGAGGAAATGAGCGTTGAACAAATTTAATTCACAAATAGTAAAGTATCACACTATATTGTATCAATAACACTTTAATTTCTTGGGGTAGGTGATATAACAACAAGAGACTTAAGGTCAATATATAGTTTTAGGTTACATGATATTGTTCGATACGCAGGCAAAGGTCTGTATTATATTAGCCAGGTTCGCGAAACTAAATAATGACCAAAACTTAAGTCTTTACTTGTTATATTAACTATCCTATTAAATAACGTTGTCGTTGTTGTTGCTGTACAACGAGCGATCCGCGCTTCCCATTTTAACATAAAACTGTCAATAATGTCGATCCAATCAGCCAGAATTCATTTTTCCTCAGTCTGTTCTCACTTGTTTCCTCCAAAGATAATCACGAAAAACATTCTGTCCTACGAAGGTTATACTTTTAATACGTGTTGTTATGTCCTATGTCCGTTCCTATGTTTTCCCTTTATGTTACCAAATCATAATCTGACACACCAGACGCCAAATCAAATCAAATCAAATCAAACAGAAGAAAATTGTTGTTGTTTTTTGTTTTGTTTTTCTATTTTCCGAATCCGGGACGTCTTGTCTGTCCGTAAAATGCCGTACCGACAACGCAATTTCGTCGTTGTAGAATTCTTTTTAATCATGCACCTGTTATAAATATTGCGACTTACTCTTTATACATACATAGCCTTTGCCATTACCCTAATTATGATCCTGGCGGATTTCACTCGTCGCTTACACATTTATTTGGATTGAAATCCGGCCTACGGAATGTTATTGGTTTGGTCAGTCCTCTACGCCAAGCTTATCTTAATTTGATTTGTTTAATAGTGATAACATTTTTTCATGGCCAGTTTTATAATGTGTGGCTTCAAAGAGAGTATATATCTTTTCCTTGCAGGTCCAGATGTAGCATGCGGGTCATCAGGTATAATTTGACTCTTCAATTCTGTCTGACTTAGTTTTTGTTGTGATTTGTCGTTATTGTTGTTTCATTTATTTTGTATTGGTTGGTTTGTTTGTTTGTAATCTTTTGTTATTTTTTTTTTGTTTCATTGCACCGATACAATTATGGTTATATTGGCGACGTCCAGCTAATTTTTGGCGATCTGAGAAGCTACAAGACGGCGTCTCTTACCACTCGGCAACGGGCGCCCCTCCCTCCCGCCCCCAACCCCACCCCTCTGACTTTGTATCTTAAATTTTCTGCCACAGATTGAAAGTTTTAATGCCTATCTTGCCTTTCGGGAAACTTTCTGATCCAAGCTTATTTTCCCCTGAAAGCGCTGCTTTTGAATGGTTTGGAGTTTCTAACTTTGTCTAGCTTATTTTATTTATTACATTTCTCACAAAACCTTGCCTTAAAACGAAGATTTGCAGTTGTTTAGAGATATTTTGTTTCAAAATACCAGACTCCCTAATATAGGAAACAACACTAAGGAGCTACATTGTATATTATAATTGTAGGCCATTAATGTAGTATTACGCAGCAAAACACACACATCGTGAATCAGAATCAGCATCAGAAGATAAAAAAGCGCATAAGCTAAGGAAACTGTTACAGTAGAGACCTACCTAAATGCATCTCCGTCGCGTTCATTATTTCTGTTATGAATAAGGAAAAATGACAATTAAGTCCTATGAGCATTACAATGTGAATCAAAATTTTACAAGGCAAGACAAAGGTATTCAAATTCAAGACAAATGTAGAAGTAAGAATAAATATGTATCATGCTTTTAAAAAATAGTAAACCCAGCGGTTACCGCCTTGGAACGGTCAATCGGCAAATGGGACCGACTAGGGTGCTTAAACCGGTTTAACAGAGCTCTATCTTGGACTTCCTGAGGGGTTTCTCAAAAGCAAGCGATGAAATAAAAACCGATGTATTTAAATAAAAAATGTTCAATCGCTGACACTTTTTAGATAAGATATGACGATGTTAAGGAAAGGAGTGACGTAATTGAAAAATAATGTCCAAACGCTATTTAGAAGAAAAATAAGTATGAGCTCGTTTTAAATTAATTTTAATTAGGTAGGGGAGATCCTTTCATTTTATGGGAATTACGTTAATTTTTTTATTTTATTTTAAATTTGTAAGTAAATAGTATACACAACCTCAAGAAATGTCACCTTTGCTCCACATGAAAAGCAAAGTTGAACGCAAATATTAAGATTAATTTTAAGTTTTATAAATGCACCAGGTTAAGTTTACATGGTGCAGAATATCCTAAATCTTGCTTAATCTGGCGGACACCTGCTATTGTTATTAAATCTAATTATGGATACGATGACAGAAATGGTATCCTTGTGTTAAAATAATAATACATACCTTCAAAACCACGATAGATAAGACGTAGTTTTTAGTTGAAGTTCAGTTTATTTGATTTTCCAGCTACTGCTGCACTCATAGAAAAAATCCAGTTCATTTTCTGTATCTGAGTTAAACACCACTTACAGCTGCATCTGGTTTCTTAGAGATGATGCGCATTGGGACATGCATGCGTCGCTCCGGTCAGTGCCAATATTTAGCTTGGTCAATTACGCCTCCGGAAATATGTTTTGAAATTATGCACGAGCATAGCATGTTAGCACGCGGTGAAACAGGCAATGTATGTAGCCACATGGCTGAAATTGTTTTAAACTGATTACGTTGTTATTTTTTTTTTTGTTAATGTTTGTTTTTTTGTTGTTGTTTTGGTAATAATGGTATGTGTTTGATGTGTTGTTTCTTATTATGCATTTGTCGTAGGTCAACCTTAAGATTGAAGGGGTATTTATGTGAGTGGGGTTAAGTGCCTAATTAAAACTTTAAACAAAGATTTTAAGTGTTTTCAGTTTGCTTTTAATCAAGTTATGAAAATATAACTGAGAAGAACCAAAGTCTTCCTTAAACGATTTACTAATTACAGTTATCTGTATTATTGTTAAAATGGTCTTTTCTGTACCTTAGTAATATACATTTCCTTGTACCGTTGTATTCCTTTAGTAACAGCGATTTCGTTGTACCGCTGTATTCCTTTAGTAACAGACATTTCCCTGTACGGTTGTATTCCTTAATTTATGCAGCCTTTTCGTTGTACAGTTTCAGTACATTAGTAACAGACATATCGTTGTTCTGTTTTAACCCTTTCGTAACAGCCATTCCGTTGTACTGTTTTAGTACTTTAGTAACAGCCATTTCGTTGTATTGTTTTAGTACTTTAGTACCAGCCATTTCGTTGTACCGTTTTAGTACTTTAGTAACAGCCATTTCGTTGAACCGTTTCAGTACTTTAGTACCAGCCATTTCGTTGTACCGTTTTAGTACTTTAGTACCAGCCATTTCGTTGTAGCGTTTCAGTACTTTAGTAACAGACATTTCGTTGTAGTGTTTCAGTACTTTAGTAACTGCCATTTCGTTGTAGCGTTTCAGTTCTTTAGAAACAGCCATTTCGTTGTACCGTTTTAGTACTTTAGTAACAGCCATTTCGTTGTAGCGTTTAAGTACTTTAGTAACAGCCATTTCGTTGAAGCGTTTAAGTACTTAAGTAACAGCCATTTTGTTGTAGCGTTTCAGTACTTTAGTAACAGCCATTTCGTTGTAGCGTTTCAGTACTTTAGTAACAGCCATTTCGTTGTAGCGTTTCAGTACTTTAGTAACAGCCATTTCGTTGTAGCGTATCAGTACTTTAGTAACAGCCATTTCGTTGTAGCGTTTATGTACTTTAGTAACAGTCATTTCGTTGTATCGTTTCAGTACTTTAGTAACAGTCATTTCGTTGTAGCGTTTCAGTACTCTAGTGACAGCCATGTAGTTGTACCGTTTCAGTACATTAGTAAAAGCCATTTCCTTGTACCGTTTCGGTACTTTAGTAACAGTCATTTTGCTGTACCGTTTTAGTACTTTAGTAACAGACATTTCATTATACCGTTTCAGTACCTTAATAACAGCCATTTTTGTACTTCTTCAGTACTTAAGTAACAACCATTTCGTTGTACCGTTTCAGTACATTAGTAACAGTCATTTCGTTGTACCGTATCAGTACTTTAGTATCAGCCATTTCACTGTACCGTTTTAGTTCTTTAGTAACAGACATTTCATTGTACCGTTTCAGTACCCTAATAACAGCCATTTTTGTACGTCTTCAGTACTTAAGTAACAGCCATTTCGTTTTACCGTTTAAGTACTTTAATAACAGACACCTCGTTGTACGGTTTTAGTACTTCAATAACGGTCATTACGTTGTACTGTTTTAACCCTTTAGTAAAAGCCATTTCGTTGTACCGTTTCAGTAGTTTAGTAACAGCCATTTCGTTGTACCGTTTCAGTAGTTTAGTAACAGCCATTTCGTTGTACCGTTTCAGTACTTTAGTGACAGACATTTCGTTGTACTGCTTCAGTACTTTAGTAACAGTCGTTTCGTTGTACCGTTTCAGTACTTTAGCAACCGCCATTTCGTTGTACTGTATTAACCCTTTAGTAACAGCCATTTAGTTGTACCGTTTCAGTACTTTAGTAACAGACATTTCGTTGTACCGTTTTAACCCTTTAGTAACAATCATTACGTTGTACCGTTTCAGTACTTTAGTAACAGACATTTCGTTGTATTGTTTATGTAATTTAGTAACAGCTATTTCGTTGTAGCGTTTCAGTACTTTAGTAACAGCCATTTCGTTGTAGCGTTTCAGTACTTTAGTAACAGCCATTTCGTTGTACCGTTTCAGTACTTTAGTAACAGCCATTTCGTTGTACCGTTTCAATACTTTAGTAACAGCCATTTCGTTGTACCGTTTCAATACTTCAATAACAGTATTTCGTTGTACAGTTTCAATACTTTAGTAACAGCAATTTCGTTGTACTGTTTCATTACGTATGCTGCATTTAACCATGCTATGACATACGGTATAAACTATTGTAAATATCAACGTGTTATTATGTTACTGTTTTATTAAATTTTCAGGCATCACTCAAACCACGCTGGTGACCATAGTTTGTCCATTGCTCTGGTATCTTGGTGTGGGGATACGACAATGATATCGGACCGGTCATCATATTGAGGCCATACTGAGTGCAAGATTTTTTGAAGTAAATATGTTTTGCTCCTTCCGCGGCTGCTCATGGGATACATGAAATGATTGCATAGTGATCTTAGTGATGGTTGTGTACATGATGTTGATGGTTGTAGTTGGTTAATAGTAACGCGTTTGCTATAGTGTGCTAAAAGTACCACTGTTTGTATTAAAGGTGTATCTTTGTTAGAAATAATAAAACTCCAAATATTATGTTATACTCCCTTTAGGAGAAGTGTTTGCAGTTGAAGTTGTCATTTGGAAACAAGATGAAGCATAGACAAACCAACCAAGCATGTTACTTGACTGGTTTGACGGAAACTATCTCAAATATAATAGCTAAACATTTTTTTCGGAGTGCCAAAAATGTTCTATAAAGTATTTGGGTTTATGCTGCGAGATAAAAAATCACCACATGGTTTTATTTTTTTTTAGACTTTGAATTTAACAGGAAATCAATTTTTAATCAAACTAAGCACAAATCATACAATTAAAATTCATTTACCAAAATAAAATTTAAAGCTATACATGTTTTCTTCTTAATCTGGTAGATTGATGCAGAAATAATTGTCAAAGGTAAAAAGCAAAAAGAAGAAAAGTTGACCATTCGTGCCCATACTATGATTCAAACCCTCAACCCCGAGTTTTGAAGCATTTTAACCACACTTTTGATACTCTTCAATTGGAGGTACAGCATTACATTTGCTCTACCTTAAATAGGTACGTTGTATCAGGGATGGATCAATGAAGGGGCGATAGCGGGGTGCATCCCCCCCCGCCCCCCATAAACCAGGTAAAGGAGGAGAGTTGTGAAAACACATGCATGTAATTAGGACCCTTATTTTATACGGATTATAAAAGTCCGCAAAACAAACTTCCCACATGTGCAAATTTCATTGAGGGTTCCACAAATAGGTGTCGCGCTCCTATATATATACAAGAGATAAGTTTGAACGGCAGAACTGTTTTACTTGTACTTACATTAAATTGGTTTATATATTCATTATAGATAACTTAATGCATAGACACGCACGGTTGCCAAACTTATTCCCTGTTTGAATTCTATTATTTTGCCTTGATACCATATCCTGCTATATCTGTCTTGGGGTGACGATGTTTCCTATCAACAAATTTCTTTTTCACGTTAAAATATCTACAACGTCAAATTATTGATACTGAACAATTCAACTGGTGTCAGAAAATAAAAAACATTAAATATCTAAATATTCTTTCTTGTCTTACGTATTATTTATAACATTTAACTCATGTGGTTTCAAGTGGCTTTCTAGAAATAAAAGTCTGATCTAAGTTATGCTGCATTATAGAAAAGAATGTAGCCATTTATTCGCTTAAACTTTTCTTTGTGCATTTTATCAATAGATGTTATGATAACATTGCGTAATTGTTTACTTTGTTCTGGTCTCCATAACAACCTGCCAGAGTGTCGGGTTTTTTACATTCTTTATCTATTCCAATCTGACTTCAGATGCATATGTTCTGTATATACACTCGTTCTCATTTTCACTCTTTTTCTATCTTTCCATCGCTCTGTCTGTCTGTCTGTCTGTCTCTCTCTCTCTCTCTCTCTCTCTCTCTCTCTCTCTCTCTCTCTCTCTCTCTCTCTCTCTCTCTCTCTCTCTCTCTCTCTCTCTTACATACTCTGTCTATATATCTTTCCGTCTATCTCTATCTTTCTTTCACTTTTTCCATCCCTTTGTCTCTCTTTGTCTCGCTCTTTCTTCTTTATCTTCCTCTCTTTAAGTCCCTCTTTCTCACACACATTCTTCCGAATCGTTCCCAATGTGTTAACTCTTTATTATTATGAGGTGCATAACCGCTTTTTACCTACATATATCTATGTAAATAAGTAATGTTGTTCCTTTTTCTTGTTGTTTACTTTTGCTCTGTATACCTGGATAAATAAAGGTGCATTCCCTTCTGCTATGTTCTGTTCTAATCAGGCTCCTGGCCCGATTACTTGGTGCAATTATTTATTGTTATCGAAACACATGTAAACAGATATCAACGCATGTGTGTTTGATGTACTGGGATAACTCTACGGATCCAGTGGAATTGATATGGGTGTCTACCACATCACCAGGGGTAGCGCATCGAGTCACGTGCCGCTGATGGAAGATATCGGCGAGTGAGGCGTTGGTGATGACGCGAGACAATCGTAATTAGCTTGAGTTTTGTTCTGGTTTATTAGATCAATACGAGTGATAATCTAATATTTCTATAAGTAATTACACGATTTATCAGCTCAGATATCATAACGAATAAAAGCTAGATCTATATGTTTTATGTATGTTGACCAGCAGATGGCCGTGTTACGTACGTATTGCAAGGTTCAAGGTTATATATACTACTCAACATTTGCTAAGGATCACTTTTTTGACAGTAGATATTGTGTTAATATTATCAATAAATAAAATCAGTTTGCTCACAGAAAAATAAACAGGTATTCGGGCCTCATATACGTGAATTGCAGTTATTGATTTGATATGTACACTTTGCACGAGAAGAATGTCGCCACAATTTAATAAAAGTAGTGTACGTTATAAAATGTCATCCTTAGCCAATTTCAAATAAAGATCATAAAAAGGGCCAAAAAACTATCAAAGAATCTAAGCTGATGTCTACTAAACAGAAATTCGCATTCGTGACAATACGCCAATTTTCAAATTAAAGCTTTCTTAACAAATACGAGATCTTGAGATCAATTGCTGGGGTATATATGAACCTTGGGACGATAATCCAGTGTTGGTTCTAGAAACCTTACCGTTTCGGTTATTAAACGTGATATCCGACAGTTTTCCTACATTCTACAATATCTGTAAATAAGGACGATTGAAATTCCTGCTAAAATTAGACATCGACGTCACAACGGATGACGCAGATGAACAAAAAACAGTAATGGTCAAATGGTTTTCTTGGTTTAAAAATAGCTAACTGTGCAGCGTGGATAAGATAGAAAATACATGTCTGTAATGACGACTGTGGCGTTATGGTTCACTTTTCCGACAGGTGTAGGACATCAATAATCATCATTTTACGAGATTTTATTCATGTAACCATGGTTTATTATGTTTAATGAAAATATTTTGGACAACCTTTAAATGAGATAAAGTCGTCTTGTATCAACAATTCTATTCCACCTGTAGACAATCATCTAACTGATGGGTTATATATATATATATATATATATATATATATATATATATATATATATATATATATATAGTGTCAGGTCTGCGGCTATAATACATGCATAGACAGGTTACTGTTATTTATTGACCCATCAAAAACACAAAGAGTGTTTGCTTAAACCAGCATAAATGTGCACAGTCATGTTTATATAACGTTCAGACCTTTCATACATGGTATGGCAGTATAAGAAATGCTTTTGCACTGACTTTTAATTTAGACGGTGTGAACAACGAAGTTATAATGTCGACAGCGAGTTAGTATTTAAAATAAATCAAGAATTATTAAACGGACATGGGAAATAAATATTGTATCATCCCAACACACTTTCTGTTATAAATTTATTACAAATTATTTATTTATTACAAATAAGTCGAATGCTAGTGACTGCTGTACAAGTTTTTGATAGTGTAACGTCATTTTCAACGATTTATGCTCAATTTTCAAGAGGTATGGGAGCGAAAGAGCTAGTTGCGGAGTGAAACCATGGGAGGCAGGACGATAACATAACGCTAGTATACCCGTGTTTGTCAGTCTAAACGCATTCTTATCACTACACATGCGTGCAGGTGCTAACCTTACCGTGTCTACCAGGCCATATATTGATATCGTATTTGATCCAGTCAAAAACGCACATTCGTGACCGGATCTGGTTGCGCAATCGGTAGAGCGTCGGCTCCAGGTACTGGAGGCCCCGAGTGCGATCTCGAGCCGCGGCATACCAAAGTCGTAAAAAATGGTAGTGGTATAGCTCCCTTGCTAACACTCAAGCTAATGTAAGGGTAGTTCCACGACTTGCTTGCCCGGTGTCAAGATAATTTGACTGGGTGTGGTATCATAACAGGTGTTTACCGCATGCTATACACATTTAATGCAGCACTATATCTGCTTCAAGTGCACAACGTCTCCAGATAACTTAAATACTGTTGGTGGGGCAATAAACCAATTAAACAACCACACATTTGCGTCATCTGGACCTGTATCCTTGGAATCTTCTCCACAACAAGCTGACATTATTCCCACATGTACTCGGGCTCTAAAATAACGTTAATGAAGAGTGAGTAGCGGATATCATGCCTTATTAAACCATTTAAAATCGGCCAATATTAACTTCTTAATCATAATTAAATCTTAAAGAAAAAAAGCAATCGATTAATATTGCGTTACTGGGTTTTTGGTTGCATTCTTGCGGATTATTCTATTTCACCTTTAATTATTAGTGACTGAGCTTTGCGTCAAGGAAGGACCAACAACAGCACCCCCATCCCCCCCTCCCCCGCGCACCACCACCACCACTACCACCACGCCCTCCATCCCCCCACCCCCACCCCTCCCTCCATCAACCAAGTATAAGAGTAAATTTAAGCTTAAAAAATACTAATTGACTGCTTAGGTCGAAGTAAGGGTCCCTAACTGTGTATGTATATTCAGCATTTACTGCGATAAGGTTCAATGGATCTTGATTCACACCCCAAACAAAATCATGCATGGATCATTTAAAAAGCAAGAAAAACAAAGTTGACGCATTCTATAGATAATTGAAACATATTTTATATAACTTATACCAACTTATCCCAAACATATATCACTAGGGTTTGGAATTATTGTAATGAAACTCTTAGAGAAGAGTAGTCTTTTTATGAAATAAGCTCTGTGACAGCAATATAATATGAGAATATAATATGAGAAAAACAGAAATTTACATTAAGGGCGCTCCGTGGATTTGGACGCATGCGGCCAGCGTTTTAAAAGCATGAAAATCTGCAAAGAGAGTCAAACCTTAGTTAAATGACGTCAGAATAGACATAAAATGTAATGACGTCATGTGCACGAATAAAACATTAGTATGTATTTTAACCTTTATGCTGCTGAAGAGACAAAACGACTGTGTATCCTTTTATCGTAATCATATGATATTGTCTCACTTCGCTAACTTCAATTAAACAGTAAATATGGTTCAAAATAAATGCGTTATCTTCTTAAATGACCGTTACAAATGTTTAAGCACATGAAATCAATGAACTCACTAGTACTTTACTATCTGAATTCCGTGTGATTTGTCCATCCGCGGATCCATACCAGTTCACACCGTTTTACGTGAAACGGTCAAAATTCCTGAAGCTAATTTATCAAAGGCCTAAAATGCTAAGCAGTTATTGTGAACTGGTATGTATATATATATAGGCCTCAGATAATTGGTTTCACGCCCTGACCACAACCACTGCTTAGCATTTATATAATGTTTTTCATTAAATGTGGTTGTGTGTGCATATGTGCTTTGCTACATTTGGAAATAGAGTATGTCATTTGAACAGTAGTTGTGTTTTTCTTTACAATGAACCATTTTTATACTCGAAAAGTTGAAATGAATTAGTGCTTCTTAAAGTTTGTATCCGACGGTATGGAGCACTTTTGTCTTTCATACATCTAAACAAATCATTGTTTACTGAAAAGATCCCACGATCTGTGCCGGTTACTAGTGTCCTTCATCCATGTGAAATGTAAAGCATAACACCCCACTTGTCATTACAAAACTGTATTTTCTATCCGAGCCACGCTGCAACGTTAGCTATTTTTTCTATCTAAGAAACCACATGGCCACTTACTTTTGAAATCACATAATGAACAGCTCTGCTGTTGATAATAATAATGATAATAAGCTCTGCAGTCGATATCTATTTGTTGCGGAAATAAAATTATTAAATAAAAAAAAGAAATAATAGTCATTTAAAGCAATGTATTTGACGATTTAAACCGTCTAACAATGGATATAATGTTACGAACAGCCTTTACTTAAACGAAAGTACAATTTTATGCATCAATTATGCACAAATACCCGAGACGACCCGCTAAGATGTTGTTACGCGTATTAGGCTTAGACAAAATGTCGAATAACCCCCTTAAAACCAGAACATGTATTGCAAACTGTAAGACGAGTATAGATTGTAGAACATGATATGCTTTGGAATGGGACGGCACTGGTTGACAATGACGTTAATTTGTTCGTAAGACGTCGTGTGACGATGTTAATGACGGCTATGACGTTGCTTTTTCAGAATGTTCCCATAAGGGATGACATACATTGAATGGTGTGGCGGTCAAATCTCATGCTGATTTTCGTATTATAAAAAATGATGCGTATGTGACACGTGTTAGTGTGTTATCGCATGTCAATTTCAGGGTGGTTGGTTTTTGTTGTTGTTGTGTTTGTTGCTTTGTGTTGTTGTTGTTTGGTTTTTTGTTTGTTGTTATTGTTGTTTGTTTTGTTGTTGTTGTTGTTGTTGTTTTGGGGGATGGGTGTTGTTTTTTTGGTGTGTGTGTGTTTTTGTTTTGTTGTTGTTTTTTTCATTTTATTTTCAAATTAATGTTATAATTTTGTTGCCTGTTTATTGCATAAAGGTGAACAAATAAGTCTTTTAACACAATTTAAAAAAAAATGATGACTTTTTGTCCCATAAAGTAAAGTTTCCTAACTTTACAGAAGTATATAACAAGTTTATCTATGTCTGTCTGAACAATGACGTCATACTTTTAAAGCGTTGGTCGCAGTTGGTCAAATCTGGATTTTTTTTAAGTTAAAACTATTTTTATATACAAAGAATAGTGAAGTAAAATATTACATCTGATGAGTGCATTACGTGGGAATATAATGTACTTCTAAAGATTGTGTTGTTCTTTTGTTGAGAGAATCGTCTCGTGCCGCTATTTAAATATTTTCCGTTTTAACTCGACAAAATAATTTATCTCGGAACAGCGCATCATCCAGTAATATAAACATATACATGTATATGCAAACGTCAGCTACAATGCGCCAATTGATTTGTCGCAACAAAATATTAATGCGGATTGTGTGGTTCTACGTATCATGTATTTACTCAAAAATGAAATAGTGCAGGCGAACTTTTTGTCCTCTTTTCCTTACAAAAGATTCCCACTGGGGAGAATTTTAATACATTTAAATTATCTCTCATAATAAACGGTGGCCCTTTTCAATTATATTCGTGTTGCTAAGACAACATTTTGCCGCAAAGCTAATTTCTAGAAGTGGGCGAACGAAACAATATTTTATTAACTGATAAATGATTTCACAATTAAAGCTTGTCATTTTATTGTGTTAACAAAAACGAACTAATTTTAATGTAATCTAATCTGCCATACAATAAAAAAATTTGAAGATAAATGTCTTAGTTTAAAAACAAAACAAAAAATCTAATGTTTGTACTGAGGTGGGGTTAATAGTTTCTGCTAATAAAGATTATTATAACATAATCTTACAATATTACATGATAAATACAATATACAAATAAAGTATCCGATATAGTTATTAATATGAAAGAAAAGAAATAAAAATGGCAATATATTACGCTTTTTGTGTGATAGTTGCATTATAATAGACTTAAAAGAAACAACATTAGAAAATGAACCTTATTTATGTTCCTTCTTCCTAAGGTTGCTTTCTTTTAAAAAGGGCGAGATTAATAAGTATGTTCGGATCTTTTAAACCAAACAGCAAACACATTTTATATACAGACGGTCTATTATACAAAGTTGAGTTGAGGTATTTTCTTCTTAAATCAGTGTATACTGGGCACATACAGATAAAATAAAAGACACCTTCTATGTCTCTGTTATATCATTGCTGTCTAATTATAGTTTAATCCAAGTTCATACGATTATTTAAATAACCAGTTACTCGTTTCGAACTGGCAAAAGTTCCTCTGCCGTTCTTTCAACTTGTATGATCGGCGCTGAATCAATTAAACGCTTCCAATATGTGTCGTCCCTCACAAATATTCGTTATTCTGGTGACAACGCTTAACGAAGTCTATGGTTACGGGAACTCAGTCTGATTAAAATCATATCCTGAAAACAGCTTGCTATTAGGATCTGACGACGAGTCAATAAAACTCTCCCAACCAATCAGATTGTCGCCTACAAAATCGCAAAAGTAAATGATGATCCAAAGCGTTCCGAACGTATCATTTTAATGGCTGCGCCCATTTTACAAAGAAATGTAAACATGGACACTCCTCGCAAGATTTAAGACTGGTGCGGTATCCCATTTGTTTTAACACCAGTAACATCTTCAGGTCGACAGTTCACTAACAAGCCGTTTCAGAACAAACTTATACTGAGTGTCTTTTCTACTGCATCATAAGGCCATTTTGCGACTCTTACCGAAAGCGTTTATGCATTACGCTCTCTGATTGGCTGTTAAAAAATAGTAATCGGGAAAACCATTCTTGTTTATAGACGATATTTGCGGGCCGTCATCTTACATTTTGTAAGATCTGACTTTAGTGAGATTGACGTGAAGTGGTCCTTATAGAGATTCCTTACTGATGACCCAGACTTGCAAAGTGCGTTCTTAATCAAATCTCGAGAAACAAATTACTCTAAATTCAATGAAATAGCTGTTTTTGCAATAATGTTTACCTAAGCCCCTGAAAAGATAGGGATGAGACGATACGGTCATCACACGATACGATACGTATCGATACGAAGGGTGACGATATAATTATTTTCGATACGATACGGATAATAATTGTAAAAATACAAACATTCACAATATTCACATCCTTTTATTTATGAACACAACAGAGGAATGCTTCGACTAGTCAGTTTTACAAACACAGTGACAAGGTTCACAAAGGAATTAGATAAAACAAATCTATTTGTTAAGTTAAAAAACAATGCACAGTTGAAGTTTTGATAGGAATGTGAAGAAAATGACTCTTGTCTTAAGACCTCATTCTATTTAAAAACTTCTGTATTTACATGTATGGTACATGTAGGACAGTTTCATGGAATGTAATTATTCTAAACAATATAAATGACAATATAGTAAATAGTAAACAATATACAATGTTCTTTGAGATTCTTGAAATTTGACTAGAAAAAGCAAAGTAAAATATGACTAGACAATAAAATGTTTGACTAGACTGTGAAAGTTCAAACGTTAAAAAACTTTTTTTTTTCAATACTGTAACTGTTGACCATCTTTAACCACTGGTAATGAAGAAAAGTCCACTTAAAGGTCCATTTCAACAGGCATTTTACACAAACAATGTTTTAATTATTTGTGTTACATCGTTTAACATGAAAAAATGAAAACTAATAATAAAAAATGAAACATTTCCTTTATAAAATATTTTTAAGCAAAAATATTTTTTGTCAGATAAGATATATTGAAAACTGATTCAATTTGTTTTCAACTTTTGCCCGTATGTCAGTGTACATGCTAGGTATGACTGTGTCAGCAAAGTAACATCTTGTAGGAATAGTGTACATTGGGTCCATGATGTTCAGTAGCTGTCTAAAGTAGGGTTTATCCACCACAGACAATGGTTGTAAGTCACCAACAATAAATTTTCCAATTGCTGAAGTTATTTTCACTGCCTTTTGTGAATTTAATGGATAACATTTGTGTTTTTTATCAAACAATTCCTTGATAGTTGTTTGAGGCTTATCGATAGTTAGTGTAACTGTTTTGTCAACAGAACTCGATTTCAGGTCAACACGAGAAGCAGTTGCGGAAGACTTTGGTTGCCTTACATGACCTTTTAATTTTGTGTACTCGAACTTATGGTGGCGCTCTAAATAAAACCACATGTTTTGTGTACCTTTGCAATTTGTTATTTGCTTACGACACAACGTACAGATTGCGTTTTCTCGATCGACAATGCGTTTTCCATCACTTTCAAATACTGGGTTTTTTAAAAAATCCCATATTTTTGACGAAACATTGGATGGTCTTGACATTGCAACATACGCAGGGCAGGAGAATCGCATTGAACATCAAGTTCAACATCGTTGTTGTTTTCGTTTTGTATTGGTTATTTAAAAATACACTAGCCAATCGGTGATCGTTTTACAAACGCCCACAGAGATTATATTTCTTAAACGAATACGAACAACTCGTCGAATACAAAAAATAGAGAAAACGTAGTGACTTCCCTGATTACAAATGTCAAGGTCGTATCGCGATATATCGCGCTGGGCCACGATACGTATTGTGACCCGCCGTATCGATACTGTATCGATATATCGCCATATCGTCTCATCCCTAGAAAAGACGATAGACGCGTTATGGTTCACTTTTCAGACAAGGTGTAGGACATCAAGAAACAGCGTTTTACGAGAGCTTTTTAGGTAGCAGGGGTTTTATATGATGTTTAATGAAAACAATTTTGATCCGAACTGGTGGACACCACCTTTAACAATAATAAAAAGCAGTAGATGCACAAGAGGTGCTTGGACTTTTATTACTTTAGTGATTTATTACATGTTGCACTCGTTTTGAAGATTACGTCCATTTCGGTAAGAAATAATAACTATCTATCCCGCTACAGATGGAGACAAAAATATCTACCGGCTGGATGCCCCAGATTGGAATAATTGTAATGGATGCCTTGTAGTGTTTTAACTTACACATCTAAAGCGGATTTAGAGGTGGAGCGCATCCAGCGCCCACTCTAAAATATACAGAACATACATAAAATATATATAAAGTATATAAATCTTGTTATATAAACTCGGAAAAAAATACTAACTTGGTTTAGATACATAACATAACATATTCCCCAGCATTTCAAATCTTTCGCATACAAACATTGCCAAAAAGATCCCCCACCCCACCCCGCCCTTTAAATCCGCTTTAGAATGCTAACTGGGAACAAATAAAACACTTGCCTAATGTACTAAAAGCCCTTTTTATTTCTCTTCATTCTATACCTGACTTTGACGTCACTCGATTCTCGTCTCCTGCCATGGCACTCACAGCTAGCCGAGTCTGGGGATTTGTGCTTCCGCGCTGTTAAATAGTTCTCTTTCTTGTCAGCAATGTTTGAAAGTGCCGATAACCATTTAGCGCTTTCATACAGACTGGTCAATCAGGCTGGCGCTGGTCCGTTGGATGATATTTCAATCTCAATAATTGACCATGCTACTTGGGATATAAACACTGCACGTATAGTTTAGTGTACATCAGTCTGATTTGTTTTGTAAGATCGTGGCGATCGAAGTCAATAGATGATGCACGGACTCATTGTAATAGTGGGGTCGTGTTTTGTTATGTTTTTGGCGAAGTTAAAATGCCATGCATTGTGTTAATACTACCGGTATCTTGGTGTTAAAGTCGTTGTTAGTTAGGACATGCATTATGATTTAAAACGACTTGTTCACATTTTTATCAACCGGTTGATGTATTTTGGCAGCTCCCAGCTCCTGGAACTGTTATTCATTTCAGAGAAGTCAAAATATGGGATTAGCCGACATTTTTGCCGATACTGTGCAGCGACATTTCTATCATTACAGCACAGGGGCACTTAAGAGGTGCTCAAGGGCTGAACCCGGCCGGTCCATTATACTGACACCGAAGAGTCAGGCGTAATGCTGTCCCCTTAGCCCCGAGCGTTAGGAGGGAAGCCACTACTATCAACTTTAAAGTCTTTGGTTTGACCCGGCCGTGGTTATCCTTTAATAACTTTGCTAATTACAAAGTTTATCTTCTTTCTTGGCCAAGCATTTCACATACGTATAAACGTTTCACAGCATGTGTTTACATTAATGAATAAACATTAATCGTCCGACCACCCATCTTTTTCGTAATGATGTAAATATTGTGGCATTTTGATTATTTTGCTTTAATTATGTTAATTGAAGGCTGCTAATAGTGCCAATATGCTATGAATTTCAGCTAAGTAAATCCCTTTAGATACGAATGTGTTAGGAAGTGCTTGTATTTGGGCAATAAATTGGCACTTAACTAAGCCTGTATCGTCTGCAAATATTAGTTTAATTTAAGATTCCGCCATTTTGGATCATCAATATTCGAATTAAAGACTCGATTTGTTTTATTTCAGTAAAGGTTAGGTGAACAATTGCAGTGCTTATCCCCGTGTTACTTTGATCCTTGTCGAGATATTTTATATAATGATGCTTAGGTTTAATGGTTTATTGTTACTAAACGTGAAAAATCTGCATGCTTGACTGAAAAATGTATATCATTGTAATATATAGAGGTATTTTAAAGGTGGTATCCAATGGTTTGGATAAGATATTTTTCGACAAGAACCAAATTATTGTTGCCTGAAAAGATCTCGCAAAATGCTGATTATTTATGTCCTACATCTATGTTCAAAGTGAAGCATAGCTCACCACTCGTCATTACAAATAGGTATTTCCTATCTAAGCCACGCTGCACAGTTAACTATTTGTAAACTAAGAAAACCACGTGACCCGTAACGTTATACAGACATTCGGGTAATCCGCGCTGACGTCGATGTCTATTTTTATCAGAAATCGCCATCATGCTTTTTGATAGTTTTAAAAAGAATGGGCATGTACAGTGATCTATTTCAGAATTTCTTCTGTCTTACAATTTAGACAGTGTTCAAATTTGTCGTTTGTCAGACTGTAGTTCTTGAAGACAAACTGTTGGATACCACCTTTAACGCTATTTTGGCAACATTTACAATCGCCAATTATAGGGGCGCCCGTGGTCGGCCTGTTAGAATGGCCGACCGCCGGGGTTCTGGTCACGGTTTGGAGCGGAAACTTTCCAGTGGTCAGGTTTTCCAGCTAACATGAGGTGTGTCGGCGATTTCTACCCTGGCATAAGTGTGCGGCCTTCCTCCGGCAATAATTGGCTGGATGTCGCCAATACTACCATCACTGTGTCGGTGCCATATAACAAAAACAACAAAATATAAAAGAATAAAAGAGGGTCTGCGTTCAACAAGACTAATTATTAGCGGAATTTGTTCAGGTAATTGAACTATTAAACTATTGAATTGAACATTCATTGTATAACTATAAAGTGTTGCTTGCACGGTCTCTTGAAGGAGAAAATGAAAAAAACACTTAAGAAATTGCTTTCAATGTGTAAGAATTGAACGGAATACTGTTAAGATTTTAATCATTTTATAAGTTTTCTCATGAGACTGAAATATTTAGAAATACTTTTTTCTCAAATTCTTATGTTGTTTTGACTTTTAAGCATTCATCTTGTATACAATGTGGTAATGGTTTGATTTTTATTTGTCGTTGTACAATTAAATCATTTTATTGTAAGAACTGTTTGGGGAAATATTTTCAAATCTGAAACTGTGAGATCCCAAGTCTCTATTCTGAATTTTTCTCACGATATAAATCTATTTATGTAATTACAATTTTCCCATCGGAAAAGGTCTTGTGAAGCACCGAATATGATATTGATTACCGATAGAAGTGTGTTTGTAATAATTGCAGTTATAAGCAGTTTAATCATGTTGTTAATTAAATCATACAATTGTTTACTGATTGCATATTTGCTTTAGTTTTCTATAGTGTCTTTCTACGATATTGTTGACTTGTTTACAATATGATTTAGTTTTCTTAGCTGTCCACTTATCTGTATTAATTAGTGTGTTCGTATTTAAACAAACAAGTCTTTTTTTTTAGTAAAAAAATGCGGAAATCCAAGAATTAGTCAAAATTGTCGTGATCGTTTATGTCAATGCAGATGCCCTAAATAATGGATACAAAATGAGTAGACAGTTAGGATAAACAGTTACATAAAGCGCCATTATTGTTTTAACTAATTATATAGTTATTCTTTTATTACCATATTTGGTTGATGCCTTTATCATTTGTTTATTATTATTATTATTATTATTATTATTATTATTATTATTATTATTATTATTATTATAATCATAATAATTATTATTGTTATCATTATAAATATTTATTATTATTATTATTATTATCATTATCAACATCATCATTATTATTATTATTATTATTATTATTATTCGAGGGCGAAGGCCTTTGTGAGGTCTTCCAGCTGACTTGCGGTGCGCCGATGGTTCTACCCAGACATGTGTCAGGGGTGTTCCACAACTACAAAGCTGAACGTTGCTATAATGATCATAAATGATCGCTGCAATGTATTTAAAAAAACAAAACATATTATTATTGTAATTTAACAATTATTATTATTATTATAATTATTATTATTATTATTATTATTATGCATGATGCATTATTTTCAACTGGATGCGTTTATCGGACTGATATCACAAAACATGTACACTGTACTCCTCTGAAGATTCATTTCATTCCGTGTTCAACCGATGTCAGCGACTTCACAATACGCGGAACATCTCTAGTGAATATTACATTTTATCTACAGCGTTTATCAAGAATTAACTTGATGGTAAAGAAAAAAATAGTACGAATAAATTTTGTTTACTTACGTATGTATATAACAAAATTGTTCATAAAAGTTGGAACACTAAAACAGGGGCAAATCCAAAAAATTTTGGTGGGGATAGGGGGTATGATTCAAGATCCATTCAACTTTATCACAGTAAGTACTAGATATATACACGACCCTAACTTCGACCTAAGCAGTCAACAGATAAAATTTACTTTACAGGCTTAGTATTTTTTTAAGCTTACATGTATGTGTTTTCACAACTGTACTCTTTTACCTGGTGGTTGGTAAAGCAGGAGGCATCCCCCAACGCCCCCCAACGCCCCCACCCCACAACCCACCCCTCCAAACCTGCTGACTTCGGTATTTTACGCTGCAATCTAGAAATATATACATTGATAATTACAGCGGCGTGCCCAAACCGTTGCTGCTAAAGCCTCGTTATGACCAGTGGCTGCTGGTTGCTGCGTCTTCACGATGGGGACTTTATGTGTCAGATGAAATCTAAGCCCTGGTCGCATGTGGGGATGCAAATTGGAATACATATCAATAGGCCCGAGACTATGTTAACTCCCTTGGAATCCCCCGCCCCCACCCACCCCCCTCCCACAACCACCCACCAGTTACTTCTGGTGACATTTTCAAAATATTCACACTAACGTTAGTACCGATAAATCAGATTATTTTGAATTATCTAAAAAAATGATATGATATTTAATTAACATTTGTTTGTTTTTTGTTGTTGTTGTTTGTTTGTTTTTTGTATTTTGTTTGTTTGTTTTTCTTGTTGTTTTGATGTTGTTTTGTGTATGTTTTTTTACTTTAACACTGAACACAGAGTAATCAACCAATTGTTTCAATATTTACGTATTGCAGTATCGTCCTTTGTTTTTTTTATTATGATGGTATTTATTATAATTATATTTAGAATATTATAAAATACAAATCGCACAAATAAAAAGTTGGCCTTTTAGGCATAATATTATACTCAGACGTATAAATACGAAGTGTTTAATCATATCTTTCAAGAGATGTACATCTGACTTCTAGAGATGATTCTGCCATTGATATGGTAGCTGTACGGATACAGGTCATAGCAAAATGTCACGTGTAGCTGATATAACATGTCGGATAAGTCGAAATTTAGCTACGTTTAATTAGCTTATCGACACAGAAACATTTTATTTTGTCTGTCTTTATAAGACCAGTGGCGAAAGATTACAAAAAGCTGTACTAAAAATACACGTATATTATATACACCGTATAACAGGAATTACCCTGTAGGTGTCTCTGATAGCGCATTTGCATTTGCAAAAGTAAAATACCTGTCACAAACTGAAATTACAGAGCCTTCAGTGGTTCACAGAAATTTTAAAATTTGGCCATTTGTTGTTGAATTTTACAGATTTCTACCAAAAATTGGTTATATTTTAAAACAAGTACTGGGGTCTTATCAATGTATCATAAAGTCCATTTACTCAAACATTACACAAATTCTAACGGATTGTTGCTTTCAGACGTCCTTTTAGTATAGGTGATGCTATTAAAAGAAGAGATTTGTAAAAAAGGTACAAAAAAGAACAAAGTAGTGCATCTAAATGTTACGGGCTAAGATATACACATTGTTCTAGCATTGTAGAGAGTGACAATCTTAACTTCTGTGACAATTGTCTTAACTTATAAGATACCAACTAGAGCCACATTTTATTTTAAGTACTACAGTGTATGCTATTTGTTTGACTGTTATTATTTATGTTGTTTTTTGCGGGGGTGGTGGGTCAAATTGTTTCCTTATGTTATATATGCTTCTGTATATAAGTAACTATTAATTGTGAGACACTAATTCCTATCTTTTTTCCAAACTTTGTTAATGTTACCAGTTTCTTAAAATTGTTGTCAAATGTTTCTATGTCTCATCGTGTCAGTTTCGATTTGAGTCTATAATAGCAATTTTTAACATGCAAATAGATACATCATCAATTATCATTCAGACTTCTAGCTACCAATTTTAGATTTATGTTCTCTACACAATGCTTTACTGACAAACAATTCCATCGACAAAAGCAAATAAGTTAATAATATTACCCTTATAATAACGTATTACCTTTTCTGGATTAAATCATCAATCCTATCTTTGTTGCACATTTTGTCTTGAATCTAAAAGGGTTAAATTTACAACACATCACTCGCAATGCTTTAAATATTTCGAACCACCTTACTTTATTAAACAAATGTCAACAAACGGGGTTTACATATTGCACAAAAACATGTTAAATTTAACTATGATAATGAGACGCTTTGCTTTCACGTGACGTCATAGATGTTATAGTCTTTTTCATTGATTTCCAGTGTTTTTGTACATGTATTGTATGCTAAATTGCTCATTGATCGCTTAAAGCGGTAACGAGTTCAATAAAGTTGAGTTGAGTTGACAGCTTTTCAAGTTCACTAAATTAACGGACATAAGGTTTAAAGTGTAAGTACTAGTTGTACTAGCTCTAACGTTATATATCTTATAACTTGTAAAAGATGCAATATTCAGTATGTCGGTCAGACAAGTGTATTAATTTCAAACATTATGAACAGCCACAGATTTGATATTCGAAACTTTACTGAAGCTGAATTTGCCATTTATGTAGCCATTCACTTTAATGAAAACAATAATTCACTGAACGATTCCTCTTTTCAGTCAAATGATAATGTCACTAATGTTATACGCCGACAATTCAAGGAAGGTTTCTGGATAAACAAGCCAGAGACAATAACGTCAAAAGGTCCGGACACTTTTTTTTTCAATATTAATTGTACGTTTCATTCTTATTTATATCTCTCTTAAATTGTTTACTGCCTATCTAACAATATGGTAAGTGAATGTTTTTTCTTCTACTTTTCTGTTATTTTACACTGAAGTGTCCAATACGGAATTATATTTAGACATTTCCCAAATTGAAAGACCACATTTGATGAGCCGTCAGGTGAATCCAATATGTTTTACCAATCTGGACGTGCGTTCAAATATATTTTCGTATTGTAAAATGACATTTTTATTCTATATCTATTGTTTATATTAACTTAATTATAAGATTGGATTCACAAACAACACATACTTTTTTTTAAAAAATGGATCTATAAATAGCAGAGACGTTATAAAAAAAATTCTATATCCTTTCATTTCTTCCTCAGACAGCATTCTGACAGATACTTTTTTGTGTGTGTTTAAAATGGAACGCTGACGAACGCTTCCGTTATTCGAGCCGCTTGAATCGTACTCTCTTATATACTAGACGTAATGTAAAGCGCTTGCATACGTCGATTTCAACCGGATTCTTACTCGTTAACGGCTTTTATCGTATATTGTGTCCGAGATGCTGATATTACCGTCTAGTAACGTAATATATTTGGACAATATACTGTCCAATACAGCTATGTACAGTATGATAATGTTGTACAAATCGACTACATTAATTGGTACAAAATGGATCCAGAATAAAAATGATCGTTTGAAGAATTCGCAATTCACTAAATGTTCGATACATTATTCAGTTACCCTCATTCAACTGCTTGTACGTGTTAATTATACAAAACTTATTAATACATCTATTCTACGACTGGGAAAATCGTGTACCGAATACTGTTTTTGAATTATATCTCGCTGAGTTCATCACCTGTGTGCGTATTAACGGTTAGATGAAATGCAGCGTCACAACTCTGCGCGTGAATACTAATGTTGTTTTAACTACCTCATAGTTTTAGTTGTTTTGTGTCTGCTCAATAATCATGGTAAGATTGCAAAATATAAATCAGGATCTCGCAGACAACAAGCTGTATCTAGTATTGCATGGAGTCTAGAGGACACCTAATGATGATGGGAAAGCAGAAATCATGCACAATAACACTACCTCAGCTATTGCAAAGGCATAAATCTCATTTGTACAATCTTTGGGACATGCGGTAATTCATTGTCGGATAACCACTCTCGACTTTTCCGTTTTACTACATTCGTCGACCGCGGTTTTATTAGTAAATTTTCTGTCGTCTTATTGAACTGAATAGAACAAGAATTGGCTTATCATAATACTGCTTACAAAATCCATACTCATCAGCGTGGAGACTAGAAGTATAACAATGGCTGCGTCCCGTGCCACAATCGAAAGAAACGAGCTTTATCATTGGAATGAAATCGGATTATTAAGCGACCGATGAATAGCATTACAAGAAACAGCGAAAAATGAACTAAATATCCCACGGGCGATGAATGGAGAGTAACGGAATGGATCGGTCATGGGTGTCCGACGATCGTGGTAATTGGGCGCGGTCATGTTGTATTGCATCTTTTCAGACAAAAACTAATACCAAAATAACGGTAGGTGAGTGCAAAACGAAGCATAGAACGAAGATAGAATTTCGAATATCATGTTAGAATACGCACGTTAAGAAACTTCAAACGATATTTTAGGAAAGGATAGATGATGTGGGATAATCCGTTTTCAGAAAAGGAGGATTAACTAGATTGAGAGTTCAGAGATTAAATACGAAGGTAAAAAGTGTGTACTGCGGACTTGATAAAAAGTTTTACAAAGTGCAAACGCAACATAACTGTTAACTTTTTCAAACACATTTTCGTTATTTTGCAATCATGATGTCTGCGTAATTGTGTATCTAATCCAATTTTACTGCCTGCCCTACAATAATCCTTAAGTTTCCGTTAAAGCTGGTATCCGACAGTTTGCCTATATCTAATGTATGTAACAATATCTGACCTCTGTTTGGGATATTTGTGCATAATTTTCTGTGGAAAAAAAACCCACCACACTTGACGATTTTCAACAGTATCTCATTTTTGGGCCAGTAAATCTCGTTAATCAACAATTAAAATATTCATTCTTTTCAAATCTATTAATAAGAACGATTGGGATTTCTGCTAAAGATTGACATCGAAGTCATAGCGATAGCGGATGACTTGGATGAGCTAAAACATAAGTGGTCACGTGGTTGTCGTAGTTTTAAAAAAGCTAACTATGCAGCGTGGCTCAGATAGGAAATACACGTCAGTAATTACGATTGTGGCGTTATGGGACACTTTTCAGACAGGCGAAGGACATCAATAAACAGCATTTTGCGAGATCTGTTCAGGAAACAATAGTTAATGAAGATGTTTAAAGAAAATATCTTCGATCCAAGGATCATGATCACGCCACTGGAGGCCTTTTTCCTCTGACGGATTAAAGTTTCTTCCCTTACTTTTTGTTCCCCCTTGCCTGATGAAGCTTCTGCGAAAGTTTGGTTGAATTTGTCCCAGCGGTTTCAGATAAGATGTCATTTAAAGAATGTTGACGCACTTCGGACACCGGACGGTGTTTAATCAAACTAACTCACCCTGAGCTCAGGTGAGCTAATAACAAACAAAAATATCAAAACGTGGTTTTGCATGTTATATATATATATTCGCGGCACGTACTCCTGCCACTATGAATTTGATATCACACATTTGTCATTCGTTAACATTTATCGTTTCAGCAAACTAAGCAATACTGTTTTCAGTTTATGTTTTCGTCTGTTTAAGTTACCATTTTGCTAAAATTAAGTAATTTAAACATACTAAACCTTTCTAAAAACGCTTCAGGACGACCTCATAAAATAGATTACATATAAACATGCTAGGTTCGGTACATAACCTAACACCATATTGCCTTGTTCTCTATCCGAACAAATAATCTTTTCCACTACAAGCCGATTATGCTCCCGTATTTGATACCCCAAATTAAAATAACGAAGTTGAAATCATGCCCAATTATGGAGATGGCACCGTATATTTTTATTAACTCTATAATTTTCAGATAAATCACAGAGAGATAAAAAAAACCATTCGATTAATCTATGCATTATTGGTTTATTGGTCTCGTTCTGTTAGATTATTATATTATAGTTCAATCTTTTTCATTTACAATCTTAGCGTGGTTCAAATAATACAGTTGGCAAAAGAATAATGCAATCTTAAGTTAAGGAATTTCAAGAATTGGGTTACACTACACACGCTAAGAAGTATAAATACAGTTAGCATTTAAGGTTGTATCCGGTAGCTTGGACCATGTTATCTCTCATAAAAAATAAGTGTGCCAACTTTAATTTTGACATGCTTACTTCGTGTACGTAATACGCAAAGTAATGCCATCCATTCCCAAGCAAATGTGAGAAGAATAATCCAGATCATGATACCTGGGTGTGTCTTTCCAAAGAGACAGAAATGTTGTTGTTGTTTTGTTTTGCTGCGGACAGTCGCGGCATAAACAGTAAATCGATGTTAGGAAAGTCTCACCCCATTAACCATTTTACCACAGAAGTTGCCTTTACCAATACAACAGTAACGCGCGTGCCCATTGCGTTTCTTGTTCGATGTATTGCTCATAACGTCAGTCTATTTACACTCCGCTTCAATGAACCGAGTAATGTAGCCGTTCAGATTTGGCTAAGTGTACTACCCGGAAGTAACAGGTGCACGTTTTCCGGAAGTTAAATCTAAATTGAAGAGCAAAATGTAGGGCAGATAAATCATGTTTTCGGAAAGGTTTATACTGACAATTACACACTAAACACAACTAAAATCAACATAAAGAAAACGTCGCATTGTTGTATAAATAGCCACGTAATGGCATTACATGCAAATAATACAGTATAAGTGCATTATAATATGGCCGCTTAGAGGATCCTTTATTTTGTTTTAAGATTATGCTGAAATTGTATTAAACAAATAGCTCAAAGCATGACGCCGTTCCAAACTCATTATTTGCACGATGAATTATATAAATTTGCAACGGCACAGTTTTTATCAATGTTTACAACTCTGTTATAGAATAACTCTCTTTTCCATGAATATGTTTTTGCGTAAAGAGTGTGCACTGTATCTACAAATGACATTTAACGATAAAATTAATAAAATCTTATCTTGTACCTTTAATAGTTTTGCTACAAAGCATTTATTGCCTTTAAAATCATTAATATACTTAATAACAGAACTCGGATTGCAGCTAATTTAATAATATTTACTTTTCGGTTCATTAGTTTATAAAAAGTTAATTTCAGAAACGTGGGATTTTTCTTTATTTTTAATTTGTCTTTGACGTGTTACTATGTCGGGGATTTGGCACTCGTTGCCAACGTTTCGATTAGTTCGACCTTCAAATCTACTCGAGCCTGGTGGTTAATCTAGACCCTGGTCTGGTGTGTTTGTTCAATCACAAGCCCTAGTCTGGGGTGTTGATTCAATCACTTAATGCAATCGGAACAAATATCAACACATGCTTATTTGATTTTTTTTAGATAAGTATATGGTTACTATGGCATCGATACGAGTAGCCGCCATATCATCAAGGGGCGCATCGAGTCACGTGCCGCTGATAAAATGAACAGCGTTTCTGATTAGACGAGACGGGGCTAATCAGCGTATCTATACAGCAATGTTGGGCTGTGTTTGTGTTTTTAAAGGTGGAATAGGACAGTTTGTATAAGATTGTTTTCTCTCAAAGAACCAAATTAATTATTCTTGCCTGAAAAGATCTCGCAAAATGCTGAATATTGATGCCGTACATATATGTGAAAAGTGAAGCATAAGGCATAACTCGTCATTTGATATAGCTATTTCCTATCTAAGACACGCTGCACAGTAAGCTATTTTTAAACTAAGAAAACCACGTACCCGTAACTTTATATAAACATTCGGCTAATCCGCTCTGACGTCGATGTCTATTTTTAGCACAAATCGGAATCATGCTTGTTCAGAGTTTTAGATAAAGGCGAGGGTAACAAAACCAATAACTGCAAGGCGAGGGTAACAAAACCGTCAACGTGCAAGGCGAGGGTAACAAAACCAACAACGTGCAAGTCGATGGTATCAAAACCAACAACGTGCAAGGCGATGGTATCAAAACCAACAACGTGCAAGGCGATGGTAACAAAACCAACAACGTGCAAGGCGAGTGTATCAAAACCGTCAACGTGTAAGGCGGGGGTAACAAAACCAATAACGTGCAAGGCGAGGGTAACAAAACCAACAACGTGCAAGGAGGCCAGGGTAACAAAACCAACAACGTGCAAGGCGAGGGTAACAAAACCAACAACGTGCAAGGCGATGGTAACAAAACCAACAACGCGCAAGGCGATGGTATCAAAACCGTCAACGTGCAATGCGGGGGTAACAAAACCAACAACGTGCAAGGCGAGGGTAACAAAACCAACAACGTGCAAGGCGAGGGTAACAAAACCAATAAAGTGAAGGGCGAGGGTTACAAAACCAACGACGAGCAAGGCGAGGGTATCAAAACCAATAACTACAAGGCGAGGGTATCAAAACCAACGACGAGCAAGGCGAGGGTAACAAAACCAATAAAGTGAAGGACGAGGGTTTCAAAACCAACGACGAGCAAGGAACAAAACCAATAAAGTGAAGGGCGAGGGTAACAAAACCAACGACGAGCAAGGCGAGGGTAACAAAACCAATAAAGTGAAGGGCGAGGGTTACAAAACCAACGACGAGCAAGGCGAGGGTAACAAAACCAATAAAGTGAAGGGCGAGGGTTTCAAAACCAACGACGAGCAAGGCGAGAGTAACAAAACCAATAAAGTGAAGTGCGAGGGTTACAAACCCAACGACGAGCAAGGCGATGGTATCAAAACCAATAACTACAAGGCGAGGGTATCAAAACCAACGACGAGCAAGGCGAGGGTAACAAAACCAATAAAGTGAAGTGCGAGGGTTACAAAATCAACAACGAGCAAGGCGAGGGTATCAAAACCAATAAAGTGAAGGGCGAGGGTTTCAAAACCAACGACGAGCAAGGCGAGAGTAACAAAACCAATAAAGTGAAGTGCGAGGGTTACAAACCCAACGACGAGCAAGGCGAGGGTATCAAAACCAATAACTACAAGGCGAGGGTATCAAAACCAACGACGAGCAAGGCGAGGGTAACAAAACCAATAAAGTGAAGTGCGAGGGTTACAAACCCAACGACGAGCAAGGCGAGGGTATCAAAACCAATAACTACAAGGCGAGGGTATCAAAACCAACGACGAGCAAGGCGAGGGTAACAAAACCAATAAAGTGAAGTGCGAGGGTTACAAAATCAACAACGAGCAAGGCGAGGGTATCAAAACCAATAAAGTGAAGGGCGAGGGTTACAAAACCAACGACGAGCAAGGCGAGGGTATCAAAACCAACGACGAGCAAGGCGAGGGTAACAAAACCAATAAAGTGAAGGGCGAGGGTAACAAAACCAACGACGAGCAAGGCGAGGGTAACAAAACCAATTACGTGCCGTAAACATACCAAAACTTATAATATATTCTGCTATTTCTACATTTAGACAATTTTCGGCCTCAAGCGGAAAGTATTACGGATAAAAGCTAAATCATGTTATATGTGTAGACATGTACGTAGTGTTAGGTTCGTGGCTTTGACACATTCTCGTTCATAGACCTTCCAATATAGACTACACGAGCAATTCTTTCTGCATTAATTACATTTGATATATTTCAGTGCATACACCTTCCACTATAGACTATACGAGCAATTATTTCTGCGTTAATTACATTTGATATATTTCAGAGCATACACCTTCCAATATAGACTACACAAGCAATTATTTCTGCGTTAATTACATTTGATATATTTCAGAGCATACACCTTCCAATATAGACTACACAAGCAATTATTTCTGCGTTAATTACATTTGATATATTTCAGTGCATACACCTTGCAATATAGACAACACCAGCAAATATGTCTGCGTTAATAATGTATAATATATATGGCAAATCCCCTAGAACAGTAATAGGATTTCATCTTTAGAACCCTTGAATAATTTCCTTCGTTTTCTGGTAAGTACAGTATATATTAACAGCAGTTAATACATTTGCTATTGCAGTGAAATAAGCGGTACCAAGCAAATGTAGTCTGTAAATTATTTTAAATTGCAGAAGTTATCGACAGATATTGACAAATAGCAGTCCTCTGTGGTAAATGCCTCAATATCTGTATCACATTGAACATATTTAGTTTTCGACGTTGAGATTGGAATAAATTAAATATACAATAGATTTCTCTTATGTTCTTTAATTTAATGAATCCTTAGATAAAATTTAAACTGCAAATCGGCACTACATACATTTGCAATTAGTCTTCAGGGAGGAAGCACTAATTGTATAGGACTATCAGTTACTGCAGACTGCTTGAAATGGAAGATTACTGCAGAGTACACGTATATTTTCCACTAGCAAGGGTGAAGACTACAGAGTAAGCTATTTATCAAAATGACCAAAAGGATTGTTTTGTATAAATAGTAAATTAGGTTAACATAATCGCGATCAAATTTTAAGTTATTTGGTTACATTGGCCAAATTTGTGTTTTTGTGTGTTTTTGACATTCATTGCAGCGACAATTTATGATCGCTATAGCAACACCCAGCTTTTTGGTGGAGGAAGGCTCCAGACACATGTCTGGGTAGAACCACCGGCGCACCGCAAGTCAGCTGGAAGACCTTCTCACATTAAGGCCTTCGCCCCGAACGGGACTCTATCCCACGCGGTGAAAGGCTAAGCAGACAGAAAAGTTATAAATCGGCAGCTCTACCACTACGCCACGTGCGCCCCACTGGCGAAATTTGACTTTAATTTTGAAAAATAATAATAATAAAAGCTTCTTGAATCAGAATAATCAGATAAACAGGACAGAAAAAAAAGATATTTCTACCAGTTATACAGAGTATAAAACATGGAGAATTGTATATACAAACTGAAAAATGAACGTGAACAATGGAATTTAATATCAACTATGAGCACTATATAATATATAGGGTTGCTGTTCTTCAAATGCGGTGCTGTTGTCTTTGGTCTGGGAGAATCAAGTGCTTCATGGCGCTTTTCAACTACTTTTGTGGTTTAAAGTTCAACGACATGTTGAGTGTATACTTCAGTCATACATGTTAACAATACGCTGAGTGTATACTTCAGTCAAACATGTAAACAATAAGCTGAGTGTATACTTCAGTCATACATTTAAACAATACGCTGAGTGTATACATGTACTTCAGTCAAACATGTAAACAATAAGCTGAGTGTATACTTCAGTCATACATGTAAACAATACGCTGAGTGTATACTTCAGTCATACATGTAAACAATACGCTGAGTGTATACTTCAGTCATACATGTAAACAATACGCTGAGTGTATACTTCAGTCATACATGTAAACAATACGCTGAGTGTATACATGTACTTCAGTCAAACATGTAAACAATAAGCTGAGTGTATACTTCAGTCATACATGTAAACAATACGCTGAGTGTATACTTCAGTCATACATGTAAACAATACGCTGAGTGTATACTTCAGTCATACATGTAAACAATACGCTGAGTGTATACTTCAGTCAAACATGTAAACAATACGCTGAGTGTATACTTCAGTCATACATGTAAACACTACGCTGAGTGTATACTTCAGTCATACATGTAAACAATACGCTGAGTGTATACTTCAGTCATACATGTAAACAATACGCTGAGTGTATACTTCAGTCAAACATGTAAACAATACGCTGATTGTATACTTCAGTCAAACATGTAAACAATACGCTGAGTGTATACTTCAGTCATACATGTAAACAATAAGCTGAGTGTATACTTCAGTCATACATGTAAACAATACGCTGAGTGTATACTTCAGTCATACATGTAAACAATACACTGAGTGTATACTTCAGTCATACATGTAAACAATACGCTGAGTGTATACTTCAGTCATACATGTAAACAATACGCTGAGTGTATACTTCAGTCATACATGTACACAATACGCTGAGTGTATACTTCAGTCATACATGTAAACAATACACTGAGTGTATACTTCAGTCATACATGTAAACAATACGCTGAGTGTATACTTCAGTCATACATGTAAACAATACGCTGAGTGTATACTTCAGTCATACATGTAAACAATACGCTGAGTTATACTTCAGTCAAACGTGTAAACAATACGCTGAGTGTATACTTCAGTCATACATGTAAACAATACGCTGAGTGTATACTTCAGTCAAAGATGCAAACAATACGCGAAGTGTATACTTCAATCATGCATGTAAACAATACGCTGAGTGTATGCTTCAGTCAAACATGTAAACAATACGCTGAGTGTATACTTCAGTCAAACAAGTAAACAATACGCTGAGTGTATACTTCAGTCAAAGATGCAAACAATACGCGAAGTGTATACTTAAATCATGCATGTAAACAATACACTGAGTGTATACCTCAGTCATACGTGTAAACAATACGCTGAGTGTATACTTCAGTCAAACATGTAAACAATACGCTGAGTGTATACTTCAATCCTGCATGTAAACAATACGCTGAGTTTTACTTCAGTCATACAAGTAAACAATACGCTGAGTGTATACTTCAGTCAAAGATGCAAACAATACGCGAAGTGTATACTTCAATCATACATGTAAACAATACGCTGAGTGTATACTTCAGTCAAACATGTAAACAATACGCTGAGTGTAAACTTCAATCATACATGTATACGCTGTGAGGTCAATAGTGACGCAATTATTTGAAAGACAAATGAAGGTTTGATTGTATAATTCTGTTTGCGACATATTTATTCAAAACGGTGATCAAGACACTTAACGATGATGTCCGACAGTTGGACCATTTTTTTCTTCCATACAACCAAATAATAAAATACCACCTGAAAAAATCCCGAAAAAATATTTGTGTTCTTAAAGTTGTTATCGCATTCACGTAACATGCAACTATTTTTTGTAACTAAGCTTGCCATATATATCAATTTTCTTTCGAATAAAAAGTATTTAGTGAATTTAGAGGAAAAGTTTCAATAAATTATGTTTCACGCACGCAAGCCAGTGGTATTCTGTGTTTAACTGAACATGGTTTGATTTTCGAGCGCGTTTAAAAATTCACCAAAAACACGGCTTAAAAAGAAAATGTTTGCCTTTCTGTCAGCAATGTTTCAATTTTGCAGAGCACGTGGCAGTGAATGTGGTTATTCAAATTTGCATTGGTATATCATTAGAAGACTTCGTTATTTACTTAATAAAACATTTCACAAACAATCGCATGCTATGGAATTCATGTATATGAATGCAGTCTTGAAGTGAGACATTCAACACCATGTAAAAAAGCCTTCGAGCAATTTAAAATAGCAACCTGCATTTCAAAATTGCACATATTTTCAAGGCAGCAATTTGTCTCCTAAAACTACACGTACTTGCAGCAGATTTAGATTTCAATAGTGATAGTCTAATGACAAAGTGAATTTCAACATCCGCTATGTAACGAGCTGTATCCAATCCTGCACGGAGTCTCGACTATCTCTTCAGAAGTCTGGGGAGCGGAAATTATTCAAAATTACACCAATGAAGATGGGGCCATTTTTTATTAACTTCATTATATTCAGTCAAATTGCACACAATGAAATTGAAAGACTATTCTTCGAGACATTTGAATACTGTAAACGTTCTAGAGGATTATTATATTACATATTAACTTTCTTCGTTACTGGGATTGGTATTTCTACGCTAAAGATGATCTTTTGGAAGTTAGAAATGTATTTAATAGAAAATTTCAACTATTAGGTTCGTCTTCGTTGGCAACGAAATTTTCAACAGTTAGCAAAAGGAATTACATCATTAGTAAAATTGAGAAAGAGCGTGCACTTTGCGTCCGAAAAGTGTTTACAATTAAGGTGTCAGGTATTTGGTGCATACACGAGTCTCAAACTTCACCGAATTCCTGTTCATGTTGAGAGACTGTAATGCTGCACCTTCAATTGAAAAGCAATAAAAATAGGATTAAAATGCTTCAAAAACTGGGGATCAGTGGTTCGAATCCCGGTACGGGCACGCATGGTTAACTTTTTCTTCTTCATATTACTTTACTTTGACATTTTTCTTCATCACACTACCAGATAAAGATAAATCATGTGTATTTTTAATTTTTATTTGTCAAGGAATTTTAATTAAATTACATTTGTGTATTTGTGATAAATTTGATTACTAATTTATGTATTGATTCGTTCAAAGTCTAATAAAATCAAAACATATGGTGAAGTTATTTTATATTTTGCATCATTGACCAAAATACTTTACTGAACATTTTTGGCAACTCTGAAATAAATCGTTTGGCTATCAAGAGCTCGGTGATTTGTTATTAATAACAGTCAGTAGAACAAATGGGGAAAACAGTCTAAAAGTGTTTAGTTTGTAAACAATTAATTACATGTTGGGGATAGTTTGAGTCAAACCAATCAAGTAACATGTTTGGTTTGTCTAATGCCATAATTTGTTTCCAAACGATGGTCAATGGCAAAACACTTCTCCTAAAGAGGATATAAAATAATATTTGGATTTTCTCGCTACTTAAATAGAGACACCGTAAATATCAATTAAAGAAGAACAATATTTAACCATTTAAAACTGGACGGGGAGTTTTCCTAAATTTTGGCATACACGTCGACATTAATGTAAAGCAAAACATTAGTCGGGATACTTTTCAAATTCTGTATACTGTCTATTACACTTCCTTTACCTTCAATGTCATACTCACCAGATTTTTTATATTTCTAAATATAAGAAGACTGAAAGAAAACCATAGTAACGTTGAAAAGTAACTTCTTGGACAGTTCGTTCAACAAACATAACCGAGATATATCGATAGTTAAATTTATTAACAATATTTATAAATGGGGGAAATGTGGCATCTGTTTTGGGTGGTCGAGTGGTTATCTGCTAAAATCTCTTAATCGAACCCCGCACGCTGCATTTTTTTTAGTAAATAATGATTTCAAGAAGTGTTTGCTACATGTCCTTTATTCACACAAAAACAGACTACTGCCCAACGGAAAGAACGATTTGCTTTTATTCTCGGTCAAAGGGACATAACTTCTATTGAATATTAAAAGTAAGTCGTACGCAGTTGTTACCCTTGTCTAGCAGATAGTAGAAAACTAGGCAGAAAAGGAACAAAGAACTTCAGGTTATGACATAGATTTGTTGTCCAATATATAATTAAGGCATATACCAGTTAAAACAATATTCAAACAAAATAATGCATTGATGATTAAAACAAATTTTCCTTTGTGAAGAAGCCAGTTAATTTCCTCAGCGTCGCCATTGTTTACTTTCGTTTTGAACTGAGGCTGGAAAAACCAAAACGCTCATTCATTCGAAACACCTTGGACATTATGGGCCAACTACATTTGAAGAGGAATTTTTAAGTATTTTGAGAATTGCTACATACTTTTAATGCTCGTATTTGTACAATATGACACTAGTCACTACTTTTTACCCACATTGTTTATTTAATAATTAAATTGTCGATTTCTTCTAACATCAAACCAAAGTAGGCGCAAAAACTCGATTAATTCGTCCAAAGACATTTCGACCTTACACCATGATAGCCTACCTGGCTCACTTTCAGGAGCGTTTCTGCCATTACGCACGTGCGTAACCTCCGTTCGAAAAATCAAAAATCTTAAAGTACCAAAAACACTAAGAAAGTCAATGCCTATCCCGGGTTATGAATGATAAATTTTATTTCCATAGTTTATATGTTATAAATTCTTATTACCACACCAATTAAGTTGAAAAGGTTTAAAATGATTTAACTTATACACATCAGGATTTTAGTCGTTCATATTCTGCGTAAAGTTTCTTGCATGTCCGCATTTCACCTGTTATTCATTAGAAAAGAACCGAATATATTCAAAAGTATTACTACAAAGGTTATTATTTTCCCTTGTATTTGTGCGTAACTTCAAAAACGGCCTGGATACGCACGCGCCTGCTCAATTTTATTTGGATAAGTTTCTAAAAGAGTAAGAAGACAAGCCAAATGGAAAAGATAAGGAAAAGAACAATTTGTTCAAGTTCTTATGGTTTGTCAAGACAAATGTAATAGGAGTTGCTGTGTGAAAAAGAGAGCCTTCAACCACCCCAGAATTTAGAGCCTGGCTCTCAAGAGTAGCTCTCTGTAGTGCCGGTGTGGTGGAAAGGCCCAGTTAGCTCAGTAGGTAGAGATCTAGAACGGTGATCCGGGGGTTCGTGGGTTCGAACCACACATCAGGCACTAACTTTTCCCTTGAAATACTTTACTGGTGTCAGAAGTAACAGAAGCCTGGTGTGGCTGTCCTGAGTTGGGCTTGGGCCCAGAAAGATAAGAGGGGGAGGAGTACAGTGCTGGTGTGGTGGAGAGGCCTACAAGTGGCTTGGTTAGCACAGTAGGAAGAGCTCCGGAACGGTGATCCAGGGGTCGTGGGTTCGATCCCCACATCTGGCACTCACTTTTCCCTTGAAATACTTTATCTCAATGTGTTATGTGTCTGCCATGAGAACTCAGAATAAATTGTTCAGTTGCTTATTTTTAATGGTATTTGCCTTAAGCACTGGCAAAAAGACAACAGTGTAAATGTTTCACTTGAATGCCATGACCTACTGCGGTAGCCTATTTGTGTTGTGTACACAAGGAAAGAAATGTAGCAGTTTCACTTGTAGCTTGTTCGCAGTCCCTCAGTTGGTAGAGTGACCTGCTAGTAATAGGGAGGTTTGTGGTTCAAATCCTTGTGGAGGTTCACCTTTTTCTCTCCTGTTACAGTTTAATTCATTTTATTATTGCAAGTGCTTTTAAAGTTAAATTTTTCTTTACACACACATGATTTCCTTGCAGATTTGAAGATGGGAAAACAACAAGTAAATGCCTATAGGCCATACACAATTTGAACTTTCACTAAACATAAATGGTGAAGATGTCAGTCTTCAAGCGACTTTGGAGTGGGCCAGATAAGTCAGAAAATGGCAAAAATGTAAGTCAAGAAATGTTTATTTGTGATTTTTTAGTAAAACATTTATTAAAAAGGAAAAGAACATTTCTAGAGTACCCTGCAGATGCACCTTTTTTTGAAGGTGTAGGAAATCGAATGCTCTGCCAAAAATTTGGACAAATAAAGAGATTGTATGTACCGCCTGCATACAATTTTCTATAAATCCCTTTTTTTCTTTTGGTCAATGCTAGCCCCCTAAATATATTATCGCAGATAATCGATGATTTACTGATGGTTTTTTAGTCAACCTAGATCTCTGTTTCAGGGAAACACTTACTTGGTTCTCCTCTATTCATGTGCCTTATACTTGAAGCAACAAATTATTCATCTTGATGAAGATGATGATGCATCATCATCATCATCATCATTGCTACTAATGAAGAATAACTTGACATTATTGAAGATGACAATAGATGATGACGATCGATGATGATTATGATGATAATAATAATAATAATAATAGTAATGATGATGAATTAATGATGATGAAAAAAAAAATATCAGCAAAACTTTTACACTATTCTAGAAGAGCTCTCAGGTTGATGAGATCAAAGATCATCAGCCCCACAACCCATTCACAGAACTGCTGATCCTAGAACATCATGACGACAATGTCAGGTTGTTATTGGACATTGACCATAAAAGGTAGTCAATACACTTTCATACCTTATATGGATTTAGATTCATTTTCTTTAGTAACTAAAAATCATGTATACTTTTAGCGATGGATTTTGATAATTTGGCAATATTTCTCACTGTATCATTATTTCAGAGTCAAACCACATCTGGAAAATGACCCACCATAACCCACAAAAGATTTACAATGTTGACCACGATCAGCATTTTCATATATATTTTATTTTTTAGATTCATCGCATAAAAAGCTGAAAAAACGTAATTGGTAAACAAATCAATTTGGAACATGAACTACAACGTCCCTTGTGGAATTATCTCTTTATTGACTTTAAATTAGAGCTGTGACTGATTTCAGTTGCAAATTTGTTTTACCTCTTAATTTCATCGATGTTCCTCTTCTTTAAATTTTCTTTTCCACTTTCTAGGTGTGTATCAGCGGCAGACGACAATCTTGCTATCATATGGGATGTCCAGCTAGGTTATAGACTGGTCACCCTGTCTGGTCATTCCCGCCCTATCACATGTATGATCATTCTACCTGGAATCAGTCTGAACCTGGTTACTGGATCTTCGGATAAGCAGATCAGGGTGGGTGTTTTAAATCATTTGATGCTTTCTTAATAGGAAATTGTTAATTTGGGGGTATTTTGCAACTTTTATTTTTTTTAGAATACTGCCATAGGGAATTACGTCTCTATATTTTTGGTATATATTTTATTTTTATAACTTGTCTGAAATGTATTAAAATTAGCCATGACAAGATCATACATGTGAACTTTCCCTCAAGCCCAAGTGGGAGATTTTCACTTGCAATGAGGGAGCTTTGTTATTTTCATATTAACAAAGAAGGAAGTTATCTGTTTCTAAGTAGGGAGATTTCTGAAAATGTGTAAAACACCACTCATTTCAAATAATTTTGAACCTTTAAATAAGGAGTCTCCCTCCAAAAGTGGGAGAGTTCGCATGTATGGAAGATACCAACAAACATCTAGATTTTAAAGTACTTAAACTAATTATTTTCCAACAATGAAACAAGTGAAAACTAATCCCTGAAGACCTTTGATGATAGGATTGTCATAACTGTAACATGATATTTTTCATCCTGTGCCAATAATGATCCAAGATACCCAGTATTACAAGCTTCGTTAGGAAAAATTGCTTGAGTGTTAACATAAATACTTAAATTTGGGTTTGAAAATGGAGTATTGTACATATCAAGCCATGTGAAATCATTGGATAAAGGCTTGATTGTGTTTGGTAGTAGAGAAGATATTACCAGGTAACTTTTTACTTTTATCTCTTGCATTTGGTAAAGGCAGCTTTATTGTGGTTTGAGAAGAATAGGTAGTCTTATTTTTCTATGTAATTTGTATGCTAAAATGATGGATAATTTTACAAATATTCATATAGCTGGGCTGACAATACTTGCTGTCACCTTCTATGCATTCTGGGATATGCTTTTTATTTCGTATTACCAAACAAATACTGAAATAAAATTTAAAAAATGCATGATTATGTGATTTGGGGTTTTGTTTTTAAAGTGTTCATACTATTAAAATTTTATAAAAAAAAAAAGAAACTGCTGAACCTTTAAATGCCATATGACATCATTTTACAACTGTGCACCAAAAAGTTGGATTGAGAAAACCCTCCATGAGATTTTTTTGTTTTCCTGAACAAAAATTGACAATCTTTTTTTTTTTTTTTAAATGCATGGATACTGAATTTTGATTAATAAACATAGGCACCACCATAATTTTTATGCTTATGTACACATTGTAATAAATGCTCATTGAAATAGACTACATGTCAGTCTCCACAACTCGGCACCAAATGACCTACCAAGTGTCAGTGTGGTGTAAAAAAAACCAAAAACAAAAATACTGTCTCCACATCAAAGGTCACAACTCACATGCTTTTCATATCACAATTACCTCTGCCACGATAAAGAAAAAAAAATACACAATGCTTTATGACTGAGATTGGATGGAGATTATGTGATTTTTGGTTAAGTTTTGAAATGTTCATAACATAAAAGTTTTATTTTAGCAGTAAAGACAGTAGAATGTTTAAATAAGTTTTTTTTTTATTTGATAACATTTAAAGTGTGTGCAATATTTTGATATCGATACTAATATTGGTGTACACGAACATGAATTACACTTTGGGCACATTGTGTAGATTATGTTTGTGTACACTGATATAGATAGTTTCCATGTGATGTCATAGGCACTGATAAGACAGTTTAAGGCAGCCATCTTTAAAGGCAGAAGCTAATGCAGGCCGAAATCGGAATGTATGTGCTGTATTAAGCTCACCACTCTATTGTTATTTTTCAAACTATTTTATTGAATTTTATATCAAATTTAACATCTTTTATGAAGTATTTAAATCTAAAAACTATATTTTGATAGTTTAAAAGGTAAACAGAATACAACCAAAAAAATTACACTGTTCATTTTGTTTAAGGATGAGCCAATACTTTTATTTATTTCTGCTTATTAATTCTTTGTGTATTTATCAATTTTGAAAATATTGCATTCTAAAAATATGAATTTCAAGAACTTTCTAATGGCGTATAGCTTTAAATTTTAAGACCACAAATGAAAAAATTATAAGAAAATGAAATTTACACTTTTATACAATTCATCTAAAAATCCCCTGAAGTTACCATCAAAGATGGCTGCCAAGATAAGGGATTTTAACTGATGCAGAAACTATCTATTGGTGTCAATATTAAAGCTGAGATAACTCTAGCAAATGGAAACATAACTGGTGTGAGGAGTGTGACAAGATCTTTTGCAGAGTTATCTGCTAAGATTTCAGGTAAGAGAAGTCATGTGCTTCTATTTTAGCTGCACATAACATACATGTATTAATCTAATGTCATCAAATGTCGATAATTTCACACATCTTGGTATATTAGTTTTAAATTCAATAAAGGTATGTAACAGAATTGAATACATAGTATATAGAGGTTACGAGTAACCCATCAAAGTTCTGTGTTCAAAACTCCCACACTGGCTAAATGTTATTCTCTTACAAATCTGGTACAAATAATTTATCTATTTTCTGAAAATAACAACACTCATCTGTTTTATTTTTTAAAGCATGTACTTTATGTTAAGGTAAGGTCAAGTTAATGGTGTTCTTTTATTATTTTGTTATAGATCTGGGATATTGATACTGGAGACTGTCTGAAAGTGGTAACCCAACATAATGCATCTGTCAAGGTAATTGTTTTTATGCTTTGTAATGCTAATATACATGTATAAGTTTATGAACTTTAAAGAATTAATAATATATACTATATATGTTTGTTTGTTTTTTGTCTGTCTTTTTAGTAGTGATTTCCAACATTCATTTTATATAAACTGATGATGAAATTATAATTCTAGGATTTTCAAAGTTGATTTATTCTATATTTTCTTGTTACTGCACCTTCAATATCAATTCACTCTCACATATCAAGGCATATGTTAGAATTTTTTTATAGAACATGATCTTCATTGGACATAAATATGGATTATTTTGGATTAAAAAAAGAATTAGGACTTTCATCAAGTTAGTGGACAATTTCCATAGGACTTGGATCACCATGGACTTAATTGAAATTTAATGATTTCTTGTTATGTTTGTTAATATATTGAAATTTTTTTTAACTTGTTTGTATAATAAAATTATATTGTGTTGTTAAGCTTGTTTCCGGTTTTTATTTTCTATTGCTGCGTTGATCGTAACATGTAACAGCAAATATACACATTTATGCCACAATCATTTTTAATTGCTGTTAATTTTTACCAGTGTTTTTTGCACTCTGACTCATCTAGGCTGGTCTTCTCACACAAAGGAAAGTTACTGAAGACACACACATGGTGTGTACAGTTGTCTGCATATACTTGTAACTACAAATACCCACATCCCTCTTTTATACTCTCCGTTCAGGATATTTACCTCTATCATAGGAGCTGAATATTAAAGGCAATGTGACTCAGTATGACCTCAGGTAAAATGTCGGTTAGGAATTTGAAAATAGAAGTTTAAAATCAGCAGCACACTTGGCTTATGCGGTAGAAGTAGGATAAAAATAAATTATTTGAATATTTTAAGTTAAATGATGTCAGTAAGTAATTCACTTACTTTTTGTATCTACTTCTATGTTTTAGATATACAGTGTTATAGTTTACACTGGCATAGTTATCTGCCTTGCTTAAAAAAAGTACAGAAAATAATTCCGTAGTTTTTGCTAAGTCATTCAAGTAATCTGAAGCTTTCAGACTGACGTAAATTAATTTAAATTTAAACAGTTAAAGCATAATTTACACAAATCTTAAAAACATAATTTAAACAGTTAAAGCAAAATATACACAAATTTTAAAAACATAATTTATAAAGTTAAAGCATAATATACACAAATCTCATAAGCATAATTTAAACAGTCAAAGCATAATATACACAAATGTCAAAAACATAATTTAAACAGTTAAAACATAATATACACAAATCTCAAAAACATAATTTAAACAGTTAAAGCATAATATACACAAATCTCAAAAGCATAAACCTTTTTATCTTATTTGTGTTAAGAATCTTGATATTCATAGCAATGAGCCTGTTGAAAGGGTATATGTGAGAATAAAGAAAGATAACTGCGTAGGAGAATCACACACATATGACCATGTTTGAGCCACAATCATTTATTAACTGTTTGTTAAATTTTCGACATTTGACAGTGTCTTCTGCACTTTGGGTCCAATGGGCTTTTCTGCTCAGGTGGAGAGAACCTGTGTCTTTGGTCAAGGGAAGGAACTCTACTGGCACAAACTAGCACACATGGAGAGGATAGTAAGTCTATGCTGAACTTGAGGATAGTATTTAACCTAATCATTACCTAATCATTTTTTCAGTTGTTTAGATAACTTAAGGTATATGTTTCTTCTCAAACCATCTTAAAGGGTTTTAAAGTCTTTGACCTTAGCATTAGCTAATTATTCTAAAAGTTCTATTACAAACCAACACACACACAAACCAACACACTCGCAAACCAACATACACACAAACCAACACACATAATACACAAACCAACACACACACAACACACAAACCAACACACACACAATACAGTAACTAACACACACACAGACCAACACACAGACACACAAATCAACACACACATAATCCAACACAAACACACACACACACAACACACAGACCAACACACATAGAAATCAACACACACATAATCCAACACACACACAAACACACACAACACACAAACCAACACACACACACACAAATCAACACATTAATAAAACCAACACATGCATAAAACCAACACATGAACAAACCATCACACACACAATACACTAACTAACACACACACAGACCAACACAAAGACACACAAATCAACACACACATAATCCAACACAAACACACACACAACACACAGACCAACACACACACAAATCAACACACACATAATCCAACACACACACAAACACACACAACACACAGACCAACACACACACACACACAAATCAACACACACATAATCCAACACACACACAAACCAACACACACACACACACAACACACAAACCAACACAAACACACAACACACAAACCAATGCACACACAAAAGAGTACACACATAAACCAACACATGAATAAAACCAACACATGCATAAAACCAACACATAAACAAACCAACACACACAAAGAGAAGAGTCAACCTTTAATGAGGATGTCTTTATTGAACTATTGGTAATATCATATTAATCATTAGACTTCTTTTAAGACCATGGCCAGTGTTCACCAACTATTCTTAAGTAAGAATTGCTTAAGTCATGGATTTCAATCCACAATATTGTTGTTACGTATTTAGTTACATGTCTGTATTTTTGCATGACACTTAAACTTTGCTACTTGAGCTTAAAATCACATTGAAACTCTATAAAAAAAGCTTGGTTTTGTTGGTATGAAAATTGTGACTTGGGCTTAAGTCATGACTTAGACTTAAGAATGGTTGGTGAATACAGGCCTATACCGGTATTTTAGAATTCACTCAGTCATTTATGTAGGTCTAAACATCCTTCTATGACAAGCATAATCTCACGGAGAGGGTAAGTCTTTCAGGATGCAATATTTAGTCCAACTAATTTAATAAGATAAAAAAAACAGTTATAAGATGTTCAAAGCTGTGTTTCTTTAGAATTTGCCTAATACAAATCATAGCATAAGTTATTCCAGCTGGCAAAAACAACATTTACAGAAAGGATAGTCAGACGTGCTCAGGTAGTATGTACTAAATATTAGAGACACAGTGCTAACAGTGTGCCTTCTTTCTTGTTTTCTCATCAAGTTCTTTTGATATGGTGGTGTTCAGTTATTTTTGTATTACTACTTCCATAGATGATTGAACTGTCATCTGTGTATAAAAATCAATGTATTTTTCAGTGGAAACTTTCAATAAATACTTCCTTTAATTAAATCAAAATTACTCCTTAAAGTTTTCTTAATAATTATGAATGGCTTAAATCTTCAAAATAAATTAATTTAATATTTGTCTCCTTTTATAAAATCAAGAAAGAGTTATTATTGACACCAAACCAAATGAAAACACCAAACCAAATAAAAGACTAGTAAAATCACAAATCTGCCAATTGTTAAATATACTTTTGCTATCAATACTTTTAAAGGTCAAAGTTAGAGAACAATATTATCAATTAGTGTATTTTCTGTCCTTCTAGATTCCATCAATTTCATGATTTGCTTATCAAACAAGCAACTTGTTACAGCCATTGACAAATGCTTAGGTAAGTCATATTTAATGGGTTGTAAACTTATTAAAATAGAAAAAAAAAAGGTTTTCAGATTGTCTCTTCCAGTCTTTTTAATTTAATGTCATTAGAAAGTGTGTTTTTCAAGACTAGTAAATACTATTCAGATAAAGCAAATGTAATATAAAATATACAGAATTTGAAAATTAACACAATGGATGAGTTGTATACTTTAATGTAGACTTGTTTGCCAAATTTAAAGAAAATTCTCCTCCCAGTTTTAAATTTGTGGATATTATTGTCTTATAAAATTGGTATTATAGATTGGAAACATGATATAGGATTAAATAATCCAACCAAGCATGTTACTTGAATTGTTTGACTCAAACTATCCCAAATATGTAATTGTTTACAAACCTAACATTTTTAAGACTGATTTTCCCATTTTTTTAAGCTTACTCTTCTTTATTGCAAAAAGCACCGAGCTATTAATAGCCACACTATTTATTTCAGAGTTGCATCAAATGTTCTATAAAGTATTTTGGTTGATGCTGCAAAATAAAAAAGTAATTTCACCACATAGTTTTGATTTCGACTTAAAAAAAACAACAGGTAACAATTTTGTAACCAAATTTAGCACAGCTCATAAAATTAAAATTCATTTAAAAACATAAAATAAAAAATGTATGTTTCCTTCTTAATCTGGTAGAGTGATGCAGAAACAATTAACAAAGTGAAAAAAAAGAAAGAAAGAAAGTTGCCCGCACTGGGATTCGAACTCTCCACCCCAAGTTTTGGAGCATTATAACCCTAATTTTGAAACTCGTCTATTGAAGGTGCATTACATTTGCTCTACCTTAAGTTATGTTAAGCTATACAGGATGTTCTTGTGTTATGTTTATTGGGTTTATTGTCCCATCAACAGTATTTCAGTTATCTGGAGACCGTGTCCACTGGAAGCAGATATAGTGTTGCCTTCACTGTGTATAGCATGCTGTAAACACCTGGCATTATACTACACCCAGTCACATTATCCTGACACCAGGCCAACCAGTCGTGGAACTACCCTTATATTTGCTTGAGCGTTAGCAAGGGAGCTATACCACTACCATTTTGAACAAGTTTGGTATGTCGTGGCCTGGGATCCAACCCGGGACCTCTCATACCTGGACCCAGCACTATTCTGATTGCGCTTCCAGGTCTGGTTGTTCTTGTATTATACTTTGGTACAGTTTTCTGTAATTACTGCTGTCCTTGTATCTAGGTGTGTACACCACAGAGCTTGTGTCAACAGGTGGTACTGCAGGGGTGACAATGGCCTTTACCAAGAAACTACCCCCACATAGAGAGGCCGTTAGGTGTCTGATCAGTATTTCAGGTATGATTTTTACAATATTAAATATATAAAATGTATCTCAGAAGAAAATTGAAACATAAGAATAAAATCATGTTTACAGTTAATATATATATAAGGTACAGATTTATCAAAAAAACTATTTGAAAAAATAACATATTTAATTTATATTTTACTTTACTTTAAAATATATATTAAATATTTAAAAACACAGTACACATCTAGTAAAATACCAGATATATACTAAAAGAAAAAAAAAGTGTTCCATAGATTTTCTTGTATTGTTTAATATCAAATGATTTATCTTTGCATTTGCCTTTTTTTCTTTTAGCTATTTGCATACAATTATTAACTCAGTTTTCTTTGTAGTTTAACATGTATGTAACCAAATAACAGAAAGGAAGAGAACATACATGTGGCATAATGATGAGCTTGAGATTTGATTTCTGAATTTTTCTGTAATACACTTCTTTTACTTCTGTCTGCAAGAAACAGGTTCACTGGTGTGCACTTTAAATGAAGCTGTTGTCTGTAGAAAAAAGGTGTACACTGTGAATGAGCCTGTTCTCTGCAATGGAAAAAGGGGTTGCATTGTTAATGAAGCTGCTGTCTGCAAAAACAAGTGTGCACTGTGAATAAAACTACTGTCTGAAGAAAAAATGGTTTGCACTGTGAAATGAGACTGTTGTCCACAGAGAAAGGTTTGCACTGTGAAATGAGCCTGTTGTTCACAGAGAAAGGTTTGCACTGTGAAAGGAGCCTGTTGTCCACAGAGAAAGGTTTGCACTGTGAAATGAGCCTGTTGTCCACAGAGAAAGGTTTGCACTGTGAAATGAGCCTGTTGTTCACAGAGAAAGGTTTGCACTGTGAAAGGAGCCTGTTGTCCACAGAGAAAGGTTTGCACTGTGAAATGAGACTGATGTCCACAGAGAAAGGTTTGCACTGTGAAATGAGACTGATGTCCACAGAGAAAGGTTTGCACTGTGAAATGAGCCTGATGTCCACAGAGAAAGGTTTGCACTGTGAAATGAGCCTGTTGTCCACAGAGAAAGGTTTGCACTGTTAATGAAATCTGTTGTCTGCTGAAAAAATTGTGCATTGTGAAATGAGCCTGTTGTCTACAGAAAAATGTTTGCAGTATGAATGAACTGTTGTCAGCAGATAAATCTGTGCACTGTGAATGATGTTTTGTGAGCATTGTTTGCAAGCCTGTTGTTTGCTAAAAGAAGGTGGACCATGAATGAACCTATTGTCTTAAGACAAAAGAACACCTTATTCTTCAGACAGCAGGTGCAGACAAACAAAAAAATATTTTATTTTTAGATGATAGATTTGCTAGTGGCTCGATAGATGGTACAATCAGCGTGTGGAGTGTAAAGACCTTTCTACAGATGTTTTACTTCAACTCGGTCGCCGTCTATGAGGGGGTTCACAGGGAGTTCCCCTACAGTGTGGAACATATGGTCTGTCTCAATTCTGTACGTATCTTGGCAGCATAATTATCATATTGATTAATTTTATTGAAGTGACATGGACACAGGTGGGAAAGTTTGCTTTTTTAAACCTTTGCTAAAAATTGAAACTTTGTTTAATCTCAATTACTATTCAACTAACATATCAAAAGCATATTACTTTAACCTCAAATTATTTATCTGTGAACAACATCTTCAGTACATTTTGTCCTTTTCAAACTTTGCAAATTGTGCACACCCAAAATACATATGTCAGCCATACGCAGCACTATTAAATTCAAAATTACTATGTCGCACTTTGACTGTAATGAACATATGTCTTAAACAGGATTTCTCAATTGAGTGCAACAAAGCTTCTTTAAATTGTCTCATGTTTGTATAACAATGAAACACCTTGTACCTTATAATGCTGCTTTTATTAAAAAGTAAGACTAATTCTTGCATAAATTCTAAGGTAATGGTATCCTAATATTATGCCAGGGACACTGCAATCTGATTAAAATCATTTCCTGAAGACAGCTCCTCTATCAGGATCTGACGATGAGTCAATAAAACCTTCCCAACCAATCAGATTGTCACCTACATAATCGAAAAAGTAAGTGATGATCTGAAGCGTTCCGAATGTATCATTTTAATGGCTGTGCCCATTTACAAAGAAATGTAACTTGGACAATCTGCACAAGACTTCCGAAATGTAAACATGGACACTCTGCACAAGACTTCAGAAATATAAATACGGACACTCTGCATAAGATTGAATGCAGAATCCCATTTGTTTCAACATCAGTAACATCTTTAGGTCGAGAGTTAACTAACAAGCAGTTGCAGAGCAAAATTAAACTGAGTGATTTTTCTACTGCATCAGCGATAGCCGCCATTTTGCGACTCTTACCAAAAGTGTTATGCATTACGCTCTCTCATTGGCTGTTATAAAAAAAAGTAATCGGGGAAAAGAATTCTTGATTATAGACAGTATTTGCGGGCCGTCATCAGATCTTACATTTTGTATGATCTGATTTTAGTGAGATTGGGGACACTGTGGCTTATACAGAAGGCTGTCAGAAGAAGCTGGCTGATCTAGATCTACACTATTTGCCAAAGTTTGATCCATTCATTCTTAGATAGAGAGATTTATTTCGGTTGTAGAAGCATATAAAATTATAGCATAACAAGAATATACAATATAACACAAAATTTAACATTTGAAAACATTACTATAATATTTTAAAATATACTGCCATGACATGCATCCAGCACCAAGTATAGCAAAAAAAGTAAACTCTTATTTACATTCTTAGTAGGTTAGAAGTAAAAAAAAACAACACTTTTATGCATCTTTTCCAATCACAGTTTTTGAATAGCACATGTCATAAGCCATTTATTACTATCTATTGACCAGCCGCAATAGCTCAGTTGGTAGAGCATCGGCTTGCGGATTGGGAGGTTGCAGGTTCAAACTCCGGCCAGGTCAAACCAAAGACTTTAAAAGTTGGTAGTAGTGGCTTTCCTCCTAACGCTCGGGGCTAAGGGGACAGCATTACGCCTGACATGACCGGGTTCAGTCCCTGGGCACCTCATAAGTGCCCCTGTGCTATAATGATAGAAATGTTGCTGCACAGTATTGGCAAAAATGCCAGAGTGTTTATGTTAGCTGTATCTTTAGCAAGGAAGACACAGAAAAAGATAAATTCTCACAATGCTTACCTGTCTATGCACACCTGTGGTTTTATATTTGACATCAAGCGAGAAAAGGTGCTGACATTTTAATTTGTTCTGTTTTGTATTCTGTTAAATTAGCGGTATGTGGTGGCAGCGATTGGTGCAGGTTTTGCCATCTATGATGCCATGACAGGGAAAACAGTGATGAAGAAAGAAATTGCCCACCATTCCAAGATTAACTACCTGACTTTTGTCTGTAAATGGTATGTTTTGTCATCTTTTGCTAAACAATATTATATTACAGTCCATCTTTGGTTACTCAGAGTCATCAGGATTGCCAAATTACTTCAAACAAGACATGAACTGGAATAATGCAAATTGCCTCCACTTAAAGAATTTCTAGGAATCTGCCATTTTGAATTGCATAATTCTCTGCCGTGCAAGAAGCATTGCATATACCAAAATATTTTTCACAGTGATAGATAAGAAAAATTAATTGTTGGAAAAAAAATAAAAATAGAATAAGGGTCATGTTTTATATTTTACTCTTTTCAAAATAAAACAATCAAAATTTCTGCCTATGTATAAAGCATTGTTGAATAGACGAGAACATATTATCATCATCAACAAACTGTAACAAACAGTACATACAAGCATATAGTAAATAATCACATAGTATTAAATTACAGCTAATCTAAGTAGCCCCTACCTGCTGGATTGTTCAGCTAAGATTTAGTTTAAACCTATTTGTTTATAGTCGATTGGGAAACAAGTTCTTTCAACTTATATTAATCCCTATCGACCGTCCACTTCCTGGGTGGAATGAGTACTCAGGTACTGAGTACCTGGAACAATGTGCAGTAAATAGTCTTGCTCAAGGACTTACATCACATGGTCTGTTTCGGGGCTCGAACCCAGGACCCTCAAGAGTCCAACATCTTAACCACTAGACCAAGGACGCTAAGTTTTCACCCACTATGCTTGCCATTTCTCAATGAAGTTGACAATGAAATCGGTCAGCATTTATACCTACCCACCCTGACAGGAGTTGCTTTTAATGGAAGTATCTGGCAGTTTAGACTTGACTTTTTTTTCTCCCAAACAACCATTTAAAATAATGTTATCTAAAAGATCCCACAAAATGCTGCTTTTTGATGTCCAGCATGTTTTTAGAAAGTGGATTATAACACACCACTTGTTATTACAAACATGTATTTTAAACAAAGAAAACCATGTGACCACTTACTTTTGAGATCATCAGCCGGGTAATTTGCTCTGATGTTGGTATCTACACTAAAGCAGAAATCCTCATTATGCTTATTTGCAGATTTTGAAAGAATGAACATTTAAAATGTTTCTTTCTCAATTTCTAATGTACGTACATGTGAACTCTCCAACATTTTGAGGGAGACTCCCTCTTTTGAGGTTCAAAATTATTGGAAAATGAGAAGTGTTTTATACATTTTCAGAAATCTCCCTACTTGGAAACAGAGATCTTTCTTCTATGTTTATATGAAATTAACAAATTCCCCACTTTGCAAATGAAAATCTCCAGCATTGGCCTCAGAAAATATTCTCATGTATGAATGTATAATAAATGAAGTAGTGTTTAAAATCTTCTTTATTTAGACTTAAGCATGAGGTAATTTCCCAAATTCCCCAAAACAGGGGAAAGGTTTTGTTAATTGTATTTTATACAGGCAAACTGTTGGATACAATTTTCAAAGAGATCACCATGGCCCATTTTACAATTGTTCAGTTCTAACCCTTTCACTCAACCATGTGCCATTTTACACTTTTGTGAAGCTATACAATTATCAGTCTAATCTTTAGTTAATAGTAGAATCTGCACTACTTAGGGTTTATTTGTTGAATGGTTTGACCATGGATTCACTATTAAATGATGAAACATACATGTATAAGAAATACTTTAAACTGTTTTAAAGAAAATTTAAAAAAAAGAGTAAAGTTTCAAAATCATGTACATGTACTATGAATTAAAGGGTCTTTTACAGCTGTGTAGTATTTTAGTTATTTTCTAACATGATGTGTTTAAATAGTCTGGGCAATAACTGGCAATTTTCAGGTGAACCTGGCACTGGAGTGTATAGTTTTTTACTGTCATTTCTAATAGAGGACAAATTGTAGATGAATTATTTGATTTCGCATTTTTAGAAATTCAAGATGGCCACCTTTGAGAACCACCATAGTAACGCTTTAAAATTCATTTCGTTTGTTAATTAGCACATCTCCAAAATGAAGTTCTGTGATTTGCCATATTGTATCAATAAAAACATAACTACAAAGATTTTAAATGAATTTTAAACACAAAAACGATTTTCTGTGATATCTTAATTGAAATCATGCTGTTCTTTTTAATATAAAATGTTTTAGTCATTATTCTATTTAAAATAGTTAAAATTTGCCTGTAATTGAATAACACACATTTTATATAAAAGTTTTATCCCAAGTAGAATGATAGCATGTACTGTCAACGGGTTATTAGTAATGTTATGATATTACCATATTGAGGGTTGACAATATGTTCTATCACTCTTTATGGCATACAATATTTTTTTTCTTATATAGAACAAAGATTTTGTAAAAATAACAAACACAGGTTATATTTAATATTTATTTTATACATTTTATTCTGGTATCTCTCTGTGTTCCAGATATTGGTTCATATTGAATAATTTAATTCAGAAACAGATGATTCTTTAAGTCCTTAGCATGTTTTGATGCTGTTGCCTGGTAACATCTGATTTGATGAATGCTTGTAACACTATTGGATCAATAAAGCACATTTTGGCTTAGATTTTGGAACACCCCAAAGTTCTATTTAAAGCTCTACATGAAGGCAGTTCAATGAGGAATAGTTTGTCCAAACTAAAGTTATTGATCAGAAACTGTTTGTCTATCTTTGTTAACAGTGACCTTGACCTGACTTGCCCCAAATCCAGTCCCAAGCTAGGTCTTCATGCAAGCTTGCTATATTCAAAGTTTCAGCAAGATTGGTTTATCCAAGTTATTGAACGGAAACCCTCTGTTGACGCTGCCTGACCAACCACCAGCCCGCCCACTTGCCATACCCCAATCTAATGACCAGGATTTTAGTTGAAAAGCTGGTTAAAAAAAGTAATATTCAACTTACATGCTGAAAGAGTTCCATTCCAGCTGTGTTCTACTTTAGTATCAAGGAAAGCTGATTGTCTTTATATATTTGAAACCTTGCAGTCTGTACTTAGCCACGGCAGCTGTTGATGGGTCCATACGACTGTGGAGCTTCCCAGATATATTAGAGGAATATATCCATGGTAATGCAGGTTCGTTCAGGACAGAGGGTTCCAATTTTTTCAGGTATGTGTGTGATTGTATTCCCCATTTTTCGAAATGAAAGAAATGTTTCAGTAATCTCCCTTGTGGGAAGGTATTTTCATATACTTTATATAAGAAATATAATAAATTTCTTTTATAAATTTGCTTATTTTTTTAAAAAGTGCTCAAGATTTTTAATTAATGCTTAACGTATCTCAATCAATAAGATTCCATTTTATATGTATGCTTCAGTCTTAAGTGTTTTTCAAAAGTTTAAATAGTGGAAAAATCTTAAGTTTACTGCAATAACTATAAATCAAATACCTACCTGCAAGGGAGGTAAGAATGTTGTTTTTTTATTACTTAGAGTAAAGTCCCTTTACATACAAAAAGAAGGAATATAAAGTTTTGGTTAAGTTTTCTTCGTTTTACTGCTTTTATTTTGTTGTTGCATCACACAATGCAATTAAGGTCATATTGGAGATGTCCAGCTAATTATTGGTGGAAGAAGACCCCAGATTTATGCCAGGGTAGAATCACCTTTGCATCAGAGGTTAGCTGGACAACCTCCCCTCAGCTTACATGCAAACGTAATTAGAGCACTAAGAACATAGAAAAATGTCAGAAATATACCAATACTACATAGAAGGTCGGCTGAAAGACATGTAAATGCTAAAGTCCAGCCACAAATTGATAGGTAAATGCTCTGTGCAACAGAATGGGACACCACTTCGAGTACAGTTTACATATATATATATATATATATATAAACTGTACTTGAACAATGGCCATGTATATATAGAGAATATGGTGCCAAGAATGAGAAAGTTTATCTGTTGAGCGAGAAGTGAATATCTTGGCTAGCTTTAGCGAGCAAGATACGCTTCGAAGGGAACCAGATAAAGTTTCTTATTCTTGGCATTAACCATGTATTGGATTTATCCTGCTTTTTATCTTTTATATGAAAACAAAAAATAGGAAATCTGTAAACAAACAAAGAAGATGGAAGGAAAAATAGTGGCAAAAAAAATAGCCGCTTTACTCCTTCTTTTTTCAGACATGAACCTCTGTTCAATTTTTTTAATTTTAAATCTCCATGTCAACATTTATAAATGTTCAAAAGATTGCATGAATGATTACATAAATCAGCGAAAAAAGCATTAATTACACTATTCATTAAGAGTGTGTGAACATAACTAATGTAAACAGTGTATTCATACTCATGGTTTGGTCACCTGCACATTTACGCGTGAAATCCAAATTCACAATATTTTCAAGATAATATTTGTAAAATAGTTGGAATAAAAGTTAATCCAATTAACAAAACAATGGTTTTTGAATAAAACCAAACATAAAAAACAGCAATTTGTGGGCTTCAATCTAGCAACTTAAAAAATAAAAACTAAGCAGGCTAACCACTTGACCATCAAGGAAGGTACAAGTTTGTTATCGTTTATTTACTTAAGTCTAACAAGCTTAATACCTCAACCATTTTTAAATTACTTTCAATAAGATTTTTAAAACTGTTTAGTTGCTTTCTGAGTAGGTTTGATTATGGAAAGAAACTGTTTGAACTACATGAAGAGCAATTTTTGGTTAAAACGTGCATCAGGAATCAAGTGTCACTAAGTGTAGAAAATATGGTGGTACAAGGTGTTTTTTGTTTCTTTTTTTTGGTTGCATATTGTCCCACTGACAGAGTGGACCTTAAAGGTGGTGTCTGACAGTTTGTCTACATCTTATATAACAGTTTCAGTAAATAAGAAAGATTGGGATTCCTGCTCAAAATACACATCGACGTCACAGCAAATGATGTGGATGAACTAAAACATTAGTTGTCACATGTTTTTTTTGGATTAAAAATAACTGTGTGGCATGGCTGAGATAGGAAATACATTTTTTTTAATGATGATTGTGGTGTTATGGTTCACTTTTCCGACAGGTGTAGGACATCAATAAACATCATTTTATGAGATCTGTTCTTATAACAATGGTTTACTAAGATATTTTTGGTCCAAACGGTTGGATGCCACCTTTAATAGTGTGACAAAAATATACTTTAATGTAAATTTAAATACATATGGTGATTCTAAATCTACATTTATTTGTTGTAGTCTGTCGGAGATATGGTGTAATCCTAACAAGAGTTGTCCTTCCTTGGTTGGGGAGTGTCTGGGTCATTCCGGATCTGTCCAGGTAATGGTGTTGATTGTATGAGGGTGGTGATGATGATGATGATGATGATGATGATGATGATGATGGTGGTGGTGATTGGGATAATGAAAGTGGTAATATTTTATACCGTGTGTACAGGTCTTTGATAAATATAATGATGGGAAATAATTCAGTTAAAACCAAGCCAGCCATGTGGTGCCAACTATATGCACCACTAGTCTTGATACTAGCCCTGTAAAGTTTCATCAAAATCTGACCTACCTTAGCTGAGAAATAGCAGGGATACATTTTTGTCTTCTGACTGATGGATACAACAACAATATAGCCACCAAATGCTTTGTATTTGATTATATAATAAATAAACAATGGCATAATAAAATAATAAGTAAACAATGGCATAATAAAAAAATATTGACATTAATATACAACCCTCAAAATCTACATTTGATGACTGTTCATTTCACATCAAATACTATACACACGTATGCCTGGTTATAAAAATAAAAAATTATAAGGCATGACAAAGCAGAAAGCACAACAAACTTTACGCTAGTAAAGCATAGCATCTTAATACCTACACAAACTTATTTTTACTAAATCCACTTTTTATGTTATATTGGTTATATTTGATAATGTATATATATTTGAAATATAACAATGCTATTAACTTTATTATAGATGCTTTTGAGCTGTGATCAAGAAAGTGTTATGAGCTGTGGAATGGACCATTTAGTTATTGTGTGGAAGGTAAGATGTGGAAATCTACCATTTAGTTATTTTCATAGAAAAAAAGTCATGTGTATGTGAAATATGTGAAAAATATAATATATGTGAGATAAAATAAGAGCAGCATGAATTGATTTTGATCATTATGCAGTAGGATACATTGGTGAAATGGAAATTGTCTCCCTTGTTAGTTACATGTAATATCCGAGGTATTCCAAACAGTAGGTAGGTCCTTTTAATTCTTGGACTTTGTTTTGTATAAAATGCATTGTTGCTGCAAATTGCATATTTTTATATGTAGTGTCCACGAGCTTTTCTCCGAAATAAGTAGAATGAGTTCTCAAAGAAATTATAGCTGCAAGAAAAATTTATATCGGAGAAAAGCTCGTGCAATCTGTTTTCTCCGCAGATAAAAAAGGGTCATTCCCAAAGTTTTTTAAACAACCATTTAAACAAAAATACTTTCAGATAGAGAAAAGTCAACATTATCATTTATTTCATGCATATTTAATGTAAATAGAAGTAATTTAAATCTGAAAACGATAACAGCCAAAAATATTTGCCTATGATATTCATGTATACATGGCATCTGCCATGGGGCACCACCAGTGATGTCAAAATTGTATGCACATTCCAAATAATTTTTGTTTTGAATTTATTGAGATGTTTGGCTCATTAAAGGATACTTTTTGAACAGCCCTTGTAATTTCCGATAAACTGTTAATATTATTTACTACCAGATAAACTTACTTGATATTATTAGTAGATTCTGCTGGAAAAGCATATACCAGTAAATGGTTTTGTTATCAAATAAAGTTCATTGTGCATTTTGTAAAACTAATTTATCTTTTAATTTCAGAATGAAAACATCCAGTGTATGAAGAGAAGTTATATTTTACAGACCTTGTCGGTCAAGGATGGAATTGTGTAATAATGTAGACAGTTGTGTGCAATATGTTTTTCATTATATTTTCAGTAAAACTTTGAGTCTTTTTTATTATTATTACATATGTGCAATATTAATTTCTTGAATTTATTTTGGTATTTAAGCCATTACTACATGTTCATGTAAAAACTTATTATAAGAGTTTACTTACAACTTTTCTGACACCTTGGCCCTTCACAGACATTTTTATGTGGTTGAGGTCTTCAGGCTGACTTGTGGTGCACCAGTGCTTCTATGAAGACATTTGTCTGTCGTGACTATATTTCTCCAACAAGAAAAGTCGTTAATGTGAAGCATCAAAGGCGACGCAAAAAGTGGAAGAGGTAAATAGACTAAAACAATAAGTGAGCAAGTAACAAATACACTTGAAACATTATGTTTTTTATTTAAAAGTTTTCAGTATACTATAAATCTCGCTAAAAGTATGTAAAACTTATATTCCTGAGATCATAGATTGGTTTAGAACAAGATAAAAAGCAAAATCCCACACTATTTAATGGTTTTCAGATGTTACATATGTAGAACGTGTACAAGCAGAAAGTTCACATGTGCAGCTGCTTCACATTACACAAATAAGTATTGCTCAGATAGTATTTTTCTCGAATGAAGTATGTTTTTTCATTCTCAGTATCTTACTGTTTATTTTTAAAGATAATTTGAAAGATACAGACACACAAACAATAAATAAATGTAAAATTAAATAAATAAAACAGAACGCTGTTTACCGAATTCGGATCCAAGTTTTGTCAGGTTTAGGAAGTCCGCAAAACAAACTTTCCCCATGTGCAAATTTCAGTGAGCATTCCATATATAGGCGTCGCGCTTCAGCGCGTCACCAATAATAGCTGGATGTCACTAGAATGACAACTATTGTCCTGCTAAAGTGTGTTTCAGGAAAACGCTCCAAGCTTAGCATGTCAGACTAATCGGATCATATTAAAATATATTTTAATGTTTCCGCCCTTTAATTTTCTACAATTTTCTACTAATATTCGTAGATCTAATTGTAATTTTGCCTGTACATTGTATGATTGTAATAAATAAGTCAGATGGTAACACTTCTCCAACATACAGTATTTAATTATGTCAGCATAACTTTTATTTTTCACTTTTGTATTTGTTGCATGATATTTTTAGTTATGATGCAAATGCTAGTCTTGTCTTCTGTTTGTTAAAAGTACAGAACAAAAACTGTATTATCATTTAAAGGTAGTATCTGACAGTTTGCCCATATCCAATACATGTGACAATATCTGACATTATCATAATATATATAAGATATTACCACTGCTTTTGAAACTTTGGGCACGATTCTGCGTTAACCCATACATAAGTCCAAGTAAAGAAGATTTTGAAGACTGCCTATATTGTAAGACAGTACAATTCGCTAAAAATGTTACTTTTTTTCAAATCTATAAATAAGCACGATAGTAATCTGCTGAAAATACGAGTCGATGTCAGAGCAGATCCGAATGACATAAAACGGGACCACAAAAGAAACTTGTCACATGATTTTCTTAGTTTAAAAAGAGCTATCTCTGCAGCATGGCTTTCTGTTTGCAATACCTAGTGGGGATTTATGCATCATGGTTTACACAGATTTAGGGCATCAATAAACAGCATTTTGCAGGTCATTTTCAGTTAACAATGAATTATTTGGTTACTTGAGAGAAACAAACTGTATGGCCACCTAACTATTTAGGTCAAGCAGTAATTTATTTGCTGGTTAAATGCACCCATTGAACAACCTGCACCAGACTGCCAGAAGTATTTTATTGAATAAAAAATGTTTTGTTCTATTTGGTCTTATTCATTCTTTTCAATCACTCTTTATCAAAATGAGATAAATATAAATTATTTTTAACACTGGTAATACGAATGTATAGTTAAGACTTTTAAAGATTTATTTGGTAAGAAAAAAAATACTTAGTTATAATTTCTCAGTTCATTAGAAAAAAACAGAATTGTTATATATAATACTCTTAGAAACATTGTTTCATGTAAAGTATGAAAAATGCTTATACAGGTATCTGTTAAAAGTCTCCGTTTCATAAATAAAATACGGAAATACAAGTTTTCGTTATAATGTAAAAATATCTTATATTTGCTTGAACGTCAGCAAGGGAGCTATTTATATCTTAATGGATAATTTTAATCAACCAATCAATAGCAGTTTTGACACAGTACAGTAAAGTACAATATTTGCTTATAGTGAAAAAAAGACCATAGCAGAAAATGCCAAAAAGAAAACCAAAGTATATATCTTTGATTATCAAACAAGCAAACACAATGATACCACAGTCAGCTAGTAGGCCTAAGTAGTTTGCTTTGCATGGAAATAACGGCAGCAAGTTGTTACTAGGGCTCAGTATCAGTCAGAATCATCGATATGATATGTGTATCAATAGAAAAATTATCGATAATTAATATAATATCATATATCAGAACATACAGGTAAGTGCTTATTATTGTTTTTTTTCTTGTATTTACATATTAATCAACTAATGTTAGTAGTATAATATATACAGTCCTTCTACTATAACATGGTGTTTAGTATTGGTCAAGTTTACACAAAGGAGACTGTTTCCTTAATATTAAAAAAAAAACATGGTATCTATAGTATTTATATGATAAAATAAATACTTTTCAGAGGGAAATTTTTTCCCTGGTATCAAAGCATATTTATGTATTACTGATGAGGCCAAAGCATTCAGATATTGTTCTGCTTTGAAAAAGAGGCGATCATTATTGATGCTATCAATTAGGCTCGTAATTTCACATTTCTCATGCTTTCATTTTCATCATCACCTAGGATATTTTTCAGAAGATCTTGATTTTATTATTTTATATCATAAGATTAGCAAATAAGGATAATGCATTAAATCTTATTTCTTTTCAAAATGTATAATGTCATAACACCCACCTCCCAAATGACAATTTCTTCACTTATCTAATATAAGACCGGAAAAAAAAACAACCAACACGCTTTAAACAGCTTCTAACTACAATCACACTTGTATTAAGCAGCCAACCAAGGGAAAGCCTAAATTTCTCTGCTTAAAACTAGTTGACTGCTTAAGACAAAATATGACATTATTGATTGTTTGCCTATTACTGAGAGCCTGTATGCTTACCAATGAGTATTACAAGTACTTAAATAGTATATCTACTAGAAAGTACTGTTCAAATAAATATTTATCACAATTATAACTGCTTTTGAAATGTAAACGTATGATTCCGAATATCAGAAGTTTCTGTCTAAATCAAATAAACTTTGCTCCATTATTAGTAATCTGGTCATGTAGGCAAAAAGCATACCATTTAAATTAGCAACATCAAATATATAATGAGTGTTCCAACATATTCGTCAAATTGTACTGCGACAAATTACCGAAAAGTGTACATATATTCGGATGTTCGGAATTCTTTAACAAAAACAGCAAGCAGTGTGTTATAAGATGAAGTAATTAATTTTAAACATCATTTAAACAAGGTTTGTATCAACAAAAACCAAAAGTACACTAATTTTATGTACATATAGTCAAGTAAATTTGGTGGTGTCAATCTATTCATTAATTCACTCGCTCATAAATCAACGCTTCTGCTACCAGTTTCATTCACTACCGTTTATACTGAATATGGATTAGCTGAGGCATGTTTTACTTACTAGGAATCTATTTCGATCGGGCGATAAGGACAGTTAGGTGTGTAAAAACGTTCGTGAAAATTATGACAAACTATACGACTAAACGCTAACTTTGGCGTTTTCTCGTCACCGCTTCATATTTTCATAATGACGACAATACAGTCGATTAGCCGAAGTCTAAAGACCCAACGATGTTATCAATCATGCCAAAATCTACAATGGATTTTTTGCAATGTAGATTGTCCGACTCCATCAGTGATTTCTTAAACAGAGATTACGAGTTTTCGACAGCCGCCATTTTGAATACTAATTAGCTTTACAAAATACGATCTACCGACCCAAGATATACTATAGAGCTTACTAATTTAACTTTCTTATGATATAAATTAGAATTAAGAACGACAAAATACTGTTCTGAACCATCATCTGCTATTGAAAACAATAATGCTTACATCTCGGCAAACATTGTCATAAAAGTACTATATCTTGATCCACATTGTCGTTTTCCCGGTGTAAAATAATAGTCCTTCTACTGAATCAACAACAATTCGACGTGAACTCGAGAGCACACTGTAGGATTTTTACTCAACTGTATCGCATGGTTCGTACACACCCAGGAAAGACCTAAATTTAAATAGGAAATAAGAAAAGGTCCTAACAAAATTTCCATAGATATTTAAATTGTATCTATCAGTAGACAAAGGGAAACAATGTACATGTAAATGTGACAAAAACACATAGACGAGACATAACACACATAAAAAGAAAAACCATCAGTTACCGCCTTGGAACGGTCAATTGTGGCAAAAGGGCCAACTGGGGTGCTTAAACCTGGTTTGTGGAGCGCTCCAACCTCGCACTTCCTGAAGGTTTTTCTAGCAAACAAACCGTGTAAATAACAACATCCCGTTAAAGTGAAACAACTAACAGTAAGCACCTGCATCGGGAGTTAAAACGGATACAATGAACTTATATACATACATAATAACTAGTAATAAAATAAACTATAAACATATGTACAAAAGCTACCTGGCAATAACTCTTCTGAACCCGCGTAAGTCAATGTATTTCTTCTATAAAATTGAATTTGTATTATAAAAGCAAAACTGCACGAACTGTATGTACAGTAGCTGATATCATACATCATTAAACCACATAAAGTATGTAAACTTCCCTCCAAATTGTATGGTTAAATGTATCTTGGCCAGCTCTTGATGGAAATCTGCGATTGTCTGCTATTTAGGGCTAACCTAAAATATATCGAAACTAAGTATATCTCACTACTCAACACTGACACTGTGACACAGCCACCCACTCGGATCACGCTTCGGTGATTCTAGGTAATCTATATCCGAAGCTTGCCGGAGATCGCCAAGTAGATACGATTGACAGCCACCATGGACCCAGGACAGGTAATCTTTAGTTTATGTCTGTTTTTAAAATACATACATTAATGATTATATATTATTGTAATAATTATTATTACACAACTTAATCACAGGTGTTATTCCTTCATAAGTGACTAGATCTACCTGCAAATGGTACTTAACCAGAACATGATCAATACAGTTATTCAGGAAACATGTTTGTTCCTGTTGTTTTGTTGTTGTTTTTCGTCAGCTGTCATTTTTGCAAGGACAAAGTCTATGAATACCACAGGATATGTTATACCACCAACGACATTACATGGCGGTAGTATACTACAAAAGAATTTTAGAGATATATGTACAAGCAAGGAACATTATCACAGTCTCACTGTCCTTGTGTTTGGCGTTCATTTATCAGCTGACAACAGCTTCATAGGAAAGGACTTAATAGAAAATCAACAACTCAAAAATCTGCTAACAAGCTGCTAACCGAACAATTTGGCAGGGTGTCAGATATAGTAAATTTGCTTCAAATCCTTTCCCCATATTAACCTTAAGCCTATTTATTCGTTATACAATATCATTTTCAAAAAATGACATTCATAAAAGAACGTCTACTTTCGGTTTCACATTTCGGATTTGCGTGTGTGTGTGCGCGCGCGCGCGCGCGTTTGTGTGTGTGTGTGTGTGCGCGCGTGCGCGTGTGTGCTGTGTGTGTGTTTGTGTGTGTATGTGTGCGTGTGCTAGTGTGCGTGTGTGTGCGTGTTTATGTACCATTTTCGTTGTTTAAATGTCTTAAAAATAATTTAATACAATACTATATCTGTGTTTGATATTATCCCTTTTTATAATGTTGTGTCTTTATTTCCAACTTCTTTGGGGGTATGTATGTTAAGTGTCAGTATTTAAAAACACAAATAACCAATCACTTGATCGCGTCCTTGTTTTTCATGGACACTTACTACTAATCTCATGCTCTAATTGCTTAGCCTCCCACCGCGTGGATAGACATTTGTCTGGGAGTATTTCCGCCACCAAACTAGCTGAACGTCACTATAATGACCACAAAAATTGGTCGCAGTGTTGCATTTCAAAAACACAACAAACTAGTATTCTAGATGTTCTACTTTACCGACCGCAGAAGTAGAAATATAAGCGCTTCAAACCAGCTTCGTTACTGCCTAGATTTGTGCGGTTAAGCAACGGTTACCATGGCCAGTGTACAAATGGGTGACCGTTAGGGAGCGCCGGTCTGTGGTACACTAGATTATATCAACCTTGCATCTGCATCCCATTTAAAATATGACGATGGGACAATAGCATGAGAATTGTAACTAATTACCCCTGACCTGCTTAATTACTTGTATACATGTACAATGTATAGCCTACGTTGGGCAGCCATGGCCGAGCATTAAGACGGGCCATAACTCGTCGGCTTTCTTACCGAACTTTCCCTTATGGGGGTATTCCAGATTAACTGAAGCGCACCGACCGGTGGTTCTACACAAACAAGGGCAGTTGTAGTCTTCAATTAAAATTACACATAATTACCATTACTATTTCGGTGAGATGTCTTTAAAAATCAACTAAACCACCACACAAGTCCGCTCAGCTGAGTAAAATGTTTGTGTGACAGTAATCAGCAATTGATCATGTGCATATTGAAACAGATGCGGACGTCTATACAATGTGTCATGTTTCTTTTGTAGTTTCCAGACGTTGTTGAGCTTAACGTAGGAGGCACGTCCTACACGACACTTCTTTCAACCCTGACTTCCGAAGAAGGCAGTGAACTGGCGGCCATGTTCACCGGCAAGGCTGCTGTTTTCAAAGACAAAGATGGCCGGTACTTCATCGATGCCGACTGGAATGTTTTCAGGTACATTCTAGAGTATTTACAGAATGGTTGTCAGATCGATGTGACACATGCCAGGTCCGGGTTTTTCGGAAATAGCTTTGAAGTATCTTTCGGTGCCGTACCACCGGACATGATATTGGCCCTTTACGGAGACGCCAAGCGGTTCCGAATCAAAAGCCTCGTTGAAAAGCTAGAGTGCCATCAAATTGTGTTGGTCAAGAAACAGATTAATGAGTTCAAAAAAAGTGTGCCATTCTTCTACGATATGATAGGCAAGATTCTTAACGTCATAAAAAGTGAAACACTAATGACCGAAGATTCAACGATCATTCAATTGTGTCACGATGTCCAAAGAGACATTAGCCATTTATGCTGTGAGCATAAATGCTTTGGCTTTGGATTCAGTTCAACTCAGATTCAGGTACCTTGTAAAGTAACTGAGCCTATATTGGAATGTATTTGTGAGGACTTAATTGAGAAAGGGTTTTCTGTAAATGGACGTATTCAGAGGTGTAGCCATGCTTGCAAACCCCCATCTTCACCCAATAGCAATACTTGCAGTGAGCAGTTGTACCTTATACAGATAACATTGCCCAGAAGAGCAATCCAATCGTCTCGACAATCGTTATTTGGGGGAACAAACCAACAACAAAATGACGGCTTTAGTTTCAGAAACAGAGCAACTCAGTCCCCTGAAGCAACCAGTGGCAGCGTTTCTTTGACAACAAGCGGTGGAGACTTGTTCGGAAGCTCCTCGGTCGGCAATCCATGGCAAAATAATCAGAATTCTTTTAGTTTAAATAGATCACAATTTGACACTAGCCAGTCAAAGCAACAAAGAAGCAGTGATTTTACATTCGGCGACATCGGCTTTTCTGGTGCTATTTCGACCAACGACAGCTACAAAGAGACGTCTCCATTCTCGTTTAACCACGGGTCAAAGTCAACACAGTCAATCAAAGCCTCAACGCAGAAACAAAGTACCGTCGACGGCCAAGACAGAAGAGAGTTCATCGGAACTCCTATGTTTGGAGATCCAGCCACTTTCCAAAATGACGGCTTTAGTTTCAGAAACAGAGCAACCCAGTCCACTGAGGCAACCAGTGGCAGCGTTCCTTCGACAACAAGCGGTGGAGACTTGTTTGGCAGCTCCTCGGTCGGCAATCCATGGCAAAATAATCTGAATTTCTTTAGTTCAAATAGATCACAATTTGACACTAGCCATTCAAAGCAACAAAGAAGCAGTGATTTTACATTCGGCGACACCGGCTTTTCTGGTGCTATTTCAACCAACGACAGCTACAAAGAGACGTCTCCATTCTCGTTTAACCACGGGTCAAAGTCAACACAGTCATACAAAGCCTCAACGCAGAAACAAAGTACCGCCGACGGCCAAGACAGAAGAGAGTTCATCGGAAATCCTATGTTTGGAGGTCCAGCCACTTTCCATAACACACTCTATCAACAGCATCCGACTCTAACGCAGACTGAACAACAGGAACAAAAACAGAAACAACAATCACAAATGGAGACGGCAAACCGGAACATTAAAGAAGAAACCACAGCAACGAAACCATCCGAATATCCATTTGGTTTTGGCATAAGCTGCAGCACACCTTCTTTTGCAGGTCTGGCTGCATCAGGCGCCAGCCCTCCTGATAAGAACGTTGATGTCAAGGAGGACGAACCGGGACGCCTTGAATAATTCACGAATCATCTCTCGGATGTATGACAGGAAAACCACGCGAAAATAAACATGTCGGTGCCAATGACGTCATCAAAACACCACAACGATATATATGCTTTGATATCTCGGCTGAAAATGAACGAGATGTGGACAGTTAAATTGATAAATGAAATTTTATAAGATGAAATAATCCTATACACTACATCTCTCGCTTGGTTGAAGATCTTTTTATGGCATATTCTTCTTCCGGCGAACAAAACGATGGCGATTCTGTACGTATAATTGCACCAGATACATACGGAGGATAATTGTCCCGAGGACGGAATTACCCGAGGAGTTTCGTGTATCTGAACTGTGTCTTTTAAAATGTTAAATATAATTTAAAAGGAGAGTGACGCTTCTGTGAAATTGTTGTTATTTAGCTTTTTTAAACACGTGTTCTTGATTATTTCAAGTGGATCAATTTAAGTTAAGGCAAAGTAAATTCAATATCAGGAGGTGACCCTTTGTCATAACACAATTTTGTGGCTAGGGACAGTCCATTTTAAGTCCACTCAACTACATTCGCAAAAATAGCTCGCAGAAAAGAACAAACATCGTCATCGTATCTAATCCTATATCAACACATTTAATGTGTCCTCTTTGTAAAGACCTATTGTAATATGTGACATAATTGTTATTTTTGTACTCTGTAGTGTGTTTTTTTTTATCTTAGAGAGTCTGTGCGTGCGCATGCGCGTGTGTGTGTGAAAAAATAAATGCTTACGTTTGCTAAATTATACTTGTTTAAAACTAATACTTAACTTTTTATATTTCATTAGATAATTTGTTAATGCTGTTATTATAAAAATGAGCCAATCTTTGTAGAGTAGTGTCATTTTCCTAACTCAAATGTGTACTAAAGCACGATTTTTATTTACTATTTGCTTTCTTTGATATATTGAATTGTTTTTGTTGTCGTTGTTGTTTGTGTTGTTGTTGTTGTTTTTTCGTTTCGCAACACTAACAACTTTGAAAATACAGAGGTAATTTATCATATATTCTATTGCAATTGTTTCAATATAAATTTTATTATTTGCTCTCCATGAGAAGCAATGTTAATTGGTGTTATGAGCAATGCCAATTAAATAAAATAATCAAATATAATTATGTAAAGATTTATATTATGTCATGAAGATTATAACATTATAATTAGCCATCACATTCAAGGCATGTAAGAATACATTGCATTGATTATAAGCAACAGTTTTAACAAATTGAAAATATACGAGTTTAAATAGATAGTTCCCACATCAGTGAAGATTCCTTATCTTGGCAGCCATTTTTGATGCTAACTTCGAGGGATTTTCGGAGGAATTGTATAGAAGTGTAATTTTTTATTTTTTGTTGTAATTTCTTCATTTGTGGTCCATACATTTAAAGCTCTACACCATTGGAAAGCTCTTGAAATTCATATTTTAAGAATAAAATATTTTAAAATTGATAAATGCACAAAGAAGTAATACACATAAATAAATAAAATTATTGGCTCATCTTTAAACAAAATAAACAGTGTATCTTGTTTAGTTGTATTTCTTTTACCTTTTAAACTATCAAAATATAGTTTTGATATTTATAATACTACATAAAACCTGTTTATTTTGATATAAAACTCAGTAAAATAGACTGAAAAATGAAAACACAGTGGTGAGTTTAATACAGCACATATTTCCAGATTTCGGCCTGCATTAGCTTCTGCCTTCTAAGAAGGCTGCCTTAAACTGTTTTATTAGTGCCTATGACATCACATGGTAAATATCTATTGCATGTAACTTTAAAAGTGCGGTAACACCAAATTCAAACAAAAATGTGTCTACTTATCTACAGTAGGCCATGTTTTAATACCAATTTCTTGTGCTTTGTGGTTTTTGCTTTTCACTCTTACTCTTGTTTGCTTTATAATTGCTATAATATATATGACGTATTCATGTATATGTATATGAAATAAACAATGAAGTTTCTATTATTGAACTCACCCAATCTATTAATCCTGATTTAGAGAAGACTAAGTTTGAAACCAACATGATTACTATTTTATGTTATGCATCTACCCAGTAAGCATATTCTGCATCTTTGGTTCTACCGAAGAAAGCGCTTTGAGTTTTCCTCTTTATTGCAGCAGCTTGAAACTATATTGTATAGACGTTGAAAGAGATATCCTTTGTGTAAATCTGTTAAAAAAACAAACAATACCAATTATAAGTCTTAAAGGTGGTATCCAATAGTTTTGACCAAATATTTTTATTAAATAACCATTTTTTTCTCAGATAACCAAATAAGTCATTGTTACCTGAAAAGGTCCTTCAAAATGCTGTTCATTGATGTCCTAGATCTGTGTGAACAGTTGAGCATTACACCCCAAACGTCATTACAATCGGGTATTTTGTATCTGAGCCACGCTGCAGAAATAGCTATTTTCAAACTGAGAAAATCACACGACAGCTTTCTTTTAAGATTACCTTCTATCGTCTATTTTTTAAACTAAGAAAGCCACGTGACAATACACTTTTGAAATCGTTTTATAACGTCATCCGACGTCGGCATCTTTTTTTAGCAGATAACACTTTTGTGTTTATTTAAAGATTTAGAAAAAGTGAACACTTATTATTCGGGGTTTTTTTTTCGCAATATGTACTGTCGCACATACAAGCAGTGTTCAAAATCGTCTCTACTCAGACTAAGTTAAACATTTATGCAGAAATTATGCAGAAATTATGCAGAAATTAATATAAGCCGTGGAAAAATGTTGGTACATGCATTTGGTATAGGTTTACTGCGGAATACCACCTTTAAACGTCCTTTCTCGTATGGCTGAAACTGCCCCAAAAGGACAGATTAAAAGACAGCTGAACAATCATTACTATGGAACTGTGCGTAAAACCTTGCAAAACATCGCTATTTTAAATATCTTCGTTTTGTTTCATTAAATAATAATTATTTTGTTATTTCAAAAACTGAGGTGCAGCCTGTTAAACAAGGCCTTTATCAACAGTATAACATACTTTCCCACTAGGATACATTATTATAAGCGTCTGAAGGTATGGCAGAATGACGTTTTCCGGTTTCGTAAGGTGGTATCTAACAATTTGGACCAAAATTTCTTTTCTCAAATAACCAAATAAGTCATTGTAACCTGAAAAGTTCCTGCAAATTGCTGTTCATTGATGTCCTAGATCTGTGTGAACAGTCAATTATAAATCACATCTCGTCAATGCAAACAGGTATTTTCCTATCCGAGCCACGCTGCAGAGATAGATATTTTTAAACTTAGAAAATCACGTGACCGCTTACTTTTGAGATCACCTTATATAGTCACACAGATAATCCGATCTGACGTCGGTATCTATTTTTAGCAGAGATCACTATCGAGTTGGGTTTTTTTTAAACAGTTGGGGAAAAAATATACATTCAGAGTGATATTTTCGCGATCAGTTCTGTCTAACAATTCAGTTAGTGTTGAAAATCATACTTATTAAGACTTAAGTATGGGATTATACAAAAAGTATGCCCAAATTCAACAAAGCAGTGGTTCGATATTGTAACATGTGTTTGATATAAGCAAATTGTCAGATACCACCTAGTAAAATTGAGCATTTTTATATAGCTCTTAAATAGACAATAACTTGTTTTTCGGCGTCACGTGTAATTTGCGTTCAAGGCGAGTAATCAAACTCCGCACAGGGTTTACGACATCGCTACGCTCGCTTAAAACCACTGCCATCATACAAAATCACGTGACGATAGTAACCAACAGGCAGATTAGCTATGACGTCTTTGCCTGCCAACAGAGACTGTAGACACTCGATTTGTTTGGGTTTCGCTTTTATGGAGGAGTCAAACTCCGTTATTACTTTGTGAATTTCTTAAACAGTATCCATTGATTGTTTACATCGAACCGGTGTAACACTGAAATTTCGCCCTCGGCGAAAGGACGGAAATGGCCGAATTGTTACGATTGTAGTGATAAATACATTGTTGTTTTTTTCTTTATCTTTAGAATTTGTTTTTTCATCCATTATTAGTCGTTTTTTTTTAACATACACATTCATTCCGATTGTCATTTTACTGAACAAAAATTAAAAGTAAAAAAATCAAATCCTTCCAGATCTGGAAGGATTTCTGTGTGGTGGCAGAGATTCTCCTTACTGAAAGGGGGAGATCACTGCGTTGGAGATTGACTAGTAATGAGTTTGGTGTAAACCGCAGGGACATCTAGTCGGTATATAGGTATGTACAGAAGTTGTTTTTTATGTGTGCACGAGTTTTTGATTTTTAGACTGGTGCGCATGCGCCAGTCTTAAGTAACGATGCTGTGAACTCAGCGACGCGTGGTTTTTAACATCGGGTGTATCATTGCGACCACGAGAGCGTATTCGAGTAGTTGTGCGGCATAAGAAGTAGTGCGTTTTTAGAAAACACAAATATTACGAAGGAATGGGAACCTTTGTAAGGAAATGCGACAAATAAAAACAAGGAAACAATGTAATGTTGTTTTTCGAACAAATATGAAAGGATATTAAAAGAACGATTACAAACAAATCAGTCACGTGACAAGCGGGAGATAGCGTTGGTCGTCATTGTGGATAGATCGGAGTGCTTTTGAACGAGTTTCTGCTCAGCTTTCAAGGACCGTAAGTAAGTTGGCAAATATTTATGTTAATGCATTGTTGCGATCGACGTGAAAATTAGGATTGTAACTGTTTCAGTCTCTAAAGTTACGTGGGCCTTGTGCATTTCATTGTTGACACTACTTCAGTTGTGGCGGAAGCTGATCATAACTGCATTGTGTAGAAGGTTTTTTTATCGTTAACTTCAGATAATGCATTTTTCGTAACGTTTGTGGTGTGTTGTTAGTTTAATAAGCTAACTGACTTCGGTATTTTTTTTTTGTCTTGAAATCTAGACCTAAATACAGGAGGCTACGATTATAAACAAATCAGTCACGTGACCAACATTGCGGGAAAATCTAGCGTGGGTTGCCATTTTTGTTAGCTTCTGTGGATTGAGAGTTTCCTAAGCAATATTAAGGTAGCAATGACATCCATTGGTGGAATGTATGTTACATATGTACATATATGTTACAATACTGATGACCGCAACCGTTCACGTAACCTTCATGCTGTGCTACTGTTGACAATCACTGTACTTCTATTGCATGAACCAATTACAACAGCCAGGTTAATGGTTATCACCACGGTACTGTATACTCAGGGATTTCAATAGCTTTCACTTTTGTTGAGAATTTCTTTGACAGTTTTCAAGGGGTCATGATCAGATTGACACAAGTCAAATCATGTGTTCACGAACTTAACTAATTGTAAAATTGCTTTAACTTCATTTCCATATATTTGCAAGGGTCCAATTAGTATTTACTTCATTTTTTAAATGCTTTACATACTACATTTATGATTATTCTTGCAAAATTTGACCACCTATTCTGCGCTTCTGCATCAAAATGACCCCCAACCTAAGATTTAGGTGAGGTCAAAACTGGAAAACCTCAATTTTCCTTGCATCAAAATGCAAATATCTGGATCTGTTAAAATCCCTGAATATACTGAATTATTTGCTAATGTTGTTGATAGTGACTGTCATGTACAAACGAAAAGAACATACACGTAGTTTCATATGTTTCGAGTAATGATATCTGTGCAGGAAAATTTTGATTCTTTTGTTCTTCTCCACCTCTCTTTTGTTCATCTTCAAATGTTTTTCAAAGTTTTGTTCTTTGTTATTCTTATATGAAAACTACTAATTGTTATTCATTGCTCCCCTATGACAGCCAATGTAAGACAATCAACATCAATCTTTCCAATTCCTTAATGTGCATTTCGCCGTTCAAGACATCTTGGTTACTCCCTTGGAACTACGCTTTCAACCGGCGCGCCAGTCTTCCAACGCTTTCAGCGCTTTGATTTTATGTGTGAACGAGTTTTTGATTTTTTTATGTGTGAACGAGTTTTTGATTTTTTTAATGTTTTTTTTTTTTCTCAATTTACCTATTGGAATACGTTTTAGGTAAGTTTAATAAAAGAAGCTGTTTAGTGAAATTCTGGTTTTCTGTTTCTACATTAAAGTAAAGATCTTTGTCTACTATCAAAGTTAAATGGTAGCCCCGTGGCTCAGCGAAGTTTGTAGTTGCCTTCAAAAATGTATTTCATATTTATGTTACATTGATTAAAATACTCGGAGCCCATTTTATCAGAAGCTGACCTAAAGATGTTCCATCTGATCTCGCGATGCACTAGCTGACATCGTGATGTTCCAGCTGGCCTTAAAATGTTCTAGCTGACCTTGAGATGTTCTAGCTAACCATGATATGATCGCGCTTGCCTTAAAATGTTCTAGCTTACCTCGTGATGTTCCAGCTGACCTTGAGATGGTCTAGCTGGCCTTGAGATGTTCTAGCTGACCCCATAATGTACCAGCTGACCTTGTGATGTTCCAGTTGACCTCGTGATGATCCAACTGACCTTGAGATGTTCTGGCTTGCCTTGAGATGTTCTAGCTGACCCCGTAATGTACCCGCTGACCTTGTGATGTTCCAGTTGACCTCGTGATGTTACAGCTGATCTTGAGATGTTCTAGCTGGCCTTGAGATGTTCTAGCTGGCCTTGAGAGGTTCTAGCTGACCCCGATATGTACCAGCTGACCTTGTGATGTTCTAGTTGACCTCGTGATGTTTCAGCTGGCTTTGAGATGTTCTAGCTGACCTTGAGATGTTCTAGCTGACCTTGTGATGTTTTAGTTGACCTCGTGATGTTTCAGCTGGCTTTGAGATGTTCTAGCTGACCTTGAGATGTTCTAGCTGACTTTGAGATTTTCTAGCTGACATCGTGATGTTCTAGCTGACCTTGAGATGTTCTAGCTGACCTGGTGATGTTCTAGCTGACTTTGAGATGTTCTAGCTGACCTGGTGATGTTCAAGCTGACTTTTAGATGTTCTAGCTGACCTTGAAATGTTCTAGCTGACTTTGAGATGTTCTAGCTGACTTTGAGATGTTCTAGTTGACTTTGAAATGTTCTAGCTGACTTTGAGATGTTCTAGCTGACTTTGAGATATTCTAGCTGACTTTCAGATGTTCTAGTTGACCTTGAGGTGTTCTAGCTGACTTTGAGATGTTCTAGCTGACCTCGTGATATTCTAGCTGACCTTGGAATGTTCTTGCTGACTTTGAGATGTTCAAGCTGACTTTGTGATGTTCTATCTGACTTTGAGATGTTCTAGCTGACTTCGAGTTTTTCCAACTGACCTCGTGATGTTCTAGCTGACTTCGTGATGTTCTAGCTGACTTTGAGATGTTCTAGCTGACTTTGAGATGTTCTAGCTGACGTCTGGATGTTTTTAGGTGACATTGAGATGTTCTAGCTGACCTCGTGATGTTCTAGATGACTAACAGGTGTTTTAGCTGACTTTAAGATGTCCATGCTGACTTTTAGATGTTCCAGCTGACCTCGTGATGTTCTAGCTGACTTCATGATGTTCTAGCTGAATTTGAGATGTTCTAGCTGACTTTAACATGTTTAAGCTGACTTTGAAATGTTCTAGCTGATCCGTGATGTTCTAGCTGACCTGGTGATGTTTTAGCTGACCTCGTGATATTCTAGCTGACTTTGAGATGTTCTAGCTGACCCGTGATGTTCTAGCTGACTTTGAGATGTTCTAGCTGACTTTGAGATGTTCTAGCTGACCTCGTGATGTTCTAGCTGACTTTGAGATGTTCTAGCTGACCTTGCAATGTTCTAGCTGACCTCGTGATGTTTTAGCTGACTTTGAGATGTTCTAGCTGACTTTGAGATGTTCTAGCTGACTTTGAAATGTTCTAGCTGACCTCGTGATGTTCAAGCTGACTTCGAGATGTTCTAGCTGACTTTGAGATGTTCTAGCTGACTTTGAAATGTTCTAGCTGACTTTGAGATGTTCTAGCTGACTTTGAGATGTTCTAGCTGATTTTGAAATGTTCTAGCTGACCTCGTGATGTTCAAGCTGACTTTGAGATGTTCTAGCTGACTTTGAAATGTTCTAGCTGACCTCGTGATGTTTTAGCTGACTTTGAGATGTTCTAGCTGACCTTGCAATGTTCTAGCTGACCTCGTGATGTTTTAGCTGACTTTGAGATGTTCTAGCTGACTTTGAGATGTTCTAGCTGACTTTGAAATGTTCTAGCTGACCTCGTGATGTTCAAGCTGACTTCGAGATGTTCTATCTGACTTTGAGATGTTCTAGCTGACCTTTCAATGTTCTAGCTGACCTCGTGATGTTCTAGCTGACTTTGAGATGTTCTAGCTGACTTTGAAATGTTCTAGCTGACCTCGTGATGTTTTAGCTGACTTTGAAATGTTTTTGCTGACCTCGTGATGTTTTAGCTGACTTTGAGATGTTCTAGCTGACCTCGTGATGTTCAAGCTGACTTCGAGATGTTCTAGCTGACCTTGAGATGTTCTAGCTGACTTTGAGATATTTTAGCTGACCTCGTGATGTTCTAGTTGACCTCGTGATGTTCCAGCTGGCTTTGAGATGTTGTAGTTGGCCTTGAAATGTTCTAGCTGACATTGGGATGTTCTAGCTGACCTTGATAAAATTATGTTCCAGCCGTCTATGAAATGTTCTAGCTGGCTTTGAGATGGTCTAGCTGACCTTGTGATTATCCAGCTGGTCTTGTGATGTTCTAGCTGACCTTGAGACTTTCTAGCTGATCCCGTTATGTTCCAGCTGGCATCGAAATGTTCCAGCTGGCCTTGTGATGTTCCATCTGACCTAGGGATGTTTCAGCTGGTCTTGTGCTACTCCATCTGACCTCGTGATGTTCCAGCTGATCTCTAGATGTTCCAGCAGATCTTGTGATGTTCCAAATGCCCTTGAGATGTTCCAGCTGACCTCTAGACGTTCTAGCTGTCCTCGGGATGTTCCAGCGGACTTCTAGATGTCCTAGCTGGCCTTTATATGTTCTATTTGGCCTCGAGATGTTCCAGCTGGTCTCCAAATGTTCCAGCTGACATCCAGATGTTCTTGCTGGCCTCATGGTGTTTTAGCTAGCCTCGAGATGTTCCAGCTGTCATGGTAATGTTCCAGCTGGTCTCGAGACATTTCAGCTTGCGGGATCACAGTATTTTGAAAGATTGCAGATGCACTTAAAACATATCGACCAGAGAAAATATTTGGTAACATTATTCATTGTTGTTCAACAAGGTTTTACTTTGTTTAGCAAATTAAACAATGCATATTTGACTCACTGTGATCATGTCGCATTGGACACACCAATAACCTTATGTGCAGTTCTGTATTATTGTAAAGTTGTGTGCTTTATTTTAAGGTACTATTTCATTATAAGCCCTTTTCAGCCAAATCCTTATCTGCTTACGTAATGATGTTTTGATTTTGTCTTTTGAATTACATTTATGATCATTATAGCAACGTCCAGCTTTTTGGTGAAGAAAGATCCCAGATACATGTCTGGGTAGAACCACCGGCGCACCACAAGTCAGCTGGAAGACCTCACATCAAGTCCTTCGCCCTGAACGGAACTCGGACCCACGCGGTGAGAAGCTAAGCAGTCGGAGGAGTTACAAATTGGCGACTCTACCACAACGCCTCGCGCGCCCACCTAACGTGATGAATCATAGGGTAACCGGTTGAATACTTGTAAACAAATACGAAACAACGATAACATCCGGGTAAATAGGATCCTTTAAAGGAAAAGTCCGACAGTTTACCTATGTCGATTGCATGAAACAATATTTTACCTCTGTTTTGTGGAAGTTAGGCTTCAAGGTGATATCCGAAATCTTGGGTTTAAGATTTCTTTCTCAAATAACTAAATAAGTGATTGTTGCCAGAAAAAGGGTCCTGCAAAATGCTTTTCGTTGATGCCCTAGATCTGTGTGAACGGTGATGCATAAATCCTCACACACCATTGCAATCAGGTATTTCCTATCTGAGCCACGCTGCATTGGATAGCTATTTTTAAACTGAGAAAATCACGTGACATATTTCTTTTGAGATTACCGTCTATCTTCAACCGGGGCGCTCTGACTTCATTAACAATTTTTAGCAGAGATCGCTATCGTGCTTATTTATAGATTTTGAAAGAATTGACATTTATATTTTATTTATATGATATTTTTAGCAATTTGTATTGTATAACAATGTAAGAAGCATTCAAAATCGTCTTTAGTTAGAATAAATTAATACAGAAAGTATGCATAAGTTTTCCAAAACAGTAGAAAAATATAACTATTGTTACATGCATTTGATATAGGCAAACTTTCGGATTTCACCTTTAATATCCGCATACATCCATACTCTAGTCAAAACGACGAGTTTGGACATTACCCGAATTGTTAGACAATAATTCGTGAATTAACTCTGAATAATCATTCTTTTCAAATCTGTAAATATTCGCGATAGTGATTTCTGCTTAAACTAGATATCGACGTAAACGCGGATTATCCGTACAATTATATGAGATGATCTCAAAAGTTAACTTTGTTTAAAAATAGCTAATTGTGAAGCGTGGCTCAGATAGGTAAGACACGTCTGTAATGTCGAGAAGAGTAGGCTATTATATTTTACTGTTTACATGTTGGACATCAATAAACTTCTTTTCGCGAGATCTATATTCTGTAGGTTATTTGTGAGAGAAAAAAGGATCCAAACTTCCGAATGCCACCTTCAATGTAATGATCACTGTATACATATAGATGAATATCTCTAGAATGTTATCTTCTTCATTTAAAGATAACAATATCACATCACGTACAGTGTCACACGACTTCTTAACGCCACACGTAGTCCATATACACATATACAACTTTTTGACCATGATATTTACGCAGTCTATCGTGGATGCTAAAATTAGCTCGTGAGATTTTAACGTGCAGTTGACCGACTTTTGTGCATGTGTAAAATGTGCATAAACAGGAAGTTAATGGCATATGACAAACATTTAAGTGTTTACATCAATAAATTCCTCAAGGACTATTGTTAATCAACGTAAGTTTATAACCATCTTAATAAATAAATTAATGAATTAGCAATCTTCTCATTTCTTGCTATATGTGACGATTTCATCTCTCATCGCTTTCTCTCTCCCCACCTTCTCTCTCTGTCTCTGTCTGTCTCTGTCTGTCTGTCTGTCTGTCTGTCTCTCTCTCTCTCTCTCTCTGCCTGTCTGTGACTCTGTCTGTATTTCTCTGTCTGTTTGTCTGTCTGCCTGTCTGTGTGTCTGTCTGTATATGTGAGTGTGTGTGTATGTGCACGCGGTAGTTATTGCGTACATCCATGTGTACTCATTCGTTTTACTTTATCCTGGATGTGTGTCTTCAAAAACCATTTTAATCCAGAACCTTCGGTGCTCTGGTAATTTGCTGGTTGGGCATTTCCGTTATCTGTTGTATAATTTACATTTAGATTATTTGACTTGAAATAAAAGTGATTTAAATTGAAATAGTTCCAGCATGCCTTAGTAGTTGGTCGTATCCTGATTTGAACTTAACACTTTAAACTCGGTTAAGCTTAAACTGAATACGTACTTAAGTTGAGATTTTCAACACAATTGCAGTGTAATGTAAGATACTTGACTTGTGTGACTTTTACTTAAAAATTGTGGGTAAATACGGATCTTGTCATCATATCATTTGTAACTATGACTTTCCTTAAACTGATAATAATAATAATAATAATAATAATAATAATAATAATAATAATAATAAATAAATAAATAAATAAATAAATAAATAACGTATTATTTTACAGATGTTACGAGAGATCGTTGTCCTCATTTACACCGCCTTGCTGTCCATTTGTAACCATGTCTATGTCGGGCTGACTTCTGACATTGCCAGAAGTACAGGTAGGCATGCGAGGTTTGTTCTCTTTCGGGATTGGGATGGGATTAGCCGGCATTTTTGCCGATACTGCGCAGCGACATTTCTATCATTACAGCACAGGGGCACTTATGAGGTGCCCAGGGACTGAACCCGGCCGGTCCATTATACTGACACCGACGAGTCAGGCGTAATGCTGTCCCCGTAGCCCCTAACGTTAGGAGGGAAGCCACTACTACCAACTTTAAAGTCTTTGGTATGACCCGGCCGGGGTTCGAACCCACGACCTCCCGATCCGCAAGCCGACGCTCTACCACCTGAGCTTTTGCGGCCGGTTTGTTCTCTTTCCTCAAAACTCCGAGACAAATAAGGTAAAAAATCTAAATATGTGTCATGTATATCAATAACTATTTTACAACTATTCATCATTTTTCATATTTCAATATCACATTTAGCATTATGTAGAAAAAAAGCATAACAACAATAACACAACAGAACACACTAGTTCAACGGTTGATAACTTTCTTTTGGAGTTTGTAACAGTTTTTATCTCGCAAATGCTGCATGAGAGCAGCATATAAACATTGTGCGATGTTTCTTTTTGTAAATTTGCGCCTGTCCCATTGTATAATAAAACTATCTGGCGGATCCAGAACATTTTGGTGGGGGCAGGTATGAATCAAGATCCATTCAACATAATCGAAGTAAATTCTAGATATAAACACAATAATGGAACCTTACTTCGACCTACATGTAAGCAGTTAACAGACAAAAATTATTTTAAAAGCTTAGTGTTTTTAAGCTTGCATGTATGTGTTTTCACAACTCTACTCTTGTACCTGATTGGTGGGGGATGCACCCCACCTCCTCCATCCAACCCTGGACCCATTCCTACAATGAGCTGCCTCACAAAAAGCACGGGGTTCTAAAAGTACAAAGACCAAGCATTTGTTATGTTTACTTACATGTTTTGCATTTTTTTCCGCCGATTAAATATAAACAGATAAGGAATTTTATCGAAGAATTACGACGAATTGTAGTACATGTATTTTTCTTTTATTTTTAAAACGCAGACCTTTAAAACTGTTATGGATAAAGTAAAACAATGTGCCTGACAGAGATATTTTGGCTTTACTGGTGTATAAATATTACATGTAAGTCATGAATTGCATTTCTTCCAACAGTGTTATTCCAATCGGAAATCATAATATTACACATTAGCTTTAAATTTGGATCCTTTCCATACGGCTTTATGGTAATGCCTTCCAAAAATTAACGTTGAATTCTGTGTGTATATTGTAAACTTCAGCTAGATAAAAGCGAAATTTCGACATATTTTTATACTACAAGTTTAAATGTGCTTTCTGTCAGATGATTCAAATGCCAAAATTAAAAAGAAAATTGAAACGAATCCTCGTACCATCGTAATTGCAGTTTATTTAAATTTTACGCCTAATGCACTTTTTGCAAATTATAAACAATGGTTTTCATATAGTTTTTGTGTCTTTGAAAACGTAACTGTTTGTGTATTTCTTTAAAACATAACCAGGGCTTTTCGATAGCGGAAAGTCAAAAATGTACAATATTTATGAATGACATCAATTTAGCATCTGTCATTATGGTCTAGATGTTACGAGGTAGCCTCGGGTATTTGAGACAAATGGCCCCCAACCCCCGCACCAACTCTCTCCGATTCGATGCCATTAAATCATTATTTTTTTTTTCACTTTTTAGTACAAATAATGATCTTGTTAACGAGATTTTGATTAATTTCATTTACATAAAGAAAAGATCATCTTATTGCTTTGTAAATGTTTGGAAACAGTTAAAAACGAAAACAAACGAGTGTATCGGGCCATTTTTTATTCATTTTGTTTTTGTTATATTGCATGGACACACTTATGGTCATATTTGTGACTTACAGCTAATGATTGACGGATTACTCAGACATACGTGTAGGTAGTGCCACCGGTGCACTGCAAGTCAGCACGAAAGTTCTCGCCCGACAATGACTCTCACGCTGTATGGAGCGATCAGAACTGCCCGGATAATTCCGTCCTCGGGACAATCATCCCTCGGATGTATCTGGTGCAATCATACTTACTGAAATCACGATCGTTTTGTTCGCCGGAAGTCGGAAAAAATGTATGCCTAAAATGTAGTTCGCATAAAGAATAGACAATGCCATCGTTTGACAGCTGCGTGTCTGCTGCGCTGGGTAAATTAAAATTGAATCATTTAAATTTGAAGCCGCCACAAATTTAAGTTTTACAGGCATCGTATTGTAGTGAGCTGCCATCTTTGCTTTGACATCTCTCTCAAAAGTAGTCCCATTTAGCGATATGCCGAGGTGATCCGACTACCTACATACATCCGAGCGATGATTCGTGAATTATCCGATGTGTTCCGATTGAGTAAGGAACTGCAGATTTACAAGTCAGCGAAACTAACCGCTTGGCCACGGAGACCCACGGACGGGAATGTTTAGGCGGTATCTGTCGCAACTGACTGTAATAATTTATTGTATCAATTTCAGAGCCTGTACCACTTTTGTGCTACTACGTATTACGGGAACCTATACCAAAGTATGACGTGCTACCACCGGATCTGAACCCGGATCTTTGTACGTTTAGCTTCTTCTTTCTTTTTTTTTAAAAAAAAAATGCAAGAATTTACCTTGAAACATATATTAACTTTTTCATCAGAAATAGTATTAAGAAAGCAAAATGAACTGAGCATTTTGATTGAGATGTGTAATGATATAGAAATATCAGAAAGATGGTCTTTGATTCTTGAACACAAAATGGTGTTTGAAACCTTTCATATAAGTTATAAAGTGGGTTTGCTCTGAACACTATTATTTCAGATCTTTTTTGTATTCATTATTTTCGATTTTTTAAAAGATTATTTGCTGCCTATAAAGTATGATAGCCCGGAGAAAATTGAGACCAAGTTACAGATTTTAAACTTTCTGTTTAAAAAATTGAAGCATCGGATTTGTTAAGTTTATAAAAGCATTTGCTTAAACCAATGAAGTTGACGGATTATAAAGAGAGGTAAATAGAATTAATGAAAAAATATGTCGGACTCGAACTCATTGCTGCATACCTAGCAGGTATTGTCATCGCAAACTAACCATAATTGGGGTTAAAATTATAAAATATTGGAAAACTCTACTAGAGCACACGTACAAAATAATATTTCACAACAGAATAATGAGCGTTTTTGCATTAGAAGTCAATTCAAATATTTACCAGGTAGTCATCTGATTTTCCTTGGGTCAACTCTTGACCATAAGTGTCGGATCACATTTAAATCTCCCGGAGACGGACCGAAGTTTGCCGAGTTGGTTTCGCTACTTCGCCGGAAGAACCCGAAAATTAAACTGATCATGTGTAATGGCGGAGGCGATGATCATAAGTTCGAAGTAATCAGCTCAGATGCTAAACGTCTCAGGTAATACATATTGAAATTCTCTTTACTAATACTTTAAGTGTATGTTGTTTTGTTGTTGTGTTTGTTTTGTTGCTGTTTTCGATTTTTCGTTTTGTTGGTGTTTTTCATGAGTTTGCCTATGTCACGCTGCAGTAATTGTTCTTACTGTTTACTATATGTAAATTGCAAGCAGTATAAAATGTGTATGCTGGGTTACTAACAGTTGTTGTGACTTACTATTCTATAAAATTCCAGTTCTTATCTTATATACCGTAGTCAGCAAATTACTTTATGCTTAATTGATTTCAAGTGTATAGGATAACGCCCAACCGAGGTAGGGCTAGAAAAATAAATTACAATGAGATATAGACGTAAGCAGGATTTCAAAATGGTTAAAAAGATGCAACAAAAGACCGTCAGCTTATCAATATGTAATCTAAAGTGTAAACTTGGTGGTTGTCTTTTTTGGTCACTTTTAACAGTTGACCAATTATCACAAGTCAACTCTTTGTCGTAACGTAAATGAAATAAAATATATTCCGGGTGCCATTATTTTTTTTTTACTAAAGATTAAAATAATAAAGTAAGCCAAGCCTTTTAAGGCAATAGAACTTAGAATGCGGCCTTATCTGGCTTTATACTGCGGTCACAGTGGAGGGTAATAGGTTAGGGGAAGGGACGTGACTACCCGGATGGACACAGCATCCGGCTGAAGTGGGGATTAGAGTGTTACTGACCACTGACAGATCAGTGTGTGAGATTAATTGATTTACAGCCTCTCAACATTGTGTATAATAAACAAATCAAGTGTCCAGCTGTGATCTCACAGTATAGTGCCATATGGAGGGAGGGAGGGGGAGCGAGGGGCGGGGTGTCTTTAAAGAAGGCCATTTAGACTGCCTTTAACCACTGTACTATCCACACAGATAAATTTCCTCACTCAGTAAATAAGTTTCGTTTACTTTATCTCTAAGGTCTTATCCCGACACTTTTGCTAGAAAACTGTCCAAGAAGTTTCTTTTTAATTTCACGTCGTTAGTAATGAAATGTGTCTTAGTCTTATACAAGATATTAAAAAAAAGTTCGCAAATGACATTGTTTCAGACGTTAAGAAGAACATTTGGCATTGTCTTAAAGATAATAAAGCTTCTATTACAGAAGTAGTAGGGTTGCTTTCTTTTTTATTTCTTTTTTTTTCTCTTTTTTATTTCTTTTTTTATACATGGCAAATATGACCTGGAGTACATGTATGTGCAAGAAAATAAATCCATTCTATTGATATATCTTTGACAAAGAACCTTTTTTCAAAGCCAAATACTTGCGCCTAACTGGAGCCTTCACCATGTTAAAATTGTCAGCTTTAACCATTTACTGATTGCACTGCCCCATAACTTACCTAGGGGCGGATCCAGAACATTTTGGTGGCGGGGTATGAATCAAGATCCATTCAACTTTATCGCAGCATACACACACACACGCGCGCGCCCCGCAACAGGCAAAATTAACTATAAAAGCTTAGTACTTTTTAAGCTTACATGTTTGTAAATTCTATTATTATACCTGGTTGATGGTACCCCCCTCCCGCCCCCTCCCTGGATCCATCCTTGCCTTCACCTTGACCACAGAGAATTCGAACATTCGAATGATTGAAGATCAATCCTCCCATCATTTGTCTGACCGTTTGGAACAGTTTATACTGTTCGTCGCTTCCTGGAAGCATGAACATTCCTTCTGCAAAATGTTCGCTACTTTTGCCACACATGTCTTGGAATGCCAATGAGCATTTTGATCATCAATGTTTTACTATCCCAGTTTTGCAGAGAGCATTGTCCCATTCTTGAAGAAATACGATCTTGACGGCATTGACCTTGACTGGGAGTTCCCCGGCTGGCCAGGACCGAGAGATGCCAGGAAAAACTTCACTCTTCAGATTGGGGTAAGGTAGAGAAACACAATTAGCTATTAAAGAAACAGTAGTACAGTCGCCAAACGACTACCCGGCCTCTAACCGTGTGGGTTCGAGTTCCGGTCGGAGCGAAACATTTAATGTTAGAAGGTCTTCCAGCAGACCTGTGGTGCACCAGTGGTTCTACGAAGACATCCGTTTGGGATCTTTCTCCACCAAAATAGCTGGACGTCGCTATGATGATCATAATTGTTTCTCTTCAAGGTACTTTAAAATGAATCAGTCTGTAGTTATAAAGACTCAGCAGGAAATTGTGTATATCTTGATCACACGGATTCCGACCATTTGCATAATTAACTCGTGCTTATTAAGAGACACGGAGTTAAATCCTCAATGAAACGTTTCAGCTTATCCGCACTCAGCTAGATCAAGCATACAACATTACTGGAATTAAGTACACATTATCAGCCGCCGTGGCCGCCGGAAGGTCTCTGATGGAGATATATGACATCCCGACACTGGGCCGGTAAGTTGCAATAAACTGATTTTAGGATGTGTCAGTTGAATCCGTCTGGTTCAAGATGTTCAGTTCACTTTTTCTGTAATTACGTGACCATCTCCATTGAGATGTTATCTCACCATCCGGGAAATCCCCTCTGACGTCGATATCTATTTTAAGCTAAAATTGCCATCATGCTTAGTCAAGACTTTAAAAGAATGAACATTTCGAGCTTTTCCACTTCTTAACAACCTGACAATTGAAGCGGAGTTCGAAAAAAAAAGTGTGAGTTAATGCAGAAAGTATGCTCAATTGTCCCAAAAAATGGATATTGATATTGTTACATTTATATTTGATATTGGCAAATTCTTGAATATCACCTTTAATGCACGTGATCTAAGATATGTTCTTAACATTGATAGAGGTTTTGCATATGCACATATACTACTGGAAAGTCTTCCAACAATATACTATTGTATTGTACGGTGATGGTCGCCATCACTGTCAATGTAACGATGTGATCGCATACCAACAGTTGTATTCTATTTCCACAAAAGTTTATTAAAGTTACAGCAATTCGTACGAACATATAATCTATAGATTATAATCATATACATAAATAACAATGCACGTTGTGTATAGCATGTTACGTATATAAATTAAAGACTACATTGAAAAAATCCTGTTCGTTTTTATACTTTCTTATTATTCATACAATATAGCGCTCTATATTCAATTAATCCTACCAATTACCCATGTGTCATTGCTCAGACAATACAGCGCTGTATATTCAATTAGTTCTACCAATAACCCATTTGTCATAACAAAGTGGCGTAAGAGACAATTAGGCCCGTATTGTACAAACAAGTACTTGCCAGAGTACAGTTTACATAACACCGAAAACAATGTGTGTTATTGTCAATATCAATGGCCAATTTGTCTTTAATAGTGGTATTAGACAATTTGTCTATATCTTACACATGTAAACCGGACCTGGTAGCGCAGCCGGTAGATCGTCGGCTCCAGGTACAGAAGGCCCCGGGTTCGAACCTGGGCCGCGACAAACCAAAGTCGTTAAAATGGTAGTGGTATAGCTACCTTACTAACGCTCAAGCAAATAAAAGGGTAGTTCCACGACTGGTTGGCCCGGTGTCAGGATAATATGACTGGGTGTGGTATCATGCCATGTGTTCACGGCATGATATACAAAGTGAAGACATCACTATAACTGCTTGAGGTGGACACCGTCACCAGATAACTGAAATACTGTTGGTGGGACGATAAACCAAACAAACAAACAATACATATAACAACATCTTACCTCTTTTCTGGGAAATGTGTCCATAATTTCTGGATTAACTTATACTTAAGTTTAAGTAAAGACTGTTGATTACATTATCTCAATTGCTAGACAGTACAAATCGTGAAATGAAATATATCGCTTTAACTTTTCATTATTTCGAAATCTATAAATGAGCACAATGGAGATTTCAGCTAAATATAGATATCGACGCCAGAGATGATTAACCGAATGGTCATGTAACATGATGTCAAAGGTAAGTGGTCACGTGGTTTTCTTTGTTTAAAAATAGCAAACTCTGTTGCGTGGCTTGGATAGAAAATACATGTTTGAAATGACAAAGGGGGTGTTATGCTATATTTTTCACATGAGTATTGGGCACCAATAAACAGCATTTCGCGGGATCTTTTCATTTATACAATAATTTTTTAAATGCATGACAAACATTGGTCCAAACTTTCGTATTCCACCTGTTATTTTATTGTCACTATTTAGGCTCTGTTTGACTATAAACCAACTTATCCAAACGACTCATTTTTCGCACTTTCAGGTTTCTCCACAACTGGCCACTATCTGATAACATACACATAAATACTAGAAAAATGTCCTAAAATAGTCGACAGTACAACTACAGCTAGCTTAATAAAAACTTTCGTTCCTTTTGGTTTGTTTGTTTGTTTTTTGCTTTTTGTTGTTTGTTTCTGTTGTTTGTTTGTTTTTCTTTGCTTGTTTGTTTGTTTTGTATTTGTTGTTGTTGTTTTCTCGTTTTGGGTTTGTATTGTCATTAATAGTTAAACGTAAGTTAAGAGTGTCTTCTTACTGAGAGTATATCTTAATTTCATCAGCATCAGCCATTCTTCAATGTCACTAATTCCGGTTATTTGCATAAATTCGTCTGAGAAATAAGATACATGTCTGCAAAAAAGCGAATCAACTGTTTATGTCTATTTGTATATGTATATGGTCGTATAACATTGTATAATTTTCTTATGGAAATAACTGACTTTACTTTTAAAAATGATGGTCATAGCACCCTTATTTTGAAGTACTGAACACTTTTTATAGCTTTTTGGGCGTGGTCTCTTGTTGGATTTCGAAAGCACACAAGATTGACCCGCATGATATTGACTACTCGCGGTCAGTTATTCATGCCTGGAAAGAAGAAGTGCGTGTACAGAACAAATATGTATGTCTAAGGAGACAAGACGCGTCAATTGTGCCCAGACATGCTTGGTAACAGCATTAATATTGTTGTGTGTTAAAACTAGAAGTCCATGATATTGTGTAATTCAGATACACATGAAATGCAGATATATGAATGAATTATGCAGTGTACAAAATTACTAACTGACTAGAAGAAAGAGTCGAAATGGGAGCGAACTGCTTTAAGAATGAGTGTTCCACTGACTATGCATTATCTACTTAGCCAGATATTTGCGATATCCCGCTCTGTGCCTCACTGTCGTCTGCGGCTCTGAACCAGGTTATGTAAAGTCAGAGGTCATTCGTATCATATCAGCATCTTAGTCTTAAGCTACTACACGCGTTCGGGAAGGAATAGCGCACTCGGGATCTTTAGGTTCAGATCATATGGATGTAATAGGTAGTAGTTAATTTCAAATTAGTTCTCATTTAATTTTGGTCGAATCTGGTAGCATGTATGAAGATCTATTTGAGACCTTACTTAAGTCAAAATGCAAACTTATAAAAAAAGTATTGAATATTTAATAAAACAGTTTCTATTGTTGGATGATAGTGACTCTGATTTAACAGTTGTCCTATTGTATAAACTATATTTATTGAGCGTACCCCGCCAAAACAGCGCTTTGATATTACATTGTTCTCTGCTGCAGCTTGTTAGATTTTATCAACCTGATGTGCTACGACTACAACCACTACGGTACCTTTAACCCCCTAACGGACTACAACAGCCCACTGTATCCAAAAGACTGGGACAAGCAGATTGTCATTACGTCCGGAAATGTGGTCAGTAAAAGTTTACATTGTTACAGACAAGCTTTAAATCAAAACAAATTGTATTAAGTGGACATGTTCCAGGTTGTTAAAGTGGCAATAATAAAAATGGTATAATGTAATATCTGTGTAAATCAACGCTATATTTGCTTCAAGTTCGTTGGATATATTGGCTTTAAGTTTTTATAAAGAACTCCAGTTACTTGTAAAAAAGCTATATTTGATTCAGTTTTAATGAACTCCAATCACTTGACAAAAACCCAATTCCCTTTTAAATCCACGAGAAAAATTACTCTTGTCAAATGTAGAATTAGTAAATCATTTTGTAAAAAAGTCAATTTATACCATTGTGCAAAGTGTGATTTAAACTTGTCAGTGAACGTCGGTGGTTAAGAGATATTGGTAAGAAAGATATGCTGCGTTGGTCAAGTTTTGGAACTTTTTTGTGAGTTATATGCCGCATGCTTTTATGATTTACAAAAGTAGACCGACGTTAGTTAACGGTAATTAAACAATGTAAAATTGTATCAGTGTAAAAATGCATAATCTTTTTGTGCTAACAGGCTTATTTTCATAAAAGATTAAAATAAATTCATCGTCGGAGCCCACTCCATTCATACACCGTTGGATAATTATTTGTCTTTTCACTATTTTTGCCGAAAGCCAAAAGCAGTTAATTCATTGGCTGCAGGACAACATTGTCCTGCACCTATTATCCAGTCGGATTGCTCTTACTATGTAGCTTTCAGGATTTTCCTTCCACAATTACGTCATTAATGCTAAGAGAATTCAAGTTTCCAGATACTTAGACTGATGACGCCAGTTGCCTGGTTGGCACCGTGTTGTGTCCATATGTACTATAGAACTGGGATTGCCTACTGAATGATGACGCCACTCACCTGCTGGACACCATGCTTTGTTCAGTTGTACTATAAAATTAGATTGAATACTGACTGATGACGCCACTCACCTGCTGGACACAATGCTTTGTTCAGTTGTACTATAAAATTAGTTTGGATACTGACTGATGACGCCACTAACCTTGTTGGCACCGTGCTGTGTCCAGATGTGATGCAGAGCTAGAGTTTTATACTGACCGATAACGCCACTTACCTGATGGGCACCGTACTGTGTCCAGATGTACTATAGAACTGGGATTGTATACTGACTTATAACGCCACTTACCTGGTTGACACCGTACTGTGTCCAGATGTACTATAGAACTAGGGTTGTATACTGACTTATAACGCCACTTACCTGGTTGACACCGTGCTGTGTCCAGATGTACTATAGAACTGGGATTGCATACTGACTTATAACGCCACTTACCTAATGGGCACCGTACTGTGTCAAGATGTGCTATAGAACTGGGATTGCATACTGACTTATAACGCCACTTACCTGGTTGACACCGTGCTGTGTCCAGATGTACTATAGAACTGGGATTGCATACTGACTTATAACGCCACTTACCTAATGGACACCGTGCTGTGTCCAGATGTACTATAAAACTGGGATTGCATACTGACTTATAACGCCACTTATCTGGTTGACACCGTGCTGTGTCCAGATGTACTATAGAACTAGGGTTGTATACTGACTTATAACGCCACTTACCTAATGGGCACCGTACTGTGTTCAGATGTACTATAGAACTGGGATTGCTTACTGCACAATAGCGCCACTTACCTGATGGGCACCGTACTGTGTCCAGATGTACTATAGAACTGGGATTGTATACTGACTTATAACGCCACTTACCTGATGGGCACCGTACTGTGTTCAGATGTACTATAGAACTGGGATTGCTTACTGCACAATAGCGCCACTTACCTGATGGGCACCGTACTGTGTCCAGATGTACTATAGAACTGGGATTGTATACTGACTTATAACGCCACTTACCTGATGGGCACCGTACTGTGTCCAGATGTACTATAGAACTAGGGTTGCATACTGACTGATGACGCCACTTACCTTGTTGGCACCGTGCTGTGTCCAGATGTGCTGCAGAGCTAGGGTTGTAGGCTGACCGATAACGCCACTTACCTAATGGGCACCGTACTGTGTTCAGATGTACTATAGAACTTGGATTGCTTACTGCACAATAGCGCCACTTACCTGGTGGGCACCGTGCTGTGTCCAGATGAACAATAGAACTGGGATTGTATACTGACAGGTAACGCCACTTACCTAGTGGGCACCGTGCTGTCTTCAGATGTGCTATAGAACTAGGATTGCTTACTGACCGATAAAGATATATGCAAATGTTTTTAAAGCTATTTATTCTTTCTTTTTCTGCAATCATCATGTCGAAGTATGCTGAACGTGCAAGACTGGTCACGATGAGCAATGAGCAGATAAAGCGAGGTACGTCGCGAGTCTAAAGATAATTATCATGATCTGTTGTTATTGCTTATACAATGTGAATATTATATCATTGTCTGACAGGGCTGGTCATCTTACGAGTGGGTGAAGAGAGGCATGCCAGCAGAGAAGATAATGGTAGGGATCCCAACCTACGCAGTCACGTGGACATTGGAGAAACCTGACCGGTATCATGGCCATCTGGCTCCGGCCATCGGGCATGGCAGAACTTGTGAGGAATGCACATACCCTTGGGTAAGTTGGTTGTGTTGTATCGACCTATAAATTCTGTTTTGTTTTTTAAAAGGTTCGATCTACTGTTTAGAATGTTCTTTAAAATGCATTTAAACGATCGTCTTTAGAAACACCCCAACCCGAAAACGCTATGCTGGTTGATCACAGTAGAATAGTCATAAATATGTTTTGTGTACAGTATACAGGATTGTGAAATGGGAAAGGTTAATAAAATCTGACTTGCTCTTTTGCTCCCATACCTCTTGACAAATGGGCATAAATCGTTTAAAGAGAAGTTCCACCATCCAAAAGTTGTACAGCACTCTCTAGCGACCAGTATTTGACTTATATGCAGCATAGAAATACTTTCTAAAAGCAATCAAAGATCAAAATTGAGTCGAAATAACAAGTTTGAAAAAAATGGAGCATTGTTCGCTGGGGAAAAAGTTCTAGCCGGAACAATTTACTTGTTTTTAATATGAAGTTGTGTTTTCCGTGAAGCTCCATCATCCTTACACGGTACTACATTCTCCGATTTTTTAAGGAAAACCCCGTCTTTCTGTCTTATGAAGAGAAAAATGTCGAAAAGAGAAAGAGAAAGTCGATTTAGTCAGGTTGAAGTCATCACTGCGATGCTTTAGGTACAGGCTTTTTTAGACTTTCTTTGTCTGAGCAATTTCCATCAGTGGCTACAAATGCTTATGTAGCGTTTACAGTCCAAAACCAGTTGGCAGTTCAATGACATGGATCCTTTCTAACTTAGCCATGTCAGATGTTACAAAATTGTCCTAATTTCAAAATCGCTTTAAAGAAGGTTTAACTGCATGTCACTTCAGTGATTTGTAGGCGCCCGTGGCGTAGTAGTAGAGTCGCCGACCTGTAACTCCTCTGACCGCTTAGCCTCTCACAACGTGGGTTCGAGTCCCGTTCGGGGCGAAGAACTTGATGTGTGAAGGTCTTCCAGTGGACCTGTGGTGCGCCGATGGTTCTACTCAGACATTTGTTTGAGGTCGTCCTCCACCAAAACAACTGGACGTCGCTATAATAATCATATTAGATTAGTATCTTTTAATAGTACAAGTATGTGTTTTCACAACTCTACTCTTACACCTGGTTGGTGGGGGGAGGGAGGCATTCCCCATACCACCCCCTGCCTGGATCCATCATTGCCTTCACCTTGACTACAGAGAATTCGAACTACTCTTTTACCTGGTTGGTGGGGAATGAATACCTGAATAAGGGTTTTAGAAAAACCACGTCAGCTGCTGAGGATTCCGTACTAGTTGCCACTTAATGTCCCTAAGCATACTTTTAATCAAATATACCATATAATCTCTATATATACATAAAGTCGATTTGAAAAATGGCAAAATTGTATCCAGACACACGTCAGAATGCATCTCCGGCCGGCCAGATATCATAATTTGTCCGGGCAAGCATGTAAAAAGACTTCCAACACCAACCCCCCTCCTCACTGGTGACGCTCGCTTTGATACAACTACCGGTGCCGTCTTAAAACCATAGTGCATATCATGCTGATACATATACATCGATGTAAATTTTATAACAGCAAAACAATATATTTTTAAAGTGTAATACATTCCTTAGACAGATCGTAAGAATAAAATTTATCATGGTTTACTATAAGAAAAACATATTAAATTATTAACTATTATCAAAATATCATAACATAAATATCATAACATAATCTCGTTCAAAGCTCGTTCATGAAACCTACATACTCTGAAAGGCACGTGGCCTCTGACGTAGTGATTGCGAGACGCCTCAGTAGCAAATGCGTTCTGAGTCAACAGTCGAATCAGTCATAAACAGTTTCCTCGGGGGCATCTGTATAATTTCATGTCTTTTATAGATACTTTATGGCATGTGCGGGTGACATATGCGGCAATCAAAGAGTGAGTTCGTTAAAAGAAGCTTCAAATGCGTACCTAATTTATAAAAGTTTGCAAGAAATTACCCTCTCTCTCTCTCTCTCTCTCTCTCTCTCTCTCTCTCTCTCTCTCTCTCTCTCTCTCTCTCTCTCTCTCTCTCTCTTTCTCTGTCTGTCTCTCTCTCTGTCTCACTCTGTCTCCCTCTTTCTGTCTCTCTCCCCCCTCTCTCTCCCCCTCTTTCGCGCTCTCTCTCTCCAATCCCCTCCCCCCTCCTCCACACCCGCCCTCCCCGCCAGGGTACAATCCCAGATCCGCCCCTGCTTGATGACTTGCATTAACTATATGTATACTAGGTATGTCAGATGCTACAGAATGGTTCTACCCGGGTATATGACGAGGATGCGGCTGTACCCTACACGTACCAGGGGGACCAGTGGGTCAGCTATGATGACCGACAAAGTTTCAAAGCAAAGGTGACATATTTACGATTTGTATTAAAAGCGGTATCCGACAGTTTGCCTCTATCAAATACATATAACAATATTTTACAACTGCTTTGGGGACTTTGGCCATAATTTATGTATAACCTTATACTGCTTATTCTGTGGATTAAGTATCGACGGTTTTGAACACCGCCTATATTGTTAAACACTGCAAATGGCACAAAAAAGCACTTATAGTGTTCATTATTTCCAAATCTGTAAAACAAGACACTTATGATCTCTGCTAAAAATAAATATCTATGTCATAGTTGATTACCTAGATGACAATATAAAATTGTCTCAGAAGACAGTTGCCATATGGTTTTCTTAGTAGAACGACAACTCTGCTTGGAGATTGTGTGTTTACATCTGCGGGATTGTCCCATCTGCGTAAATGGGCATGAAAAGAGTTTCAATAATAATAATAACATTTATTTATTTATTTATTTATTTATTTATTTATTTATTTATTTATTTCCGCGATAATTTAATATATAGTGCTATAGCATAGATAATTTTTTTGGTTATGGCCATTCTTTTGTCTCAGTAAAGACAATTTTGAACACCACCTATATTGTTAGACAGTATTAATTTTGAAGAATGACTATAAATGTTCATTCTTTCCCAATCTATAAATAGGAACAAAAGTAATCTCTGCTAAAAATATATGTCGACGTCAGAGCGAATTACCCCGATGGCTATATAACATGATCGCAAAAGTAAGTTGTCACGTGGTGTTCTCTCTTTAAAAATAACTCTTTGGAGTGTCTCAGATAGGAAATACCTGTTTGCAAAGACGACTGGCGATTTATGCTTCGCTGTTCACACAGATGCAGGGTACCAATGAACATCGATTTGCAGGACCTTTTCTGGTAGCAATGACTTACTTGGTTATTTGAAAAACAACAACACTTTGGTCCACACAGTGGGTTACCAACTTTAAAGGATAAACCCGACAGTTGCAACCTAATAAAGTATTGTTACATAAAAAGATCCCGCGAAATGATGTGTAGTGATGCCCTACATTTATGTGAAAAGTGAAGCAGGACGCGCACACAGGTCATTATAAACAAGTATTTCCTATCTGAGCCACGGTGCACAGTACGCTATTTTTAAACGGAGAATACCACGTGACAACTTATTGTTGACGTCACATTATATCATCAATATCGATTTATCCGCCTTGACGTCGGGGGTTTATGTGTGGGTTTATTTTTGTGGGTTTTTTTTGTATTTTGTTGGGGGGTTTTAAAGAAATTTAAGAGAAAAATATTTAAGATATCCTCATCGTGCCTATTTACAGACTTGGACAGAATAAACATTTACAGCGATTTATTTCACGATTTATACTGTCTTACAATTGAGCTTGTGTTCAAATCGTTTCTACTTAGAATAAAGTACGAGTCAATATGAGTTTTAGGGAATTGATGCCCAACTTTCACAAAACAGCTGTAAGTTACTGGTACATTTATTTGCTATATGCACATTTTCGGACATGACCTTAAATTCTTGCTGAAAAAGTTTTAATGTATGGTCTGACTTATTATATATAATTACTTATTTTTATTTATTTATAATTTTATTGTACTTTATCATTAATAGTATTGCAACACGATTAAACCCATGATCGTACGATGTGTTGAAGTTTCCATTGTATAACTGGTTGAACTTTTTCAATGATTTCACCTGTTATCCATTTTCTTCTCGAATAAACCAGTTAAATCCTTAAGCCAATTTTCCAAAAGGATAACATTTGTAATCAGTTAATCAGTTAGTCACTTTACAAACGATTACATCTGTAATCAAATATCAGGCGTTCATTGAACTTACTTTCTCACAATAAACTGGCTCATTAGCATAGTTTATCCATTTCTAGCATTTTAACTTCGTTGTCTGAAGAAAAAAGAAGTGATGCTATCGTACTGATTTTTTCGTCGGCATCGGCGTCCATGTCGGTTGACATTTTGTAAGATCTGGGTTTTTTTTTAAAACAGTCAAAGATGTTCATACCAAGATAGCTTCACGGGTAGGCCGAGCGGTTAGACTCACTGCCATGTAACTCCAATCTCTCTCATTGTCGGGTTCGAGTCCCGGTCAGGGTGAGAATTTTTATGTGGGGCGTCTTTTCACCCGATGTGTTGCGTCGGTAGTTCTACCCTGAGACATATGTGTGCGGTTTTTCCCTGTCACGTATTAGCTAGACGTTGCATATATGACAATAACTGTGTAGGTGCAATATAACAAACACAAAATAAACACAATCAAACTTGTTTCAAACTTTCAAAAAAAACTTGTTTACTATCAGAATCAAGTAAAACCCTTGAATTAATTTTAGCACAGTTTTACCCCTTGATTGACTTACAATTTATAGTTTCTAATTTTTAAAGGTGGTATCCGACACTAAGCCTGTGCCAGAAACATGTATCAGTATCTGACCCATGTACTTGTGCATGCTTTCTGCGGAAATTTCCTAATTGGTCTAAGTAAAGACGATGTTGAAAACTACATCAGTTGTCAGCTTTTTGTTCCAAATGTATAAAGTCTAATTATATGGTTTACAAGTATTTTTGTTAAAATATAGCTGACTGTGCAGCGTGGGACATATATGGAAGTGTGTGTGTGTGTGTGTTTGCGCGCGCGCGCGTGTGTGTGCGCGTGCGCATGCGTGCGTGTGTGCGTGCGTGCGTGTGTGTGTTTTGTAACGACGATTGGGGTGTATACTTCACTAATCACAATAGTTGTAGAACATTAATAAACAACAATCTGCAGGCGACTTCCATATAACACTAATTTATTTGGTTGTAAGAAGAAAATGTTTTCAGTCCAACCAGTCGGATACTACCGTTTAAGGCTGGAATAGCTAAAAATTTACTACCTAGCACTAAAAAAGTAGAGCTCGCTTTCTATTGTCAGCTCTTGTTTCTGTGTTTTCTGTAGGCAAACTGGATCATTGACAACAAATTTGGCGGGATCATGGTGTATGATATGAACGACGACGACTACAACAACACGTGTAAAGAAGGAATATTTCCCCTGATCACCACTTTGAGGGAGGTCATACACAGCAAAACCGTGGGTCGATGAGGGGTTTCGAATCACATTACAATGCTTCCTTATTGAATCAATAATGCTTTCATGCCATTTATTTGTTACTTATTAGCATTATCTTCATGTAATAATTTTAACAAAACACAAATAAATCAATTTTTTGATAGGAAATTGTTTTATACATTGATACCTGTTCCGAATTTGATTTCATTTCTTTAACATAAATAAAAAGTAACCTGTACTTGTGAACATTTAGGAAGTTATATAAATGACGACACTTCGACAGCCATGCAACAGGGTTACCGCTAGATTAATTTTCATGCCTAAAATCGGCATGAAATATTGCGGCATTTGATATATATCAGGTATATCGTTTAGTTGTATCTGACATATATCCGGTATATCGTTTAGCAGTATTTGATAAATATCCGGTATATCATTTAAAAGTATCTGACATATCCAGTATATAGTTTAGAAGTATCTGCCATATCCGGTATATCGCTTAGAAGTATCTGATATGTATCCGATATGTCGTTTAGAAGTATCTGACATATATCCGGTATATCGATTAGGGGTATCTGACATATATCCAGTATATCGTTTTGAAGTATCTGACATATCCGGTATGTCGTTTTGAAGTATCTGACATATATCCGGTATGTCGTTTAGAAGTATCTGACATATATCCGGCATATCGTTGAGAAGTATTGACATATATCCGGTATGTCGTTTAGAGGTATCTGACATATATCCGGCATATCGTTGAGAAATATTGACATATATACGGTATATCGATTAGGGGTATCTGACATACATCCAGTATATCGTTTTGAAGTATCTGACATATATCCGGTATATCGTTTAGTGGCATAAAGGCATGCCATGTCACGAAGTTATACATTCACTTTACATACCTAGTAAGAAAGTGGTACATATTTTACCACAATATTAGCTTAAGATTATTTGTTAATAGTATCTCCTTCGTTTGCTCAATGTTTATTTCTTGCATTATTTCTTTTACGGATCATACACATGTTTACGTGTTTGTAATATGATAAATGCACTTGTCCACCGCAATGTTAATTGTTTCAGGAGTGTAGTGTTCTATGTACATACACCCATAACTTATGTTTCTGTCCTGTTGTATCAGCAATTATTGTTCATGTAGAATAAATAAATCTGAATTAAGATGTTTATTCATTAAGTCTGGTCTACATATTTTTTCTTTTTTATTGGTTTAAACATTCAGTTTATTCACACACATGTACATACAGGCTCGTATATAATAAAAATACAACAAATAAATTCATGTGCAATATGAATTCAAAACACGTATTTCAGTCTAATATTTCTTTCTATGGAAGTTACTTACAGTTTTGCTTTAAATATGGTGTACGGTATGGGCTTAAAGGAAATTCTCAAACAAATAAAGTATTGTTTCCTGAAAAGGTCCAGCGCAATGTTGTTTACTAACATATTATGTTAATGTGAAAATCCTAACACCCTACTTGTCATTGCAACATGCAACTCCTATCTGAGCTAAGCTACACAGTTAGGGTTTTTTAAACTAAAAAAAACACACTTGTCCATTTACTTTGAAGTCATTTAATCATCTGTGTGCGCCTGTGATTAAATTGACGGAAGGGGGTGATCTTCGAGAGGGATTTTGTCCTATACCCTGATGGTTTGTATTTGCAGTCCGAGAAAAATCCAATTTAGTTTGGTGTTGTCTTGGAAACATAGTGCCTGTAGACAGATAAATTTATAGATGGATTTATTTAGAAATAGGAAGCATACAATTGTTAACAGACAATTCATTTGTACCGGACAGAAGAACGCATTGCTATAATAACGTTTTCCAAATGAGAAACCAATGAATGCGTCCAAAACCAAGGATGAGGCCATAGGTGCCATTATTTCCAATGCGGTCCTCAGTGTAGATGGAGACTTATTGTTTTAGTTTGTCTTTATTCAGTTTTAGCTATTTATGGAGCAGTCACCTGTGGACATTATTTGTTGGGGTTTTAGATGGAGAATCTAAGAAATATATATTTATTGTTACCTGAAAAAGTCCAACGCAGTGTTGCTTATTAATGTATTATTAATAAAAGTTGATACTAATGTACCTTATTTTTAAGGTAGATTATAATCACGTGTGGACTAATGTATTAATATTTGGTTTAGTCTTGGAAACAGAGTGCCTGTAGACAGATAGATTTGTAGATAGATAGTGAATATCAAATTCATTACAATGATTCATTACAGACAGGTAATGATGTAACATCTGTTTAATAAACTAATTTAATTCTGATATTACCTATATCTGTCTATAAATCTATCTGTCTAATTATATTGTTAATTAAGATTCAAACGCATTTATTCCAACTATTGCTCCATAAAATAGTGAAAACTGATGATAAACTTTCTTAGAGATAATACATACACAATATGTATCACAACATGAATCATTTCTTCCTCTGAGGTAAATTATTATAATATTTAAAAAATATTTATGTAAACGAACATAACACAATCTATCAGAAATAATCCCTTTGGTAGCATGCTTTATAGTTTTTAAATAAGTTCATCGCAATACACTGGAGCGTTCCTTTGCAATTGTTTTCACCGTTGCTATCAGCCATTTTGCTTCGTGGCGTAAATGGAAAACAGTCAATCGGAACACCTCGGATTATTCACGAATCATCTCTCGGATGCATGTAGGTAATCGGATCACCTCAGCCATTTCCTCAAATGGGGCTACTTTTGAGACAGACGTCAAAACAAAGATAGCAGCTCGGGTGACAGCTTACTACATTACGATGCCTGTAAAACTTCAAGTAATGGCGGCTTCAAATTTAAATCATCCAATTTTAATTTACCCAGCGAAGCAGACACGCAGCTGTAAAAACGATTGCATTGTTTATATTTTGTGCGAACTTCATTTTTGCATATTCTTCATCCGACTTCCGGCGAACAAAACGATCGTGATTTCAGTAAGTACCATTGCACCAGACACATCCGAGAGATAATTGTCCCGAGGACGAAATTACCCACGGAGTTCCGACTGGAAAACAGTAAACGGCAGCCATATTGGGGGACAACTTTCCTCCCATACTACCTCCGACTCTGTATGTGTATTGCTCGGCATATGCATATGGGATGGGATTTGCCGGCATTTTGCCGATACTGTGTAGCGACATTTCTATACTTATAGCAAAGGGGCACTTATGAGCTGCCCAGGGACTAAACCCGGCCGGCTCATTATACTGACACCGACGAGCCAGGCGTAATGCTGTCCTCTTAGCCCCGAGCGTTAGGAGGGAAGTCACTACTACCTTCTTTAAAGTCCTTGGTTTGACCCGGCTGGGGTTTGAACCCGCGATCTCCCGATCCACAAGCTGACGCTCTACCACTTGAGCTATTGCGGCCGATCCAACATATTTGGTGCATACTAGCTGTACAGTGTCGTTTCGTGTACAGGTAGGCTTTTTCTTTAGTTGGTTTTTATTTTCGGTAAATTGTCTTATAAACATTTTATTAAAAACCTCCCGATCCGCAAGCCGACGCTCTACCACCTGAGCTATTGCGGCCGGTCATATGCATATGGGTAATAGGCGATGATAACTAAAACTATTCGATGGCGTCCGAATCTGTTTCGTAAAAAATCATACAGTTAGGTCAATTTCATCTGCTTATTATTCACAAGCCCAACCATCGGCTACATGGATAGATTGCAGTTTCGTGGGATTATTTTTAGACAAGAGGCTTTGTGTAAATATTTTTAGATGGAAACAGAAATCAAAGAATATTAAACAGTTATCAGAATATGATACGTATGGCTGTTTACCAACTAAGGACCGACATTCGCCTAGTTTGTATATTAAATCTCGACTTGTCTACAGTTGTTTCATTTAGATAAAAAAATGTCATTACGTCTGACTCGTCGGTATCAGTATAATGGACCGGCCGGTTCAGTGCCCCTGTGCTATAATGATAGAAATGTCGCTGCACAGTATCGGCAAAAATGCCGGCAAATCCTATCCCCCCTTGAAAAAAGAAAAACATGGCCCTATCCATAGAACTTTTACAGAAAAGATTACATATCGACGCCATGCACATGCGACAGTGAATTGCTTATCGTGTCGTTTTATTACGAAACATGCTGTCTTATAAAATTAATTGCGATCTACCGCTCATGGTGGCTTCTTTTGTTTAATTTACCATAATTGGTTCACTGAAACCTTAATTATAGTTGCTATGTGACGGAAATGTTAGAAATGACGGACAATCGGTCTGGTCAGGTCGGGGTCATCCATTACTGGCATTAGCTATAAAGAAATTGTCAGGGGCTGGGGGACTATATTCAAACGTATATATCGCTGCATGGGTGGCCGTTCGTCTTTGTCTTTTGCCGCAAGGTTTCTGAGAGTATAATCTTATTTCTTTATTTCTAAAAAAAAAATAACGTAAACAGAACTGCTCCTCTTAATGTATAAATTATTTAGATTCTTTATGTTGTTATGGCTATTTGTATCTAATTTGCCACCATTGTCTTACGCTAATAATGGAAATCAGTAGCGACAAACAGTTGGTCTAATGATGTCAGGTCGATGTCGTTTCATCAATAGCTAGTTAATCTAGATGTACTAGGATCAAAGAGATATGTCAGCGGGAGATCGTCTGCATTTCTACCGTTGTTCTTTGTGTCCGCATTTGTTTTGCTCTGATCGTAGCGACTAATGTTGTTCGCTGTCAGTGGTTAAAATTAAGTCTATAAGAGAGAAAGCGTATTATGAAATAAACTGTGTTGTGTTGCTATTATTCATTTTCTGTCTATAAATGTCAGAGTCAATAAACGGTAAATACAGAAATATGTGAGAAATTAACTAAATATTACAATTAATCTTTTTCATTATTGCAATCAAGGCATGCAGTTTATAATTAGTATCAGCACAATAAACTCCTTTTCTTTATCTTGCTTGATTTTTTTTATTATCGTGTGTTGTTTTTGCCGGGAAATTACTCTTTAACACGTAAACAGACTTGAACACTTCAATAATTAAGCCACCAATCGTGCAAACCAAAATAAAACGTTTTACTGGTACTTCGCGGGGAAATGAGCAATAAATTTGATGTTTACGCAAATAGCCTCTTATTTGTTTTAGTAATTCACTCTTAAAGGAGGTACAAATACCGATACATTTGTATAGCGCATAAATTATTAACAATTTTCTATTGCGCTTCACAGAGTTCATGAGTTATTTACAAAAGTCTTATCACACACAAAACAGTTAATCTATTCAGTTGTAGAACATTCTAAACAAATAAGTTTTTAGTTCCTTTCAGAAAGTTGTTTCATTTCTTATACATTTGAGATCTTTAGGAAGACAGCTATTGATCTGTCAGCGATTTTGGTTCTTGTTTTTGGAACAGCAAACTGATTGTCATCCGAAGATCTTAGTCTGTATTTTCCCTGAACACGATTAAACAAACACTTCAAGTAAGATTGGGCTGTTCCCGGCCCAGTTCGAAATACAATAACAATAATTTTGAACATAACTCTTGCCTTCACAGGCAGCCAATGAAGTGCTCTAAGAATTTCGGTTGTCGGATGACCATGTGGAGCTTTGGTAACAACTCTTGCTGCTTGCTTCTGAACTTTCTGAAGGTTATTGATCAGATAGGCAGGGATATTAGTAAAAAGACCATTGCAAAAGTCAATTTGTGAATGAATAAGCCCGTGTACCATTATTTCTTTTGATTTTTAGATAGATGTTTGCGAATGTCTTTTAGATTTCTAAGCTGGGCAAACGCGATCTATCATTTCTTTGTAATATGATTATCAAAACTAAGAGTACTATCCATGTATACACCCAGATCTCTTGCATGATTAGCACACTTTACTTCACATCCTCCAACAATAACGCTTGGGATGTTTAGTTTTGCTAGCTGATACTTAGTTCCATACATGGTAACTTCAGTTTTCGAGTTGTTCATTTTTAACTTAAATTTTGCCATCCACATGTAATATCATTCAGACAGTCATATTTAGCTGTTGAAGAACGTATGTTTCATTATGTGCATTTCCGGCTTGAATTCAGAAAGCAATTTTATGATCGTCAGCATAACCATGAAGTTCAGCTGGGTATTTTGTACAACCCTGTTTAGAGCAGCAATATACATTGTACAAATGACTGGGCCTGCACAGGAGCCTTGGGTACACCGAATTTTAGTGGTTCTTTGTTGGAAGATGCATTATCAACAATAACTTTCATTGTCCTTTCCGTCAAATAGGGTTTTACCCAGTTCAATAGAGTATCTTTAATACCAAAGTCAGCATTAAGAACTTGAAGTACAATTGGAACATCCACTGTATCAAAAGCAGCACTGAGATCAATCATTACAACAACTGTTACTTTGTAGTTGTCAATAGCATCCAATAAATCGCTGTACATTTTTATCATTGCTGTCTCTACACCATGGCCTTTTCGATATTCACTTGATGATGGAAGAAGGTTGTTTATTTCAATATGCTCAGTAATAAATTATACTGGCAACAACGAGTCAGGCATAATGCTGTACCCTGGGCTCCGAGCGTTAGGAGGTAAGCCACTACTATCAACTTCAAAGTCTTTGGTTTGGCCTGGCCGGGGTTGGAACCCGCGACCTCTCGTTCCGCAAGCCGACGCTCTACCGACTGAGCTATTGCGGCCGGTCTCGAAGTAAAGACCGTTTTAAACACTACCTATATTGTTAGACAGTACAAGTCTCGAATTAAACAAAAACTCTAAAAGTTCTATCTTTCTAAGTATGTAAATAAGCACGATAATGATCTCTGCTAAAATAAATATACATGTAGATTTTACAGATGACTACCCGGATGACGATCTAAAGTGATCTCATAAGTAAGTTGTCACATGGTTTTCTTAGTTTAAAAATAGCTATCTCTTCTGTGCGGCTCAGAAAAAGAAATAGGAAATACCTGTTTGCAATAACGAGCAGGGATTTATGCTTCACTATTCACGCAGATATCGGACATCATTGAACGGATTTTTCCAAGACCTTTCAGATAACAGTTACTTTGTTGGTTATTTGAGAAAAAATATTTGATCCAAACTGTCGGGCACCACCTTTATCATAGCGAGCTCTTGATTGGTTTGGATCCTGTGTGTTCCCGTAATTGGAGGCAGCTGAATGTGTATGCTATGTTCGTTAGTTGTGTTACATGTAGCTGTAGAAGGAGAAACGAATTTGTATCACGAGTCACAAGTGGCAATTAATGCCATGTATCTAATAAAGCTGTTAACATCCGGATTCAACAAGAACAAACTTGAACTAAAGCCGTTTTTTCTTCAGCATGTTTCAGAAAAGGGATATTGCGATGATTCACTTAAATAAATTAAAGCCACGCAGACGATTGTGCTAAACAGCAATAGAGTTTGTTTTGTTTTTAGTTGTGAAATGCATTTATCACTAGAAAATTGACTTATATGAGTGCGACTGCGTACTTTATACAGGTATATAACGCTGCTCTAAACTGTGTTGCCTTTAGCACGAGTCCGAAGTTCAATGAGTTGAAAGTGTATATGCCATGTATGTTGCATTCCAATCGCAACTTGCGACCTCGTATGACAATACATATACTACCATGTGATTACTGAAGCTGTTAAAGGAGCAATCGGAACTCCTCGGGTAATTCCGTCCTCGGGACAATCATCCCTCGGATGTATATGGTGCAATGATACTTACAGAAATCATGATCGTTTTGTTCGTCGGAAGGAGAATATGCCTATGTAGTTCGCACAATACATAAACACTGCCATCGTTTGACAGCTGCGTGTCTGCTAAGCCTGGTAAATTAAAAATTGGATTATTTAAATTTGAAGCCACCACAAATTGAAGTTTTACAGGCATAGCCAATACTGTAGCGAGCTGTCACCCGGGCTGCCATCTTTGTTTTGACGACTGTCTCAAAAGCAGTCCCATTTAGGAAGATGGCCGAGGTCATCCGACTACCTAAATACATCCGGGAGATGGTTCGTTAATTAGCCGAGGTGTTCCGATTGTTGACGGAGGTATTAGACAGTTGTGACCAAATCATTTTCCCCTCACACAACCAAATAAATTGTTGTAGCTAGGAAAGATCACTTGAACTGTTGTTTATTGATGTTGTACATCTATGTGAAAATTGAAGCCAAAGCACCCCACATGTATTTCTGTCTGAGCTATACTGCACAGATAGCTATTTTTAAACTAAGAAAATTACGCGACCATCTACTTTTGGTATCACGTCATATCATCATCCGGGCAATTCACTCTGACGTAGGTGTCTGCTTTAAGCAATAATCACAATCGTGCTTATTTATAGATTTGACAAAATGAACATTTGGAGTGATTTTAACGGGTTGTACTATCTTACAAAAGTTGTAGTGTTAAAAACCTAGAAAATTGGGTTTTGGTGGAGATTCGAAATGGCAAAACATTATTTCATGTCGATTCTTGAAAGATCTATTTGAAAAAAAAAACTTTGCAGGTGATCGGGGATGGTTCCAGCGGGGTGGGGGTGGGGGGGTCCACTAACCAGGTAAAAGAGTAGAGTTGCGACATTACAATGACATGCACGTAACCTTAAAAATACTAAGCTTTCTAAGTAAATTTTGTCTGTCGACTTAGGTCGATGTGACAGTCCCTTACTGTGTATATATATCTAGTATTTATTGCGATAAAGTTGAATGAATTGTAATACATAGCCCCCTACACACACACACAGACACACCACCACCAACATTTTCTGGATCCGCCCCTGCAGGTGATTACGTATGCTACCAAGTTTTGACGTCATTAAAGAAAAAAGTGACGTAATTAAAATACCGTCCATGCTGTGTTAGGGTCGTTGGATAAGAATAATTTATATTTGAAAAAAAAAAACTGAACTGTTTTTAGTTGTGAAAGAAATGAAATATTTGATCCAAGGTAAATATGAACCAGAAAAGACGTGTAAATGATTGTAGCATTCTGATAATATGTAATTGGAATTTAAGTAACAAATTCCAATGTACGCTTAAGAATAAAGAAGAATACCGTGAACCATTTACGCTCCAATTATCGCGGATCTAGAATTTTACAATGATTGGGCGGCGTTATTTTTGTGCCATCAAATAAAAGCATCAACTAAATAGAACTTACGTACAAATCACACAATCATATAAAAGGTCTGTCAACATAATAGACATAGGTCATTAACTAGGGATCATTGTGCCTTTAATCACAGAAAGAAAAATATCCATTTCCTGTTGATGAATTACTTGACCGAATTTTGTACTTTGTCATTGGTCATTTGCACAATTAGCATGCTTCGGTTGTTAATAATTCGCATTTAATTCTTAATCATTAGGCATCTACTTTATAGTTATAGAAGACAATCGTAAAAGACATAGCAGGCAAATTATTGAGATCAGATCCTGGAAGACCACTTGTAGTGGGAACTGGCTTGTAGGTATGGATCCAGTGTGTGTGTGTGTGGGGGGGGGGGGGGGGGGGGACACACACATACAACCACCACCAAGCAGGTAAAAGAGTAGAGTTGTGAAAACACCTATATGTAAGCATAAAAAATACTTAGCTTTCAAAATAAATGTTATCTGTCGACTGCTTAGGAAGGGTCCCTTAGTGTGTGTGTGTGTGTGTGTGTGTGTGTGTGTGTGTGTGTGTGTGTGTGTGTGTGTGTGTGTGTGCGTGTGTGTGTATATATATATATATATATATATATATATATATATATATATATATATATATATATATATATATATATATATATATATATATATATATATATATATATATACTTTGATTTATGCTTGACTGTTCACACAGATCTAGGACGTAAATGAACATCATTTTGCAGGACCATATCGGGTAACAATAACTTATTTGGTTATTTGAGAAAAAAGTTTTTGTTCAAACTGTCGGATATCAACTTTAAAGGTTGTCGGTAAAAATAAACGGATGTATCAGGTGTACAAATACATTTCCCTTCTATACATTCATAAACATAAGGAATGCAGTCATATCATTGAAATAAATATTATTTTCGCTTTTACATAAATTTGTTTATTGCTTTTTCCTGTACCGTGTTGTATACCTAAAATTACTGGCAAACTTTGCAAGGCATGTCGACCTTGTAATTTGCATTGGCATAGTAATGGTAGTGTGTATTTTTTTCCCTTAAATTCGAAAATACATACATGCACACAAAAACTAGCGCTCAAACATGCAGAATTTAGTAACATTTTATCAAAGTAAGAACAAATATAGTCCCTAGAATGAACATGGACGAGCTGTACTTAATAATGTACATGTATGTCGTAGAAGTGTGGTTCAATGTGTTTTCGTGCCTCCAGTGACATTAAAGGTGGTATTCGACAGTTTGAACCAAATATATTTCTCTCCAATATGTAGCAGGTCATTGTAACCTGAAAAGGTCATTCAAATGATGTTCAAAGATACCATATATCTGTATGAACTGTGAAGCATAAATCATAACGCGTCATTACAAACGGGTATTTCCTATCTGCGCCACACTGCGCAGCTATTTTTAAACCGAGAAAACCAAGTAACATGTACAACCTACTTTTGAGATAACGCTTTATCGTTATGTCGGCAGTCAGCTCTGACGTCGATATCTAATTTTAGAAGATATCACTATCATGCTTATTTATAGATTTGGATAGAATGAATACTAAGAGCGATTGTTGTCGCTATGAGAACAATCTAACAATATAGGGAGTGTTCAAATAACGTCTGTTCAGGTTAAAGAATGAGTTTATGCAGAAATCATGCCTAAATTATCCAAACATATGGAAGAATAGTGTTTCCTGTATTTGATATAGGCAAACTGTCGCACACCGCCTTTAAGGAAGGCTGCCACCGACAGAGTTAAATTCACGTAATAGGAATAAAGACGTGGCATTGGCGAACGGTTCATAAACAAATCTGTTAACCATACCGTACTATTTGTGCCGGCAATTAGAATAACTGTGCCTTAATAACATACAGGAAAATCCACTCACGGTTAAAAAAATTTGACCGACTTTGATGTTTTTTTCAAATAGCATCCTGGATTTTCAAGCTTAGTCTTAATAATCGATTAATTTTAATAATCTACTAACCATTATCAAGGAAACATAAGACACATCGAAATAGAATTGGCAGAGCACAGTTCAGATCCTAGCGAGACAGATCCCCGCGGGAGCTGACTGATCTGGCTGATCTCCTTGACAGACATGCATTCAGCATTACATTGTGAAGAGTAGGGTTTGTAAATAGGTCAGCATCATGACGTGTTTTTTTTCTGGATGACACTATGGGGTAGGAGGAATGGAACTGCTGTCGGTAGGTCACTTAATTTTTCGGAAAGTGGCAGAAATTGCCCAAGTGTTCAGACTGGTATATTAACATTGAAGTGTCGGCTTCACTCTGTACCACTGGTTTGGCCCATAAACTGCTCCAACAATTAGACGATAAATCGACATGATGTCTTAATAGCTGAGCTTAGACTATGTAATAGCTTGTATTATTTGTATTCAACAATGGAGAGTTTCATTACATGTAACTCACAAAGGGATGGATCCAGTGGGGGGATGCATCCCCACCCAACCAGGTAAAAGAGTAGAGTTGTGAAAACAAATTCATATACATTTTGTCTGTTGACTGCTTAAGTTAGGGTCCTTACTGTTAAAAAGTTTAATGGAACTTGAATCATACCTCCATCACCACCACCACCAAACTTTTTGTGGATCCAACCTTGAACTCACCGGGTAGAGAACGAGCGGCAAAGACAAACCTACGAAAGACATGCCTACGGGTAAGAAACAAAAGGCGACGGGTAAGAAAGACACACCCACGGGTAAGAAAGACGGGACGACAGGTAAGAAAGACGGGGCGACAGGTAAGAAAGAAATGGTGACAGGTAAGAAAGACAAGCCTACGGGTGAGAAGGTCAAGGCGACGGGTAAGAAAGACAAGCCCACGGGTAAGAAAGACGGGACGACAGGTAAGAAAGACGGGGCGACAGGTAAGAAAGAAATGGTGACAGGTAAGAAAGACAAGCCTACGGGTGAGAAGGTCAAGGCGACGGGTAAGAAAGACAAGCCCACGGGTAAGAAAGACGGGACGACAGGTAAGAAAGACGGGGCGACAGGTAAGAAAGAAATGGTGACAGGTAAGAAAGACAAGCCTACGGGTGAGAAGGTCAAGGCGACGGGTAAGAAAGACACACCCACGGGTAAGAAAGACGGGACGACAGGTAAGAAAGACGGGGCGACAGGTAAGAAAGAAATGGTGACAGGTAAGAAAGACAAGCCTACGGGTGAGAAGGTCAAGGCGACGGGTAAGAAAGACAAGCCCACGGGTACTAAAGACAAGCCTAAGGGTAAGAAAGACGGGACGACAGGTAAGAAAGAAACGGTGACATGTAAGAAAGACACGCATACGGGTAAGAAAGACTAGCCCACTGGTAGAAAGACGGGACGACAGGTAAAAAAGAAACGGTGACAGGTAAGAAAGACAAGCCTACGGGTGAGAAAGACGGGATGACAGGTAAGAAAAACGGGGCGACAGGTAATAAAGACGTGGTGACTGGTAAGGAAGACAAGTCTACAGGTGAGAAAGACGGGTCGACAGGTAAGAAAGAAACGGCGACGTGTAAGAAAGACGGGATGACAGGTAAGAAAGACAAGCCTACGGGTGAGAAAGACGGGATGACAGGTAAGAAAGAAACGGTGACAGGTAAGAAAGACAAGCCTACGGGTGAGAAAGACGGGATGACAGATAAGAAAGACGAGGCGACAGGTAAAAATTAAAATAAACGGTGACAGGTAAGAAAAACAAGCCTACGGGTGAGAAAGACGGGATAACAGGTAAGAAAGAAACGGTGACAGGTAAGAAAGACAAGCCTACGGGTGAGAAAGACGGGATGACAGGTAAGAAAGACGAGGCGACATGTAAAAAAGAAACGGTGACAGGTAAGAAAGACGGGATGACAGGTAAGAAAGACAAGCCTACGGGTAAGAAAGATAAGCCTACGGGTAAGAAAGACAAGCCTATGGGTAAGAAAGACAAGCCTACGGGTAAGAAAGACAAGCCAACGGGTAAGGAAGACAAGCCTACGGGTAAGAAAGACAAGCCTACGGGTAAGAAAGACAAGCCTATGGGTAAGAAAGACAAGCCTACGGGTAAGAAAGACAAGCCAACGGGTAAGAAACACAAGCCTACGGGTAAGAAAGACGGGGCTACGGGTAAGCCATGCAAGGTAACAAAAGCAACAGGTAACAAACACTTTGTTTCCTATTCGTCTGTTTAATATGATATCCGACACGTTGCCTATATCAGATACATGCAACAATACCTGACCCATTTTGGGGCATAATTTCTGCAGAAAACCATACTTAACTCAATTCTTAGACGATTATAAACAGTATCTCCATTTTAAGGCAGTTAAACTTGTTTTACAATACAAAAAGTTTTCTTTTTTCAAATCTTTATATTATTAAAAACGATAGGATTCCTGCTTAAAATAGACACCGACGCCAGAGCGTATGGTGATAATTAGTCACGTGGTTAAGTTTTTTAAAAAAAACAACCTAACTGTGCAACTTTACTCCGATAGGAAATACATATTCGTATTGACGAATGTTGCGTTATAGGTCACTTTTCATATGAAGTATGAAATCAATATACTGCATTAAGCGGGATCTGTTAAAGTAACAATAATTAATTTGGTTGTTGTTGTTGTTGTTTGTTTGGTTGTTGCTGTTTTTGTTGTTTTTGGTTGGGGGGGGGGGGGGGTCTAAAATATCGGATACCACCTTGAAGGGCACAGAGAGGGGCAATCTTTTGTCTTTTACAAAATTGCTTAGCACTATCTACAATTCCTGATACAAGATGTTCGAGAGAAATCAACCAGCATTACATAATGTGTGTCTCTTCTTCTGTATAAAAAGAATGCTAACAATAACAAAATCCGTTTAACAAATTTCCTTGCAATTTTTTCTTCGCATGCCTAGATAATTGCATCCAATCCGTCTTTGAAGTAACTATTATTCAAGCTAGAATGCGAAGCAAGGAACCTTTGATATCAGTTAAAGCAGGAATTCGTAACACTATTATGGTTTCGAATGTTTTCAATATTTACCAAATCGTTTTCACACGGAAGTATTTAAGCTATTTTAGAACATAAAGTGCCAAACTAATTTATACATCTTTACATATAGATGTTTTAATCCCAGCAGTAACTAGAACCCACTCTGGTATCCAGCAATTTGGACCATTTTGCTTCTGTCAATCAGCCATTAAAGTTAGTATTACTGGAACAGACCCCGCGAAATGCTATTTATTAGTCCCGATATCCGCGTGTTGCATTACAAATAGGTATTTCCTATTCAAGCCACGCTGCAGAGATAGCTATTTTTAAACTTAGAAAACCACGTGTCCACTTACTTTTATATAGACATCCGGGTAAGCCGCTGTGACCAAGTTATCTTTTTTTAGTAGAGACCACTATCGCGCTTTTTATCGAGTTGGAAATACTGAACATCTAGAGTATTCTTTTCGCGATTAGTACAGTTTAACATATAGTTAGTGTTCAACGTCGTCTTTATATCAACTAAGTCGATGACTTTTATCTGAACCTCTAAATGAATTGTCCTTAAGTTTTGCACACTTGATACATATAATATGTTGTGGATAATAAAGAATGAAATTACTTTTCCGTGCAAATTTTAATATGCGTGTAGTTGTTCTTTACAGTAGAATGGGGAAATAATGGGGTGGGAGGGGGGGGGGGGGGGGGAATAATGCGTAATTTCTGCATTAAAACATACCTTAGTCTTAAGTTAGGTGAAGATGGTTTTGAACACTACCTATATTGTTGGACAGTACTAATTGCGGGAAAATCACATCCTTTCCAGGTCTATAACTAAGCACAATAGTGATCTCTGCTAAAAAGAGATGTCGTCGTCATGCGGATTACTCGAATGACGATATAACTTGATCTCAAAAGTTGTCACGTGGTTTTCTTAGTTTAAAAATAGCTATCTGTGCAGCGTGCAATCACACAACGCCAGGACATTAATGTACCGCACTTTGTATGACATTTCCTGGGAGCAATGACTAATTTGGTTATTGGAGGAAAAAATATTTGTCAGATACCACCGCTAATAAATAATTATATATACATCATGTCTCGTTATTAAAATATTTCCAGTTATACGCTATACCTATCCTAACAATGGCTGCACCCATTTACCGTGATACTATTGTCGCAAATTGTTGCCTGTACGACAAAAGTTCATTTAGGTTTACCCTTTTCGTTGCGGCGTACACTTGATATTGTTGTTAATAAATTCTTAGGATTCTATTTTTTACGGTAATATAATAAATTATAGTTGAAACAGAATAAATATTTTCAGGAAATGTGTTATACCCACTTATAGATGTTTATGACGATATGAGATGTTATTAATGATAGTGAATAGTGAACGCTGATGAAGAAATATGTTATTGACATTTCGGTATTTATGTCAATGGCTTGGTCAACAGTGTTAATAGATAACACGGAAAACATTGTACGTTATGATTGAACGTATGTGTTTCATAAGAATTAGGAATACATGCATACATGTAAGAGTTCACGCTGTTGCAATTAAGTTACTTTTACATTGTTAGTAAATATATTTTTGGTTCATTAATTTCCCCGCTAATTACGGGCGTACTGTTTCGTCTCTCATTTTGAGGGGATTTTTATAACAAACATAATTACAATAATTATTATTATTTATTTTATTATTATTTATTTTCTTTGTCTATTTCGTAGTCTCAATGTTTTTGTTATTTTGACTTTTGACTGGAATGTAACACTTCTTCACATTTTAATAGACGTTGAAACTCCTTTGAATATTTTCGTATTTTGCGGCTTCGCAACCAGTTTGGCCAACATATTTGGGATTGGGATTTGCCGGCATTTTTATGATACTGTGCAGCGACATTTCTATCATTATAGCACAGGGGCACTTATGAGGTGCCCAAGAACTGAACCCGGCCGGTCCATTATACTGACATCGACGAGTCAGGCGTAATGCTGCCCCCTTAGCCCCGAGCGTTAGGACGGAAGCCGCTACTACCAACTTTAAAGTCTTTGATTTTACCTGGCCGGGGTTTGAACCCGCGATCTCCCGATCCACAAGCTGACGCTCTACCACTTGAGCTATTGCGGCCGGTCCAACATATTTGGTGCGTACTAGCTGTACAATGACTTTTTTTTTTTTTGTACAGGTTGGCCTTTTCTTTAGTTTTTTTTTTTTTTAATTTTTATTTTGTAATTTGTCTCATAAACATTTAATTAATTAATTAATTAATTAATTAATTAATTAATTAATTAAATGTTTATGAGACAAATTACAAAATAAAAATTAATTAATTAATTAATATTTTTACTTTATTTTTTGAATGGGGTTTCCGTTTATTTTTAGGTCTGTTATTATATCAACCATATATTCTAACCCACCTTTTAAGACTTTTAATAGTGACTGTATATTGTTTGTTTGTTTGTTTTCAAAATCCATTTATCATTTGTCACAAATTTAGATCATTTTACTTATTTTGATGGTTGTACTATTTCAAAAAAGGCGCATGTAACCGAGCGGCTGTAGTCACCGATTTGTTAGTAAATCATCGCGTGGGTTCGAGTCCTGGACAGAGAGAACATTGACATGCGAACGTTTATTAGCTGGCTTGCGATACACCGGAAGTTGTAACCAGAACGTTTCTACGTACTTTCAAAGCAGTGTCGGCTTGGTCTAGATCTAGATACCTTTTAAATAACAATTTCATAACTGGGTTTTACGTAACAATTCATTACCAATAGGGGTGGATGTATATCACAATGCTATTGGGAGTCATAATTACGTAGTACAGCAAAATTGATCAATATCACTAATAGCTCGAGATAGCTGGCAAATGGTCAGTATATAAGAAGCACAGGTGCTCTATCAAAACACCACGAATGAGACATCGAGGGAGACCAGCACAGGGTTAATTGTCTGAAGTTGATTGGATTGAACGGATAACATTCGAGAATAAGTCATTCAGCAAGAATCGAGGTAAATAGAATTGATATTATTATCTATATGTATATATGCTGTAAAGATGATGTACACTACTATATGTACAGTTCTTAAATAAAATTTCTGTTCTGTTCTATAATGAATATTTCATTTATTTATGTAAATACTTAATATTTAGTAAAGAAGTATACAAATAAGTCGCTTGTTCAGTTTTCTTGTTAACATTGCGCGTTATTATTTGTCTCATTTTATACAATGTAGTATGGAGTTTGGCAATTGATAGAAAAAGGTTGAAAGTAATCCATTTTGTTTAAATTGCATGACTACCATTAAAGTAGATATCAAAATATCCATTTTTTTATTATTGATTTGGTTCTAATGCAGATGGCCCATAGAACCTCGATTTGTATTTATTTATTTGTATTGCGTCACAATCGAGCCAATCAGAGTGACGCATGAACATGAAATATATTACCGGGTGCGCCGTTTGAAAGTTATATCTACGTTGTAAAGCTTCAAATGGCTAAATTATATAAATAAATAAAATTTAAAAAAATGAAAAGCGCCGACGGGTAAAATGTCTCTTTCAATCTAAATGATTCTCGCAAAATGTAAAATAAACCATTAAACAATGGCAATTTCGAAAGAAAACTTGGACCAATGTAAAATAACTAAAACTATGGTTAATACTTTGATTAGAACAACTAAAAAATTATTATATTAATACGGTCAAAGAAACAAAAAAAGTTAAATTTCATTGGAAATCTATAAAATTGCTACTAAAACAATGTAACTCTAGTACTAATACCTTACTCAAGACGATTATTTCAAAGGATAAATCAACCAGTGTTGACTTAAATGTCGTAGAGGCTTTTAATATGCATTTCATTAAACATTGCCAATACAATAAAAAAGTTTGATTTCAAAGACTTTAGAGTCCTAAAACTTAGACTGGATTCCAAACTGGTATCTTCCAGGACACATTCAAGGAAGCACAAGTCTTACCAAAATACAAACATAATAAACAAGATCTAAACAACTACCGTCCGATTTCCATACTACCAACTACGACAAAATAATCGAAAATACATAGCTACATAGGTTAAAAATGAATTCACATAAACTAATTTTATTAACAAGAAAATATGATGCAAGTCATCAACGTCACTGGAAATAATATATCAGAAAGCTAAGCATATTTAGCAAAGTGGCATTGAGCACTTCTTCTTTTGCTTTTTGGAATAAAATGTTTCAAAAACATTATTATGCTGTTAACAGATTAAATATTTTAGTGTGAATGCCACTTTTTTTTAAATTCGTATGGCAACACAACAACATCTATAAACAACACCTATTTAATCAATGCCGAATGAAGTCACTAAACAACTAAACGTGGTACGACTTTGAAATGGTACGAAGTCACTAACATCCGCCTTAACGCGGGAAACCTTTGCAGCAAGCAACGAACACAATGAATTTTAATGGCCTATTTATTTTATTTCTTCTCAATATATCTCCAAAACAATATATCTTTCTACTAAAGTAAAACCATTTAAGTTTAAATCTTAACAAGCCTTGAATACCGAGCACATATTATAGATATATCCATACAAATGTTCGTGCAGACAAATACACCACTAATTGGTGTAACATTCGCTGAACTTCAATGCTCAATTCGTCCCAAAAACAATGATTTTTAAAAGTAGGATGCCTCAAGGCTCGATACTAGGCCGTCTTCTCTTTATTTTATTTATAACCGATTGCAGGTTTGATATACAAACCTCTATGAATATGCTGATGTCTTAACAGTATATGCATGTGGAAAAAAACTTTGAATGAAAAGCAATTGCAGCAACGAAAAAGATGTATAGATAGTTTTCACATCATTGAAGATCCCTTATCTTGGCAGCCATCTTTGATGGTAACTTTAAGGGATTTTCAGATGAATTTTATAGAAGCGTAAATTTTATTTTCTTGTAATTTCTTTATTTGTGGTTCAAAAATTAAGATCTATACACCACTGGAAAGCTCTTAAAATTCATACTTTTAGAATACAATATTTTTAAATTAATAAATGCAATAAAAAGAATTAATACACGGAAATAAATAAAATTATTGGCTCATGCTTAAACAAACTGAACACTGTATATTTTTGGTTTTTTGGTTCTATTATTTTCATTATACATCTTAGTAAACCATTGTTATGTATACAGATCTCGCAAAATCTGTTTATTGTCATGCACCTGTCGGAAAAGTGAACCATAACGCAACAATCGTCATTACAAACCGCTAATGTTTTAGTTCATCCACGTCATCCGCTGTGACATCGATGTCTATTTTTAGCAGGAATCCCAATCGTTCTTATTTACTGATATTGTTACATATATAAGACGTAGGCAAACTGTCGGACACCATCTTAAATAAGAACACTTCATGTGTTTCTTCTTAGCATGAACTCATTTAGTATGTCTAATTTAACAAAACATCATATAGTGTGTCGTCTTTGCAACAACTCATTCGGTAAGTCATCGTAACAAGGACTCGTTCACTGTGTGTTATAACTCATTAACAAAAAATCATAACAAACAACTTTATGTAAAAATCCGCTGTGCTGTCAGCATGATTATTTGGGTGAGGCATTATTGTATCTGCAGGTGTGCCGTTACAACAAAACAATGACTGTGTAAAATGCTGTTGTATTGTCTATATCACAGCAAAATATGCTGTTAAAATGCCAGTCTCCCTATCGCAGTCAGTTTCACAGATGAATCTCGATTCGGCCTAGGCAGTCTCACACTCAGTTATGAACACTGTTGAACTATACGTCCGTAAATATAATTTGAATTATATGTTTAATTTATAATGAACACTCTGAAAAAATGCAGCAAGGGCAGATATTAAAGTGACTTGTTAGTAATTTAGATGAAGTTTAGGTACGTGACACGTAGAACCACATGATCAAAACTTCATTTTTTTTTAATTACTGCGGTACTCATTTTGGAGCCAATAGGTGTATGATTTCTGTGTGACGTACATGTATAGTCCTGTTTAATAACCCTAGTAAAAAAAAAAACAAGAAAAAACATGGCGTCTGAGAAGAATGAAATCAGTGATCTGTGCAATTTTGTAAAACTATCAGTGCGTGAACTTACAGACTTTCTTAGATAAAGAGGGGTGCATGTATCACGGAATCGTCCGGAACTTATAATACGCGCTAGAGGGATAGAAAAGCTTTGTATGCGGGCATTAAGTGAAATTAAATTGGAATGCGAAGAATATGTTGCATATTTCCGCATGCGCACTTGGAGAAAAGTAGATTGTTAAGATTAAAGGGCTCAAAAACCATAAACCCGAAGCGATGTTTTGCTTCTCTCAACTAAAACACACCATCGCACGCACGCACACACACACAGGCACTCACGCACGCACGTACACACACAGTCCTTCGAAGGACAACAAATTCCCAATAAAAGTAGAGATTAGGGGTAATATTTAAAACCATTATATATTGTTGTTCAACAATGTTTTGCTTTGCAACAAAGAACATTATTCAATGTTGTTCAACAATGTTTTGCTTTGCAACAAACAATTTAAATAAGCAAGTTTGAAAGTTATGACCAAGTCGCGTTGATTGATCGTCAGGATAATAAACTAGTTTAATTATAACCGAGGCACTCAAAAAAAAATACATCTTCTGGTGAAAGACTATTATCTCCAAGAAAATATACTGCCTGGTTGGAACCTTATGGGGTGGGGGGCTGCGGTGGGGGGGGTGGGGGGTGGGGGGGGGGTGCATTAGCGGAGGTCTTTGTAATGGCCAATGGGGTATATTGGTATAATGGAAATTGTCTCCTTTGTTAGTTAATATCCGCGGTATTCCAAACAGTAGGTAAGACCTTATAGTTGGAATTCTTGGAGTTTATCGTCTCTTCTTTTGTAGATACTGCACTTACAAACAGTAAATGTTTTTACTTTCGCATAAATATGTGCTTAATTATCCATTTAAATACTTATAGAGATATTTTATTTAAAAAAGCAAATGGTAGTGTTTGTTGATGATGGCTAACCTGTGTATCACAAGAAAGGCAGAAAAATCAACTAACAATCCAAAGCGCACAAACATAAATACCGAGTAAAACAAATGAAAGGACCTACGTGCATTTTGGGATAATTCAGGGGAGAATATTTATTAATGTCTCTTATTCCGTGAATGTCCTATTTGTATTATTGTCCTAAAATTATTAATTGGATACAGACCAAGAAATGTCAGTCACTTTTGATTCTTTAAACCTAAAGAGACGCATCCAAAGTTAAAGAAATAATGAATTAAGATCGCTTAATCGGAACTATTTGTTAAATAAAATATAACAGAAAACGTCAACACATGCTGAAAGCTGGTTGCGCCTTGCACAAATATTTCTGTTATCTTAAAGTGGTATTCTCGCTCAAAACTACTTTCTTTTTTTTTGTTTAAAACAATATTTTATTATTACACGGTAAATTTATAAAGAAAATAAATCGACGAATCGCGAGTTAATGAATGTCAGATAGCTTAGTCTAAACCAAGGATGGATCCAGGCGGATGGGGTTGCACCCTCCACCCCCCACTCCCAATCCAGAAAAAAGTAGAGTTGTGAAAACACATACATGTAAACTTAATAAAAATACTAAGCTTTTAAAGTAAATTTTGTCTGTTGACTGCTTAGGTCGAAGTTATGGTCCAATATCTAGTATTTACTGTGATCAAGTTGAATCTTGATTCATACCCCCACCCCATCACAAGTTTCTGGATCCGCTCCTGGTTTAAACATATTTATCCAAGAAACATACAATCATGAGTAATCAGAACGGAAAAAAATCAATTCTTGCAGTTGTGTCTTGAAAATCATGCTTGGAACCAAGTATCTTCATTTTATTATTTCGTTGGCATACATTTTATTTCTAAAAAGAATGAAATAATGTTGTTATTTCTTAGTTATTTGCATCATTAAAGGTTAAACATGACTAATGGTGCCCATTTAATGTTTCTCTTTGAAGGACAGTAAGTATGTGATTTAGACGTAACTTCAATAATTTAACTTGTTCCGTGTTCTTGTAAACGTAACCGACTGGTACCAATGTGATTGCTTGAATGATGTGATAAGTTACTGATAACATATATATATATTATACTCACTTAATCACTTATGATAAAAATGATAAATGTTATTGGTATGAATGTAATCTTTCTAATAGATGTTTAATAGGCGTATTCATTATAATATTTGTAAGTATTTCAATTTCTAATCTGAATCACGCAGCACAGTTAGCTATTTTAAACCAAGAAAACCACGTGACCACGTAGTTTTGAGCTCACAATAATGCCATCATCCGCTAGAGGTAATCCGCGTCTATTTTGGGGTCTATTTTAGCAGAAATCCCTATAGTGATTATTTATTGAATTGGAAAGAACAAATATGAAGCGTGATTTTTTTACGAGCTGTATTGTCTTATATTTGAGGTAATTTTCCAAACCATCTTTGCATACAAAAGTATGTGTTGTCTGCATTATGCACAAATACCCCAAACATAGGTCAGATATTGTTACATATAGTTTCCATGTGATGACACAGGCACTGATAAAAATTTTTTAATGCAGCTATCTTTGAAGGCAGAAGCTAATGCAGGCCGAAATCAGGAAATATGTGCTGTATTAAACTAAACACTGTGTTGTTGTTTTTTCAGTCTATTTTACTGAATTTTATATCAAACAGCTTTAATGAAGTATTTTAAATATCGAAACTATATTTTGATGGTTTAAAAGGTAAAGAAAATACAACTAAAAAGATATACTTTTCATTTTGTTTAAGGATGAACCAATTATTTTATTTATTTATGTGAATTCATCCTTTGTGTTTTTATCAATAAAAACTATTGTTTTCTCACAATATGAATTTTTAGAGCTTCCAATTGTGTATAGCTTTTAAATTTTTGGAGAAATTATAAGAAAATAAAACTTACGCTTCTGTACAATTCATCTGAAATCCCTTGAAGTGGCCATCAAAGATGAATGCCAAGATAAGGGATCGTCAGTGATGTGCAAACTATATATGTTTGATAACGATAAACTGTCGCACTGTAAGGCAGGTATGAAGTAAACTTATATCTTCCACAACCTCAAAATTAAACAAACTGCGTTTCCTACAGTTAGTAATTACAACGCTGTGAGTGCTACATGTTGTATAGTTCTTCTAATAGAAAGAATACTTCTCTCTCTCTGGTGAATACTATGTTGGCATTGGTTGTCGGTGGCGTCGCTACTTTTGGCGTGGCATGTCAAGGAAGGCGTCAGCGCTTGGACATTTTTTATTCAAATAGATGGGTTTTCTTTTCATTGTTTGCATTTGAGAAACCCCTCAGGAAGTGCGAGGTTTGAACCCTGTAAAACCGGCTTCAACACATCAGTCGGTCCCTTTTGCCGACTAACCATTCCAAGGCAGTACCTGTAGTGTTTTCTCTTCTTGTTAAATGACTCATCACATATTTACTTTTACATTTGGCATACATGTAAATATCTTTGTCCTGTGCCTTTTCAGGGTTTTGAACATGTTGCAATGCTCATGTGACATTGTCACATATTCTTATTGAGTTTATATCCCCCCCCCCCACCACTCCACTTAAGGCTGTAATAATGTTGCAACTGAATATTGCTGCAGTGAACATTTGTCACGACGTCACACCCACTCACTGCAAAAACTTAGCTAGCCTCAGCACCCCACCCCATCCCCCCAATTCAAGTATTCCCTCACTAAATGACAGCGGGAGGTGGGGTCAGAGGTCAACTCCTCCTAAGCCAAATAAAGTGTCAATTATAATAATGATGATGTAACGAACTTATTTTAATGCAATTACTAAACGAAATTTATTTTTTATGATAAAAATCAGATTGCATTGTCGATTTTGTTAGATAAACAATTAAAAAAGTGGGTTGATGTAGGAAGATTTTTTCCCATCCTGTTTATAAAGACAATTTTCATTTTCACATATATTTTGCTTTCGGATACCAATTCACGACCTGTAATATAACTAAAGCTCCAACTCTGGCATTATTTAAGGTTATTTATTTTGCCTCTTTTTTTGATTTGAAATACTCCCTTGAGTATATGGTTATGCCTGGCTTCTCGCAGTCATATTATCCTGACACAGGGCCAACCCGTCGTTGAACTGCCCTCAAGTTTGCTTAAATATTAGCAAGGGAATTGCTAACTTGAACGTAAGCAAGAAGCGACTAGAATTTTAACAAAGTTGGTATTTCGCTGCTCCAGTTAGTACCCGGGGCCTCCCGTAACTGGTGCCGACTTTCTACCGATTACGCTGTCAGGTCCAATAAATGCTGATTGGACAAATTTGTTTTCGCTTAGGCATTCCTCATTGATACATTGGTTAATAATGGTGAGCATACAGGGCTCCAACATAACAATTGCAAAGGCGTATTTTATCTTAAATATCTAGACTTTGTGAAGCACTTCGGATTATGTTTTAACACACGTATTTGATTTTCCATTATTTACCATGTTAGGTTTAATGCCTTATTGTAATAATATCTGAAGAGTATACAGTCGAACCTCTGTTATTCAAACTCGGGTTGTCCGATGCCGATGCATAATTCGAAGTCATTTGTCGGTCCCGATCTTTCCCAAAATATTTTTTTGTAAAAAACTTCCAATTATTGATTGCCATTAATCAAAGTATTGGCATTATTTGAAGTCAATTTTAGTCTGCAACATACACTTTTAATGCTGTCTTCACCCATCTTATCCTAAGCCCGATCACGTCATCGGTCGACCATTGTGTTTTGTTACCAAACTGTAAAGGGATGTAACTCCAGTAACATCGATGTTTGGCTTCGTTATTTGGTTGGTTGAAGTTGTAAATTGGAAATGGCGTGTTGATTAGTGCATGTAAATATATAAAACAAACATGACAATCAACTGGTATTGCCTTTTCTGTTTTAGGCATCTCAGTGAAGGTCATTGAACCTGACAGACATCTGGATTCTTCTCAGCCTCAAGAGTACTTCGAAACCGCCACCATGAACGAAACTAGACTATTCATTCTTAACAATACGTACGACAACCAGTCACTAGATGCCAACCGAACTGTATTTCCAGACATACTAACATCAAGCAACGATGACCCATTCGACGTCTCGGAGGACGCCATTGCCAAAGCGAAGAACGTCCTTTTCACCATGCAGTACGCCTTGCTGCCGTTGTTTCTAGTCACGGGTCTCTTTGGAAATCTTTGCACCATTGCCACTATGATGTCCCCTCAATTCAGCCACCTGACCTCCAGATACATCCTGGCATTTCTGGCATTGTCAGACACGATTTTGTTGCTAACGCAGCCATTCAATAAGATCTGGGTTATAAAGTTATTCGGCACCGACCTACGAGCTTTATCAGACACCTCATGCAAAACATTCTTTGTCATTTTCCGCACGGCCAAGATGACATCCTCCTGGCTGGTCGTTTACCTTTGCTTTGAACGATACGTTGCCGTGGTCTACCCACTTAAAGCAAAGACAATTCTTCTGAAGCGTTACATATTGTTTGCCATTGCTCTTGACTACATCATCATGTTCGTCTACAACTCATTCTGGTCTTTCTCCTCCGGCATCGTCAACGGTATCTGTAAGCCAGACCTTCCTAGTGAGCTGCACAATATCTACGTTATCATTGGCTGCACATTCTATTCATTCATTCCCACGGGGCTGTTAATAGTTTTCACTCCACAGATCATGATTCGTCTTTTCTACCACCAGAACATGCGCCAATCGATGTCGTCTGCTGGACGAACGGCGTCCAATTCCACAAACCGCTCGGCTATGGATCTCAAGCGAGCTAGCATCATGGTGCTTGGTGTGATGATTGCGTATATCATCCTTATCATCCCCATCACAACCGTCCACCTCTACGCCTTCTCTAAGGGCGTCAGTGCTTTTGATGTCAATACTTTGGGATTCTTCATCTATCGAGAGATCGCACAGACGCTTGAGCAGATTAATTACGCAGTTAACTTTTTTCTCTACGTGTTGTGCTCAAGTGTTTTCCGACAAAGGGTACAAGAGATTCTATGCTCGACACGTGTTTACCTCTACCGCCGGGAACGCCACAGTAATGGAAACAGCAATAGTAACAGCACCGACATCAGCAACACCAAAGAATGAGACATAATTTGAGCAGCTACGATGTCAGGGGATATGAGATTAGGGAATTGTGACAATTAATTAACACTCTTTTTGTGGTGTGATTGCAGAACTCTTGTCTTTTCGGACAAAATGTGCCACAGATTTCATGCCTGCCTCGTTCTCATCTCAACTGCCAGAATACCCCGAGTAACAAAAATGGCAACAATACCGCCATCAGCGGACCAAAGATTGTGAAATAATTGTAGGTTGGAAAGAGTTAATAAAATGGTGGCATCGAATAACGTATTTTACGGATTTTACTTAATAAGAATATATGACAAAGTAATATGAGGTAATTAAGGCGCTGTTTATGAAAACGGCAGCGATGGAGGAGCAAAAACACACCGATTATGATGACCATAATACGATCGCAGATTGATATTCATCATTTTAATATCATTACTAGCAGCACAGCAAAATCAGACAAAAACACTAATAGACTAGTTTTGTTTTGTTTTGTGTTGTTGTTTTTTGGTTGTGTGTGTGTTGGTTGGGGGATGAAATGACCACAAAAAATGAACCATGATACCTTTTGCCATGATAAATGGTGTTAATAATTTTAAAGGCAACGACAACATACCAACGTCGTCGGTCGACGACGTCGACAATAACAAGAATGATGGTAGTGATGACGATGAGCAAGTATTGAAGACTAGGACTGATAAAGGTGGCTGTAAATACCAATTTAGTATTGTGTTATGTATTGTTATAGTGTTATATTAACATATTGGTTATATTATTAAAAATCATGTTAATAGAGTTTTTGTTTTATGTATACTATGTAGTAACTAAGTAAAATTGAAAACCGTCAACTTAAAGCTAGGTTTCTTTCCCAACGTGTGTGACTTAAATTGTGTATTATATATTGACCAACTCCAGGACCGGATTCACGAAGGGGGGGAGGGGGGGGGGCGGGTAGCCTCCCCCACCTCCGGCAGGTTGGCCCGAACATATAGGCCTTTCCGAACACATAATTTATCTGCCCCTACATTTTGCTCTTCATGTGATATTTAACTTCCGGAAAACGCTCTCCTGTTACTTCCTGGTAGTAAACTCGGCCAAAGCTGAACGCCCACATTACTCGGTTCATTGAAGCGAAATGTAAATAGACTGACGTCATGAGCAATACATCTAAAAAGAAAGGCAATGGGCACGCGCGTTACTGTTGTGTTTGTAAAGGCAATTTCTTTGGTAAAATGATTAATTGGTTGAGACTTTCCTTATATCGATTTCCTGTTTATGCCGCGGCAGTCCGCATCAAAAACAAATCCATTTATGTCTTCTTGGAAAGGCATACTCGGTTATCATGATTTGGATTTTTTTCACACTTGCATTTTGAATGGATGGCATTACTTTGAATTTTACGTAAATAAAGTTATCCTCAATGCTGGCGTGTTCTATGCTCTGAACATGTTTCGCTACCTCGTTTAACAGTGCGTATGCATAATCAAAAGTCGACATTTTATGTGTCGATATATTCTTGTTAATTTTACTAATACATAAGATTCGCTAAAATTGCACTAAGAGAATTTCTATCATTAACTGATATTACTGTGAAGTTCTGTAGAATCAAACATCGACCATGATAAAATGGGATAAAAAAAAGTTGACAAAAAAGATGCCACGTTTTCTTTTCTCCTTCTGAACTTTGCCGCCACCAAAAAAAAATATGCCAAATTAACACACTCTTTGATTTCGCGAGAGAAACGTATCATCTTGTCCTGTAGATGTTGTCTTTTTCGTTCTGTTCTGTTCTTTAATTGTTGTCTGATATTTATTAAGCTGAGAGAGTATGATCTTCGCAATCACGGAAAATTCCCATCTCTCACAAACTGTGAAAGGTCATGCATGGCTTACACATTGTTTTTATACATGTTTAACATAAATGATCGCCAATTAAACATACTTTAAAGGTGTACGTCAACTAACAACAGTCAGACGTTAGTTGACATTTTTATTTTCGTTTTATTTTCGTTTGTGTGTGTGTGTGTGTGTGTGTGTTCGCATAAACATAATAACATGTAAAAATAAAATTTTACCATGGAACTTTATTTAAATGTTTCCCTTTTACTCGTTGACCATGTAATTCTAATAATAACTTTAAATACATAACATGTACATTCTGATCGCTTAATAAACTTATATACAAAACATCAATAACTTCTCAAGAAGAATGAACAAAAACAACAAATACTTTTTATTAGTTCAAAACGGCCATGGTTGTAAACTGACAACAAAGAAAATTTTATATAATAACACCTGGACCTAGGTGGCCAAAAAACATTTGTCATCCGACATGTTTATCGTCACAATATGACTTTGCCCTTTTTTGTTCCTGCCTAATACACACAGTAATTGTACATGTCACCATCAATAAACGGTGGCAGCGAAAACAAATTATCAGTCCAATCTGCGCCATTACTCCGTTCAAGATGCACAGAATGGTCCGATTTTGAAAGCTTTCCCTCACCTTTATCTCGCAGAACAATTTCCGCATTCCTCTCTGTCACTTGTTAGTTGTGAAAACGCAAATAGTCTGATTCGCACGCCATCTTGCCAAAAAATTACTACCCAATTATTAAAGGGACGTACCTCACTTTTCGGAAACGCCTGTAAGTTGTATATATTTCCTCTGAAATGATTGCTCTGTTGTTGTTTTTTGTAGAGCATATAGATATAATCCCCGTATCTCGGGCCCCCAAGCTGTCATCTACTAAGCTGCCCGAGCATTAATATATAATCACTCCGGCCCTCTGCTGCTAACCAGACCGCTGAGGCCATCTGGATCGCGGACTACATCCCCTGTGTGTTCAAAATTTGCTGTCACGTGCCCTAATAACGAGATTTGTCGGCATTCCTCGGTGGTGATGTGAAAGGTTGCATTAACCGAGGAATTCAGAATGTTTGTTACCTTTCATCTATATCAAGCACGCAGTGGATTTTTAATGTAATCAAAGCGAACTTTACAAGGTACTTACAAAAATGTTAAAAAGATGCGGACAAATAAGATTTTTTAAAGAAGAGATTTGTGTGTGTAAATACTAAAAATATAGTTATGGTTTATGTCACACATTTAGATTCTGACATAGAACAGAGCAAAAATTGAAATAGTATGTAATATATAATATTATCCAAGCAAACAAAAATACTAAAAAAGAGTTATTAGCAGCACCCTAAGTTAACAGAAACCGTATCAAGTTGTATATAATGAAAAGAAAAATACGTGAAATACATTACTGACTTTATTACAATGATTTACATTTTAGTGACCTGCAGCTCTATATTTTCTTACGCTTATACTGCACTAAATGATTTACATGGAATGTGTATTAATTATTTATTCTATTTTATTATATCGCACTCATACAATTGTGTGTATACTGGCGATGTCCAGATTATTTTGGGTTGATGTAGGACCACAGAAAAATGTGCTGGCAGAACTACCGTAGCCGCTGGAAGAGCTATCGCACTTAAAAGTTCACTCCCTGACACCGGGAATTGAACCAACGTGGAAAGGTCGGGCGACTCTTACCGCTCGGCCACGAGGACAATTTTATATAGATTCGCTTGTCTAGCTTCAAATAAGGCGTGCAAGGGAACACACTGAAAATATGACGATGTGTACACAATCTGTTTCATTTTGGTCCAGTCTTTCAAACTCTTTGCCTGGAAACTAAATTCAATAATACGTTGTTGTTTGTCAATTCCTTCGTTTAAGGCTCCAGCGGAAATGAAGCGAATTTGGTATAAATTTGCATTTATTAAAGGTGCTTATCTAATAAATACTACTACAATGATAGTTTGCTGAAAAATATCCATCGGGTGGCAATATTGTTTATCATTATTTTCTTGCAAATTATGCAAACGCAAGTGATAGGAAAAAAGAACCGAGAAATGTAACACAGCTGCATGCTATGATCCAGCTCGATATTACTACCAGAAGCCTTCGCCATAAATTTAATTTATATGTATTTTCATATCGTCTACGATCTGCTTTCAATCATGGTGTCTTTTTAACATACGGAAATATGCGAACGTTGCCGATTATGACGTCATGACGTCCACCGTCACATGACGTCATATTATTGTGCTGCATAGCAACTCACGACTTCTCAAGATCTTCACTGCTTTTGACAAAAGTGATTGAGAATATGGGTTGTTTTGCTGGTATTACGAAGCGAGTGAGTAAATATATTTTAAACTTTATTGCATTTCTTACAATTGTTGCTAAAATATGTGTTTTTAAAATACACTAACTACAAATAATATTTTGTGAATCAGAGTTACTACTGTGGCATATGTCTTAGTTATATATTCAAATTAATATCAACATAAATATGGGTGTTCTTTGTTGGTTTACGTGGACTAAGGTTGGCATAGTTAGGAAATGCATTGAATTCAAAGAAACTAAAACAAAATCTCTAGAACAACGTTTTATTTACCCTATATGTGAAAGAAATATAGATATATGGTTAATTAACTTAACCAAAATTCTTCGAAATATGTCACAGTAAAATAAAACTGCATTGTAAAATATGGTGTAATGTGTTCTATTTTAGTTTGACGAATTCGTTTCCCGGGTTCGTGGCTGTTTTACCTGGACCCGCCGTAGGGTGGTCCCTGCAAATGAAGTGGTCCCGGAGGAAGCAGGTACGTGATATGCATGGGAGTGATTAACTATCACGTCACAACATGTGTGGGCGTGGTAAAATATGCCATGACATGGGTGGGTGTGGCTCATTATCGCGGGCACAACTAAAGTGCTGCCTTGTATCATCCATTATTTTGATTAAATTTTATATTTTAATTATAACGATATCAAAACACGTATAGTAATAATCATATACTCAATGACAGTTGGACACAAACAATCCAGTTACATCCGTTTTAAAGAAATGAAAATACAAATTCATTGTAATATTATATTATGTACTGTCTCATGTTCACAAATAAGTTGTCTTATTTTGAAACTACAGATCAATTAATCTTATTACGTGTACATGTCTATACTTGCGGGCTAATACCGTAAACCTTGTATTTCCCTCCCGACAGCTCCAAAGGAGCCTGAGCCACAGGGAGACGATATCTCTTGCTCCAGCTCCCTGGAAGGTAAGCCTGGTAACAATTAAATGTAACTTAATTAATTCTGTTATTTTTTCAGTTTCCATTTTCGATTAATCAATTTAAATTTTATTTCATATTGTTTTAATACGATTTTTCTTTTCTTTTTTTATCTTGGTACTAATTATGTTTTTGAGAAATCTAAAATAACATATTAACTCTCACGCCAGTAATAAGTCGTCCACATTTACCATGTTTATAATTTAACAAAGATCACCTACCATGTATATACCATACTGATGTAAGTGTTTCATTATAGAGTTCGTGGATGCCCTTGTGAAAGAGTCCTTGACCCACATTGTCCAGGACTTGGAGGCCGAGAGGTGAGTCGGAAAATACAACATACTTTTGTTTGTTCAAGCATCAATTGTTGAACCTCGAGCATGAAAACTGGCATAACATCATTAATATCCACATACTAAGAAATGGCATGTCTGTGAGTGTTTAAAATTGTAAACAAATTATAACAACTTTTTGGAAGTAAAACAATATACATTTCAGGACAAGAGACACCAGCATGAACCTTCATATTAGAGAAGAAAATGTATTTTGATTTCAGTTTTTAGAGTTTTGACATGTTTGTCGTTTAATTTTACAGGGCCTGTTAGACGTTTATCATCATTTGTAAGTATCGGTTTATATACATTTTCCCGTACCCATGGATAATTAAAACCATACATTTTCTGCTAACATTCTGTCCTCGTTACTCTGATTTGCTTTTTGTTAAATTACTTTTCGCCCGACGTTCGTTTCATCAAAGTTTATCAACTTAAATTGATCAAGTTAAAACTGTTTACATGCTCCCCAAATTTTCGTATGATAATTAGTAAATAAACACTTTATATTTCAGTTCTTCATTGTTTTCCGGTCATCATTTGTGGATATTCGCCGCTGCCCATAATTTGTTCATCTTTGTTCTTTTCTTTTGTGAGTATTTCACGACTTGTCTACATTGGTCGAATTTGCATTGTTTCTTAGTTTAATTTGTTGAAACACAATTATTAATGATTTCAAATACCACAAAATGGCATTAGATCATATGTGAATATGTTGTCCCTAAATATATTATTGTCTTTCGGTTCATGAATCAAAATCATCGCAACATATTAGAACTACTTCAGCCATTGACAACTCAGCAAGAGCTCCAATGTATTACCTTACAGATGAAGCACTTACCGAAACATAAATAGCGCAGCTTGATAGAAATCACTGCTTGAAACTATCAATTATATCATAAAATAAATTAAAGTCATAAAATTGTCATGTGCATGTAAATTGTGTAAAAATCTGTCCGATGTGTTAAGTTGAACTTATTTTCTTTTTCAGACTCTTTGCTGTCCAGGAAAAAAAACACCTTTTGATATAGTAAAAAAAATAATCAAAATCGAAATTTACAAAAAAATATTTATTTTTTTATTTTTGTTTATTTTTGTTCGTTTTCTTATTTGTTGTTCCCTTTTTTTCTTTTTGTTATTGTTGTATCTATCTTTTTTAACAAAACAAAAACAAACAAAAAAATACAAACAAAAAATCGTTGTTCAAAAGTAACATATAAGTCGATGTTTTCGTAAAATAACTAAAAAGAACTTTAAAAAAAATCGTTGCATCGCCTTTTGAACTGTCATTGTTTGTTTCACCCTTTCTATCAATCTGACAATTGATTTCATTAAAATCTTAATAAAATTTATTTGTTCGTTTTCCGTTGACCCAATCTGAATGATATGATCTCTGAATATAAAGCAACTACATTTATTTTACAAGACATACCATAAAAGGTAATATCTTCTATATAACAACACTCTTCTATCCTATATACGACGTTGGTTTTCTTCACATTTATCCATTTTATTATTTTTATAAATACAGTTATGATTAAAACCACTAACAAAATACATAATTATTTCATAAGAACATATCAATACAACTATTAATAAAATCACAAGTTTAAATCTAAAATGTTTTACTGGTTGTTTTGAATGGTGACGAAATAAAAAGTACATTAAACCCTATTCTTCTTTTTTACTTTTAAAAATGTGCCTCTTGTCTTCAAAATCTCATATTTTATTGTCGTTTGATGTTAAGTCTTTAAAAAAATAAACAGTTAACGGTTTGGGCCATTTTGTGTCGGAAATGTTTTAGATCAAACTGAAATTGTGATAAAGCTATAGATAATAAAAGGTTACATCCGTTGCGTCTAAGAAAATATGTTGTAAATTCTAACTCTAGAGTCTTACAACTAGAGTCTAGATAAATTATATATATCAAACAGGGGCCTCGCCAGAGCATGATTCCAATGCAAGATCTCCCACACTAGGTAGATGATCTTCCATGAATATGGTATCGGGTGGGCCAGATGATTAGGACAACCCCTCTGCAGCCACACATAGCGTAAACAATAAAGACAAAACCAAATTTTAATATTATCCCTTCATGGTGAAAGGTTGCCTTACTTTATCGATAGATAATAAATCATTAAGAAATGGTGAAATATATGAGATAAAAAGCTTATCATGGATCAACGCCGCTTACTCTTCCTGCAGTTAAAGCGAGTTGTAGAACATACGCTGTAGATAGTCCTGTCTCTGAAGTCAATAAAATGTTTACCAATGTTTTGTTACGACGCACAGACACACACCCCTAATTTCTATGCCAACCAATGTTCCACGGCGATCACATATAGATATGGAAAGCATAGGCAATTATTGTTTACGCTGCACAATGCATGCTGCTTCTGACGGAATCGTACCCCAACCCTCCTTCAACTTTTAGAAGCGTTGGTACACGTTCTTGAAATTTGATAATAGTAAAAAAGAGTATATGCATGTATAGTCACTGATCTAAAATCAAGAATGAAATGGTTGAAAAACGTATACTAGAATGCCATCTTGGCAATTAATAATTAGGTTTACAAACTTATTTACAACAACAAAACTTTATTATAACTCAAACTGTGAAATATACAGTACATGAGTATTCAACAAATATAAAGGAAACACAATATGCAATATAACTGATACACGTGACATGGTGGAGAGGACACTTATAGATTAAAACATAAGTCTGAGTTTGTCCAAATAACCTTGTCAAAAACAAAAGGAGAATAGATTTTACAGCTTGTTGATCATATCTTTAATATTCTAACATAGATTTTTTTCGAATGGAAAATCACAACAATATTGGAAAGGTCTTACTGAAACGTGTTATAGAATGTATATTGCGGACGAGTGAATTAGAATTATGTCACTCCTCACTGATTGGTCGGCTGGATTATGAATGAGTATATTGTGTGTTAGAAATTTCCCGACAGTGTTTTGTCGGCTGAGTGAAGAAGGTCAATTGAGTGGGGTGTGCTTTTGACACATTGCAAATGTTTATTTGAAAGTGCTGATTAAATAGTGTTATTCCATGTTATTAGATATTATTTCATTAAATAGTGCTATTCCGCGGGTATAATATTATAATTCTGAGGGTAGGGGGCCTGTGCCACTGTGGTGAGTAACTTTCAGTATTTGTTTTGTTTGTGTCTAGCGTGTAATTTATATAAGCTCTTTAATTAAATGTGTCCATAATAATGTTTGTAAACTTTGATAAGTTAGTTAGTCTATTTAATGATGACTTGTTCATTATTTGTTGAAATTTTAAAATATTTGGGTGTAAATACTAGTATCTAGGTATAAATGTTTTCCATGGAAAAAAATGGTAATGCATTTCATCACCTATTACATTTTTGTCACATATAGTGCATTTTCTGTCATGTAAAGGTGTGCCATCCCACCTTCGAACCTCCACGGGTAGATGGTGCTTTCCACTTCTGAACTTAGCGAGAGTTTTGTGATTATGTTGTCTTAGCTTTGTCAAAAAGATAATACATAATAGTAACAATGAAGTGGTAATCAGCTAGATCTGGTACATAAAATTGTCCGGGTAGTAACTTAGAACAATGGAAAACCCGCAAAGCTAGGTTTATGTAACAACGTGTGTGGTCTTAATTTTGTAAGACCAACTCCAGGATCGGATTCACCGACTCTGAAAAAAATTTGTTTCCACTGTTTTTAGAGCACACACACAGAGACACACGCACGCACACATCCACATGCATATATATCCCCGAATCTCGGGCTCCAAAGCTGCACGAGCAGTAATTTGATCACTCCAGCCTCCGCTGCTAACCAGGCCACTGAGACCATCTGAATCGCGGACTACATCCTCTGTGTGTACAACATCTACTGCCAATTGCCCTAATAACGAGATTTATCGGCACTCCTCGATGGTGTGTGAAAGCTTGCATTAACCGAGAAGTATGTTACCTTGCATCCAAGCAATGGTCGTTTAATGCAATCATATCGAACTTTTCCAGGTAATTATAAAAATTTAAATAGATGTGAACGAAAAAGATTTAAGAATGATTCTGACATAGAACAGAGCACAATATTATGTAATATTATTCAATCGAACAAAAATAAAAAAAAGACAAATATCATTAGCAACAACATTTTATTAAAGGAAAGAGTATCACGTTGCATTAAACGGAAAGAAAAATAAGGAAAATACATTACCGACTTTATTACAATGATTTACTGTTTAGTGACCTGCAGCTGTATATTTTCTTAAGTTTATGCTGCACTAAATGGTCATATAAAATGTGCTTTAATTGTTTAGTCTATTTTTATTATAAGGTACTCAAACAATTCGGTTAATACTGGCGATGTCCAGATTATTTTTGGTGGATGTGACCCCAGAAAAAATGTCTTGGCAGAACTACCTGTGCACCGCTGTAAGGGCTATCGCAGTTATAAGTTTTCTCCCCGACCGGGACTCGAACCCACGCGGAAAGGGCATAAAGAGTTACAAGTCGGCGACTCTTACTGCTCGGCCTCGGGGAACAATTGTATGAAGATTCGATTGTCTAGCTTCCAATAAGGCGTGCAAGGGAACACACTGAAAATGTGATGATGTCTACACAATCTGTTTCATTTTTGGTCTAGACTTTGAAACGATTTGCCTGGAAACTTAATTCAGTAACATGTTGTTTGTCACTTCCTTCATTTAAGGCTCCAAGGGAAATCAGGCGAATTCGATTGTGCATTCATTTAAGGTGTTTACAAATATACGAAATAGATTTTAAGTTTGCGTGATCTAACGCCAAATACATCACGGTTTCTAGTTCATATGTGTATTTATTTAACCCGGAAGGCCGTAGGCGTGAGTGATTAAATTAACGCATTTGGACAAGAAACCGTGATATATTGGGCGTTAGATCACGCAAACTTAAAATCTATTTTCATTCGAACACGTTCTAAAAAGTTTTTACTAATAAGGGACACAAGTGCGAACTACAATGCGAACCACAATTTACGCAATAGGTTGATTCCCTTGGCTGTTATAATTCATCCGTCATATTTCCTTTTTTAAAATATTAGCACCGATGAAATTGCTTATTTAATTAATTTACTTTTATCATACTTTAATACGTATGTTAATAGTAAAACGCAAACGAAAGAAACACAGAGCCGAATAAGGTAATGAAGCTGCATGTTATGATTCAACTCGAATGAATCGTATATTGCTAACAAAAGATTTCAACATTATTTTTAATTTTAACTTATATGTATTTTCATATCGTCGGCAGTCTGCTTTCAATCACGATGTCTTTTTTAACATACGGAAACATCCGAATATTGCCGATTATGACGTCACGACGTCCAGCGTCATATGACGTTATATTGTTGTGGTGCATAGCAACTCATGACTTCTCAAGATCATTACTGCTTTTGGCAAAAGTGATTGAGAATATGGGTTGTTTTGGTGGTATTACGAAGCGAGTGAGTAAATATATTTTTAATTTTATTGCATTTCTTACAATTGTCGGTAAAATAAGTGATTTTAAAATACACTTACTACAAATAATATTTTGTGAATTAGAGTTACTACTGTGGCATATGTCTTAATTATATATTCAAATGAATATCAACATAAATATAGGTGTTCTTTGTTGTTTTACGTGGACTAAGGTTGACATAGTTAGGAAATGCATTGAATTAAAAGAAACTAAAACAAAATCTCTAGAACAACGTTTTATATAACCTATATGTAAAAAGAAATAGATATAAGGTTAATTAACTTAACCAAAATTCTTCGAAATATGTCACAGTAAAATTAAATTGCATTGAAAAATATGGTGCAATGTGTTCTATTTCAGTTAGACGAATTCGTTTCCCGGGTTCGTGGCTGTTTTACCTGGACCCGCCGTAGGGTGATCCCTGTAAATGAAGTGGTCCCGGAGGAAGCAGGTATGTGATATGCGTGGGAGTGATTAACTATCACGCGACATGTGTGGGCGTGGTAAAATATGCCATGACATGGGTGCCTTGTATCATCCATTATTTTGATTTAATTTTATATTTTAATTATAACGATATCAAAACACGTATAGTAATAATCATATACGCAATGACAGTTGGGCACAAACAATCCAGTTACAGCCGTCTTAAAGAAATGAAAATACAAATTCATTGTAATATTATATTATGTACTGTCTGATTTTCACAAATAAGTTGTCTTATTTGGAAACTACAGATCAATTAATTGTATTACGTGTACACGTCTATACTTGCGGGCTAATACCGTAAACCTTGTATTTCCCTCCCGACAGCTCCCAAGGAGCCTGAGCCACAGGGAGACGATATCTCTTGCTCCAACTCCCTGGAAGGTAAGTCTGGTAACAATTAAATGTAACTTAATAAATTTTGTCATTTTTTCAGTTACCTATTTTCGATAAATCGATTTAAATTTTATTGCATATTGTTTTAATACGATTTTTCTTCTTTTTTTTTTTTTACTTTGGTACTAATTATGTTCTTGAGAAATCTAAAATATCGTAACATATTTACGCTCACGCCAGTAATAAGTCGTCCACATTTACAATGTTTATCATTTATCAAAGATCATGTGAAATGTATATACCATACTGAGGTAAGTATGTGTTTCATTATAGAGTTTGTGGATGCCCTTGTGAAAGAGTCCTTGACCCACATTGTCCAGGACTTGGAGGCCGAGAGGTGAGTCGGAAAATACAACATACTTTTGTAATATACATGCTTGTTTGTCGAAGCATCAATTGTTGAACCTCGAGCATGAAAGCCAATATAACATCCATAGTAGTAAATCACTTGTAAATGACATGTCTGTGAGTGTTTAAAATTGTAAACAAATTATAACAACTTTTTGGAAGTAAAACAATATACATTTCAGGACAAGAGACACCAACGTGAACCTTTATATTGGAGAAGGAAATTTATTTTGATTTCAGTTCTTACAGATTTAATATGATTTTTGTTTAATTTTCCAGGGCCTGTTAGACGTTTATCATCATTTGTAAGTATCGGTTTATATACATTTTCCCGCACCCATGGATAATTAAAACCATACATTTTCTGCTAACATACTGTCCTCGTTACTCTGATTTGCTTTCCATAAAATTACAAAAGTCCCGATACTCTTTTGAACAAAGTTTATAACCTTAAATTGATCTCATTACAACTTTCAAAAATGCTCCCGAAATTTTCGTATGATAATTAGTGAATAAATACCTTATATTTCAGTTCTTCATTGTTTTCCGGTCATCATTTGTGGATATTCACCGCTGCCCATAATTTGTTAATCTTTGTTCTTTTCTTTTCTTTTGTGAGTATTTCACGACTTGTCTACATTGGTCAAATTTGCATTGTTTTTTTTTTTACAAAAAGCAAAATTTGTTGAAACACAATTAATAATGGTTTCAAATATCACAAAACGACATAAGGTCATATGTGAATCTGTTAAATATATTATTGTCTTTCGGTTCATGAATCAAAATCATCGAAACATATTAGAACTACTTTAGCCAGTGACAATCCGGCAACAATGTCCAGTGTCTTACCTCACAGATGAAGTGCTTACCGAAACATAAATAGCGCAGCTTTATAGAAATCACTGCTTGAAACTTTAAATTAAATTCATAAAATAAATTCAAGTCATAAAATTGTCATGTGCATGTAATTTGTGTAAAAATCTGTCTGATGTGTTTAGTTGAACTTATTTTCTTTTTCAGACTCTTTGTTGTCCAGGAAAAAAACATTTTGATATAGTAAAAAAATAATCAAAATCGAAATTTACAAAAAAAATATTTATTTTTATTTTACTTTTTATTTTATTTTTTATTGTTCATTTTTTTATTATTTTTTATTGTTGTATTTTTCTTTTTTAACAAAACAAAAAACAGAAATCGTTGTTCAAAAGTACCATATATAAGTCGATGTTTTTTGTAAAATAACTAAAAAGAACTTTAAAAAAATCGTTGCATCGCCTTTTGAACTGTCATTGTTTGTTTCATCCTTTCTATCAATCTGACAATTGATTTCATTAAAATCATTATAAAATTTATTTGTTAGTTTTCCGTTGACCCAATCTGAATGATATGATCACTGAACATAAACCAACTACATTTATTTTACAAGACAGAACATAAAAGGTAATATCTTCTATATAACAACACTCTTCTATCCTGTATACGACGTTTGGTTTCTTTACATATATCCATTTTATTATTTTTATAAATAAAGTTATGATAAAAACCATTAACAAAATACATAATTATTTCATAAGAACATATCAATACAACTATTAATAAAATCACATGTTTAAATCTAAAATGTTTTCCTGGTTGTTTTGAATGATGACGAAATGAAAAGACCATTATACCCTATTTTTCTTTTTACTTTTACAAATGTGCCTCTTGTCTTCAAAGCCATATATGTTATTGTTTCGCTTTATGTAAATTCTTTTAAAACATGAACAGTTAACGGTTTGGGCCATTTTTTGTCGAAAAAATTAAGACCAAACTGAAATTGTGATAAAGCTATAGATAATAAAAGGTATCATCCTTTCCGTTTAAGAACATGTGTTGCAAATTCTAACTCTAGAGTCTAACAACTAGATTCTAGATAAATTATATATATCAAACAGGGGACGCGTCGCCAGAGCCTAATTCCAATGCATGATCTCCCACACTAGGTAGAGGATCTTCCATGAATGGTATCGGGTGGGCCAGATGATAAGGGCAACTCCTCTGCAGCCACACATAGCGTAAACAATAAAGACAAAACCAAATTTTAATATTATCCCTTCATGGTGAAAGGATGGCTTACTTTATCGATAGATAATAAATCTTTAAGAAATGGTGAAAATTCTGAGATAAAAAGCTTACCAATGATAGATTCCGCTTACTCTTCATACAGCTAAAGAGAATTATAGACCATACACTGTAGATAGTCCTTTCTCTGAAGTCAATGAAATATTTGCCAATGGTTTGTTACATCGCTAAGACACTAAATCGCACAGACACAATCCTAGTTTCTATGTAAACCAATGTACCACGGCGATCACATACACATATGGAGATTGTTGTAAAATCAAGAATGAAATGGTTGAAAAACGTATAATAGAATGCCATCTTGGCATGGTAATTAACTATACGATTTGTTTTACATAAAAGAAACAATGAAGTCGTAATCAGCTAGATCAGGTACATACAAATTGACCGGGTAGTAACTTAGAACAATTGAAAACCCGCAAAGCTAGGTTAATGCAATAACGTGTGTGGTTTTAATTTTGTAAGACTAACTCCAGGATCGGATTCACCGAGCATGTAACTTCTATATCCTATGTTTCCTCAGAAAAAGGATTGACAGCACTGTTTTTAACACACACACATACATATCCCACTCGCCACACACAAACACACATGTATACTGGTCTTACCAACATAGAGAGGTACATTATTCTGTACATACGTCCTGAGGTCTACCCTTTATGATAGAGATATTGTTCTTCTAAGACAATAGTTCGGACACAATTTAAAACCTTATTTACATGATCACTTTTATTTCAACCTATCTTAACTTCTTAAATCTACGTTCTGTGCAAACATACTGAGGCCCTTACCTCGGTCTGTACCACACATGTCGATCACCAAGTGAGGTCTACACACATACAACTAACGCAGTCCTATCACAGGGAGGTTATTTAACGGGATGTTACGTCATTATGTCCCACACAGAACACACGTGCATGACACACACCTGGTGTATAAAGCTAGCCGAGCAGAAGGTTGATCACTGCGGCCCTCTGCTTCTTATCAATCCGCTGATTCCAACTGGATCGCGGACTACATCCCCTGTCTGTACAACATCTACTGCCAATTGTGCTAAAAACGAGATTTATCGACACTCCTCGATGGTGGTGTGAAAAGTTGCATTGACCTTGGAGTTCAGAATGTTTGTTACCTTGCATCCATATTAAGCACGCAGTGGACTTTTAATGTAATCAAAGCGAACTTTTTCGGTAATTATAAAAGATTAAAAAGATGCGGACGAATAAGATTTTAAAGACAAAATTTGTGAGTGTAAATACTAAAATTATGTCCATGGTTTAGGCCACACATTTAAGAATAATTCTGACATAGAACAGAGCACATTATTATGCAATGTTATATTATCCAATCGAACAAAAGTAAAAAAAGGACAAATGTTGTTAGCAACAACCTTGTGTTGAAGGAAAGAAGATCAAGTTGCATTTAACGAAAAGAAAAATAAGGAAAATACATTACTGACTTTATTACAAGGATTTACTTTTTACTTTTTGGTGACCTTCAGCTGTATATTTTCTTGAGTTTTTTATACTGAACACTGAACTAAATGAAGATATAAAATGTGTGTTAATTGTTTTGTATATTTTTTATTATAACGCACTCAAACAATTCTGTTTATACTGGCTATGTCCAGATTTTCTTTGGTGGAGGTGACCCCAGAAAAATGTTTTGCCAGAACTACCTGTGCACCGCTGTAAGAGTTATCGCACTTATAAGTTTTCTTCCCGACCGGGACTCGAACCCACGTGGAAAGGGCAAAAAGAGGTAAAAGTCGGCGACTCTTACTGCTCGTTTTCAATTTATGAAGATTTGTTCGTCTAGCTTCAAATAGGGCGTGCAAGGGAACACACTGAAATATGACGCTGCCTATACAACTCAATCTGTTTCATTTTGCTATAGTCTTTAAAACCCTTTGCCTGGAAACTTAATTCAATATGTTTTGGGGATGGGATGGGATTGGTTTAGCAGGCATTTTTACCGATACTGTGCAGCGACATTTCTGTCATTATAGCAAAAGGGCACTTATGAGGTGCCCAGGGACTGAACCCGACCGGTTCAATATACTGACACCGACGTGTCAGGCGTTATGTTGTCCCCTTAGCCATGAGCGTTAGAAGCGAGGCCACTACTACTAACTTTAAAGTCTTTGGTTTGACCCGGCCCGGGTTTGAACCCACTACCTAACGATCCGCAAGCCGACGCTCTACCACCTGAGCTATTGCGGCCGGTAATATGTTGTTGTTTCTTTGTCACTTTATTTAAGCCTCCACAGGAAATTGTGCGAATAATTTGGTATAAATTGTGCATTTATTTAAAGGATTGGGATTGGGATTAGCCGGCATTTTTGCCGATACTGCGCAGCGACATTTCTATCATTATAGCACAGGGGCACTTATGAGCTGCCCAGGGACTGAACCCGGCCGGTCCATTATACTGACACCGACGAGTCAGGCGTAATGCTGTCCCCTTAGCCCCGAGCGTTAGGAGGGAAGCCACTACTACCAACTTTAAAGTCTTTGGTTTGACCCGGCCGGGGTTCGAACCCACGACCTCCCGATCCGCAAGCCGACGCTCTACCACCTGAGTTTATTTAAAGTGCTTATATATTAAGAGTTTAAACTGTAACACATGTGCAGCATTAGCAGTCAAAAACGCGAGTTATTTCCCTCACAGTAACTCTATTTGTTAAAAGTTTGTTACCTTGGCCCCTTTATGATTGACAATCTAATTACATCCATTGACAACCATAGCCCTCATTGTTTATTTTTTTAACATGCCTTTAGTTTACTTATTTTCAAGTACTGAAAGTGGCATTTCTAAAGGAGTTATTAAGAATGTTTAGTAGGATACATTTACAACATAAACAAAATTCATCGGTTTCACTAGTTTCAGAGTACAAAGGGCATTAACGCACATTATGGCAAGTATAATGCAAAACAAACAGAGTTTATATGACGTGCATAACACTAGACCATGCAATAGCAAGAACATAGAATTGAACAAAGTGAGAATACAAACTTAAATATAATGTACTTTTGGTGGGACGATAAATCCAACAAACATAAATATATGAACATAATTTTTAAAAAATGTCCTGATTGGGGTAATGAAGAGCTAGTCATCCGAGAAAGATTAATAACGTGCCCAAGTCTAGCACCATATATCTGAAACAGTGTATCTTTATTTAATAACAAAATGAACGATAAACACTATTTTTCATTATGTTACAACGACAGGTATAACCATTTAATGGTTAAATTGCTAGCAAATATTCATATACTTGCTAGCAAAAAATAACTTAATTGAAAACTATTTGTATCAATAAGGACAATATAAAGTATTGTGGACTGGTACATATATTATGGTTTAACTGAATATGCAGTCTCTTTTAGTATCGTGACAATCGCTTATCAATAATCCCAACGGTGCTCAGCAATAAAACAGGCCCATGCGTAGTGGCTGGTAATTGCAGACGGGACTGATCTTATTTTTGGTTTTGTACAAGCTCTACGGGGTATGCCGAGATATTTAATTTTTTGCTTCGGTTCGGCTAGGGACATTTCGGTCAAGGTTTTTTTCATTTTCTTTTGTACGCTCCAAATAGGCTGTATAGGCATCTGAAATTTCTTTAAATTGTGTTGTTCCCCGTTTTTTTGCAACTTCTCTGCTCATAAATACGTGACTGCGAATAGTCAACATTTTCATTTTGATATGGGCGTTTTGTCTCTGATGTTACTAAATATTCAATTATTTTCCTTTACAATCACGTCATCATGGGCTTGATTCTGTTTGAAGATTTTTGGTGTATTGATTTTAGGACATTGTTCAACTTTTCTTCACCCTGACAACTGTAACTGTGAATGGGACCATGTTTGGCTGTCATAAAGGGGACATGATAGAGTAAATCGTGCATGTATATTGTCACCTAGTCTACTTTTAGCTGTCAACCCCTGAAAAGTGGTCATACATTTGTGGACAGCATCAACGATCTTAGTATTGTCTGTTTGATCTAGTATGACCACATTATGTATTAGACCAAACTGCCTCGAGACATCGTCATGTATATTGTTGTCTATGACAAAAATAATTTGTCCGGCAAATGTTTCATCATTTTTTTTTTGTTATCCTGGCCAGATAATAATGACCATGTTAATTCGGACGTTGATTTGTCTTACCACGTACTAACAGAAATGCCACATTTCCTAATCTGTTGTACCAATGCAGGTAAAGGGCTTAGTTTTGCTCCAAGAACCTCAAGCTTACAATCAATTTGTTTTTAGTCATCAATGAGATTCGCCAACAAAACATCACGAATTCTTAACAGCAGATGAAGCTCGTCAATCTTGACATTATCAGGCTCAATAGAAATGAAAGGTTGGTGTTTGCTTGCAAACTTTCCTGAAGGATGGTTTTGTACGAGTGACACACATGTTCGCTTAATGTCAAGGGATTCATAATGATTCACAGGCTTTGTTAAATCAACCCTACATTTTTACCTATGTGACACCATGGACAAGCGTAAGTTGATACTGAACCACCCAGACCCAGACAGAGTTGTATGACCTTCATACCACAACAAAATTTAACAGACAGTTAGTATGCCTTGCCATCAACTTAAAAATAATCGTTTTTCAGCAACTCATTTATTTCACTAAATACAGGGTCACATGTTACTTGTAAATTCTCATAAGTTTCTGCACATTTGATAACAGCCAGTGTTTTAATGACATTTCAGAAACGCAGTTTTTATTATTTATGAGAGCTGCAGACAACGTGACAAAGTTTGAGATCTTGTTGACTTTAGCACTCTTTTTGGACTGCCAGTCTGCAGATTCTTTGACCTAATATAATTTTCCATCTCAGTTTTAAGGCTCACACAAACCCCTGGTGCATTTCCTGGACACCAAAGAATGTGAAACTGTGAATTAATTTCTAACCTTTCCCGTTTGATTGTGCACAGCGATGGCAAATCAGACATCATTGCTATTTCACGGTAGGAACTGTCACTTATTTCAAACTTTTCAATATGAATAAAATGTTCCTTACATTTTCTTTGTCAGCGGACGTAATGTTTGAGTATTTAGTGTTTCCTAAGGTCACATTTACGTTTTTGTTTGACACAGAAGTACAATGACGAATACTGAGTCAATAAAAACTCTCCTAGATTATAATGATTTTCCGTATTTTGCTAATTTACGCACACAATGTTACCAAGCATCCAACAGACATCTTACCTTAGGCGATATTTGTGTATATTTGTTAAGCATAAACTCCGTTTATACTTCAATGATTGTTTGCTGAAATATTGCTCTAAGATGACATTAATTTTTATTATTATTTTCTTGCCAAATGTTTGTCACGGGTCGCGACAATTACTGTACTGAAACCAGTTCGTACGTGGTTGAAGACTTTTATTGACTAGAATCTCTACTAAATAAACAAAACCTAAGAGTATTAAATGAACACAAAATAAAATACTGCCTTAACACATATTATCAATTGGCTGAGCTATAGTGATTTTGAATTCAGCAATACAAATATTCAATATTTCAAAATAGACCAATGAACCAACAAACAATACAAGCAAAAAAAAGAAATACACCCATTTCAATAAAATGTTACGAACACTTTCCAGACAGAACAAGTTAGTTACTAATTAACAGATGCCGCTTTGAATACTAAAGCAATACTAAGAATGTTGTTATATATAAAATCAAAATACAATTATCCTGGGAAAATTAGTATAATATTAAATGCTAAAGTACGCAATAGAGCTGTTGTTTGTCTGTGAGTGGCGTGTGAAATATCTGACGGTTTACGGTGTGGTAAAAAAGAAAAGTTCCAACTCTCGTACAAAATCTCACTTTCACGAGAACATATACATAGACGGATACGACAAAACAGGTTTGACAAGTCCCGTGCATCAGGAAAACGAGATGAAGACAACTACGCCCACATGCACGTACCTTCTTATAAGTTGCAAAAGTTGGCTTATTTCTGGGTTTTTCTAGTAGACAATTAATAGCTCGTTTCACCTATATATTGTTATAAGGGTCCATCATAACTTGGTCATGGTGCAATTTGTTTCCAACTTTTCGCGATTCACTATAGAATATAAAACAAACTTATTTAGTGGCGTCTAACCTTTAAGTGACATTTCCGGAAGAATCTTCGTCTGTACCTTTGGCTTGAAAAGGACTGCAGATGGGTAGTTTCTTATAACAATGGTGTTCTATCAATGAACTTTGCCATTTGAAGACATTTCAGAAATAATTTTACTGTTTAGTCTGAATTTAGGGGTCCTGATATGAAAATGTGCTTGAAAAATGAAAAATTGCTAAATGAAAAAGACTCCATCACCCAACATGTATATTGGGTATCATTTAGTCTAAAGATAATGAGTTTTGATGATGCTTTTCATTATTGTATCTTTATTTTCTAAAAAAACATGCATTTTAATGATCTTAACCTGTACCAGGATCCATTTCCACACAACAGTGAAAGGAGTCCAATGGGCTGGGAACAGAAACTGGCACATACAGTGTCACATATCAAAATTATAGTTTTTGCCTATAAACGATCCTCCTGTCTACTTTTCTGAGTTATATATAATACAACAAGCTTTATTCTTCATGTTAACACCTTACTGTGATAGTTAGAGACAAAAATAAAGTTGACATCTGGATAAAATGGGATGAAAACAATGTGTGATTTCTTTTTCTTTTTTAAAACCTGATTTGAACAGGTCAACATCATATATAACTGTGTGCTTTGTAGCATCCTGCATTCACCAAGGATAGCTTAATATTCCTTAAAACCTTACAACCATGTCTTTCTGGCATGCAGATACATGTATTTAAATCGCTCTCTTGGTAAGACTAAGTCTTGACCCAGACCTTGGCCGGATTGTGTCACGTTAGAGATTTGCAACTACCTCATGTGGCATCTAATGACAATGTGTTTACATTTTCATTAAATAAAAGTATCATGACATGTTAGAATAATAGTCTGGTACTTGGTGCAGTATTTTCTGTGACTTAGCAGTTACTTTGTGCTTTAGGATGGATTTTTCTGCATATTTGAGACAAATCTTCAAAAAATATTCATTTTTAAATCCATAAATACAATAAAAATTCATTAAAATCATTTTAATGTTAATTTAGTTACCCAGTCTAATTAATAACACATAAAATAGTCACACGCATATTTATATGCTGTTTAAAATGTAAGTTGTTCTATATTTTTTAATTTAGATTTTCACTGGAAAAAGGGCCATGAAAATGCATTGTGCAAAAAATACTGGCATGCAAAAATGACCCCCATTTCATTAATTTTGATGAAAAATACAAAATATTTCATCCTTTCTTTGGAAATTTGTTATCTTTAAGAAAATATTGTTTTACAGGAGTTTTAAAGGAAAAGGTGATGCTTAAAGGGGTGGATACACTAAATACAGACCGGAAGTAGAATGTGTGACATGGACTTTTTCTCCTTAGTAACAGTCTGATGCTATGTTTGGCCATTAAATTTCCTATTTTGAAGATAATCTTAACGTTTTGGTGTCAAAAGGAAGCTGAAACCATATAGAATTAAAAGAAAGCAAAGGTGTTGAACCCCTAAGTACAATAATGGACTGATTCACTTTTACAAGAAGTACATATTTCATTGAAATTTGGGGGTTACCAACTGGCAATTTTGCGGTATGTGCATTCTATGAAGCAGAACCTTTTTACAAGTTGCAAAAGTTGGCTTATTTCTGGGGTTTTCTGATAAACAATAAATAGCTCGTTTCACCTATATATGGTTATGGGGGTCCATCATAACTTGGTCATGGTGCAATTTGTTTCCAACATTTCGCGATTCACTATAGAATATAGAACATACTTATTTAGTGGCGTCTAACCTTATAGAATGGCATACCGACTATAAGTTATGAGCTGTCCAACACTTACCTAAAGGACAATAACAAAACAGGCTATTCCACAACGTACATTTAAACAAACCATGAAGCACTGTTAACACATTCTCCCACATAGAGGAAATGTCTTTTGACATTAATTATACAAATCTCTGTCTTAAATCTGGCTGAATTGAAAAATAAATTATTACCAATGACAAATATATAATTGTTTACATGTAATAAACTAAACTACAGAGACTACCATGCCACATGTTGTATATTTAACAACACTGGATTTAGTCCAGCAGACTATAAACAATACTGACTGTATCCGACGCTAGAAACAAAACGTTACTCATATAATTCTCACTCCAACTGGAAAATATAACTGGCTAAAACAAATTAAATAACTGTCAAAAAAGGAAAATGTTGCAATAACAAAATCCCTGCTGCTGCATGAAAATAAGCTGCAAAATAATGCAATAGGTCAGTTTAACCTGAAATTCTAAAATCAATTATATGGTTATACAAAATAGTCCACACTTTTGGAACGAATCCACTGTTCATAGTCATCGGTTGGCTTTCTTATCCTGGTAGACGGTCTAACAACAAGATTTTATGGTGGCCCTGGAGAATGATCGATGCAATGGCAGGGGGGTGTAGTAGACGCAGGCTACATGGATAAAAAGAGATAGGCAGGAGGATATTTCTATGCAGGGTTCGAATCCCTGACTTGTCATCTTCTCTTTTTTACATCAGAAACTTGTGCATCTTGATCATGGACAGACACTACCAAGTATGGGGTACAACTCGATCTATCTGCCAGCTTAGTCTTGCCCTTGAGGCCGACATTTAGAGTAAGAACTCTGTCTCCTGCCTCAAGCTTAGCCGCTTTTACTTTTCTGTCGTATAGGGTCTTGCTCTTTGCAGAACTTCTCTGAGCATGAGAAGAACCTGCTTATATAAGATAGCCTTATAAGACAGTCAGCATCAGCATTTTTCATGCCTGCTCTGTACCTAATAGAAAAGTTGTAGTTTGCTTATGTAGCTAGAAACCAAGAGATAATTGTGGGGCTTATTAACAGCCGACTTGAGAGCCAAAAACTCTAGCTTATGAGCGGGATACCGGCACTCAGCTGGTATCTGACCATGACTAGCGTAAGTTATTATTCTCAATAAAGTGTCTTTTTGTTGATAAAGAAAAGCTCCAAGGCCTGAACAACTGATATCAATGTGCAACTCAAAACCCTTGCAGTAGTCAACATAAGCCCAGATTGGGGCAGTTGTAAGCTTTTCCTTGAGGGAATTAAGCTTCCACTTGGGAAGGACCCCATAACCAAGGTGACTGCTTTAAGGTTTTGCATTTCTTTGAGATTTAGTGCTTGGCTTTTGCATTTGCGTCACGGCCCTGTAAAGGAGAGTACAATGGATGCGCTATCAGAGAAAAGTTCTTGACAGAACGTCTACAGTAACCAGCAAATCCTGAAGATCTCTAACTTCATTGATGTCCACATATGTTTGCAGGGGGACTCCATTGTTTGACCACACTTATTTTCTCAGGATCAGTATGAGTACCTGTTTCTGAGATGACATGTCCAAAATAATTGACTGATTTGAGGAGAAACTCGCACTTGCTTGCCTTTAATTTGGGCCATGTTCCTTAAGCCTGTTGAATGTTGAATCTAACCAAGTGCTGAAAGAAAGTTTGACTGAATATCAAGATGTCATTAATAAAAACAAAACATTCATTGAGATGCATTTCCCCCATACATTTTTCCATAAATCTCTGAAAAGTGGCACCGGCATTGCACAAGCCAAAACTCATCCAGATGCACTCATAGAATCCTAGAGGACCTACTCAAAAATCACTTAAAGGTTTACTGTCGTCTTCTATTTCTACCTGCCTGTAGCCAGACCTAAGATCAAGCTTTAAGAAATACTTAGCACCACTAAGCACCTCAACTGTGTCATCAAATCTTGGTAGCATGTATGCATCTTTTCACATTTAGAATGCGATAATCAATACAGAAACATAGGCTGCCATCACGTTTTCATACCAAGACCACATTTGAAGAGTAGGGGCTAGCTGATTTTCTAATCTTACCAGCTTGCAGCATTTCGATAACATGCTGGTGAGCTTCCTCATACAGACTGGGAGGTATTTTCCTATAGGGCTGCTTAAAAGGCTTATCTTCATAAAGCACAATCTTATGCTTAATTAAATGAGTTTCACCCAAGTCAGTTGTACCGGTAGAGAAAACACCTTCCCAAGTAGCTCATGTCAAACTATTGACTTGATCTGAGCTGAGAGTCCCAAGATCTACCTTTACAACAAGTTTCTCAATTAGGTTGTGGAAAATCCTATTACAGGATGAAACATCAGAATCTTGTAAAATTGTCTACCACAGAAACATCTGCTATACTACACAGGTCAGACCTAGGCTTGATACTAATGCACTTGGCTGACATGTTACACAGTTTAACCTGCAGTGTAGTACATGCTGTCTGTGAATCCACACTGACAACTTGTCATTATTGCTGAGATTTTCAGTATTAACATCAGAAACGGATGGTGGTATGTTTCTAACAACACCATTGACAAGAACAGTTTCATATGGTTTGACTTCAACAACATGCTTGTTTGTAGATTTCACAACAAATGAGTTGCATTTGATGCTGTCAAAAGCCATTTACCAAGTATAAGGAACAGTCTACTGGGTATTGTGTCAAGTGATTCCTACACAACCTGATTATGTTTGTGCCAATAATGACTGGACAAAACTTGTTAATGTCTGTATCAGGTACAACAAATAAGGCTACACAAGATGTGAACTGACCAAGACAAGGGATCCCTATATTACACTCCACTACACCTTCATAGTATAAAGTAGACCCATTTGCAATATTAACTTGCAAACCAAGGGAGTCTATAGAATAGAGCAAAAGCTGATATCTGAGAAACAGATAACAGGAATGGGAAATGTACAAATACTGTACTCTCATTGGATGGGCCAATTATTTTGTATAGAGGGGAGAGGAGGCACCTCTGGGCGACTATGTCAGAGGTGGGAGTTAGTTAAAAGGACCATCTCTAACTTGTCCTTGAAAGTTCTGACATATTGAAGAGTTATTTTGGGGTCTGAAGTTGTTGTTGCCATTGTTGCTGTTGTTGCCATTGTTGCTGTTGTTGCCATTGCAGGGTTGATGTCATCTATCTGCTAGTTCCATGTGATCTAACTTGCCGACAATGGCAGCTAGTTGCTCCCCCTACAAGAGCAGTAATCTAAGCTTCACTGATTCTGTCTACCTGGTCTAGAGTAACAGAACCTTTTGTATTAACCTAGGAAGGGTTGTGAGTGACCTTTCTACTGAAAGAAGTTGACCAAGTGAGAGGTCTAAATAGGGCAAATGCTGATCTCTCTATTTTGAGCTGTTTGTCAACACGACACACTTCAAGGAGGAGTCTGTCAAAGTCTGAAATGCTGTCATACAGATGCCTTTGAAGTGTCTCGCTCTGTAAAGATGTCCAGAATTTCTCATGTAGGTGGTCATTCCTCTGCATCCCATCTATGTGTCCAACTTCTGTGGCTGTCTGAAGCAATGTTTCCAGATGGCTGCTGATGGCTGTGATGGACTCATTTTTTTTCTGGTACGCATTGAAAAACTACTGCTTTTGTACTAGTCTTCCCATACTTAGCATCCATCTTTCTGTGTATAGTATTGTTGCTGACTTTCCTAGAGCCATGAGAGTTGGCATAGCCTGTCCCCTCAAAGAGCGCTGAATACCCTACACCATAACAGACAGGGCGTAGTCAGCCTCAAGGCACTGAACCTCAAATCTCCACTCATCTTACCTGACATCACCTTCCACCAGAAAAAGGACATGTGTTCATCCTTAACAAGGGCAGGACCTGGGACAAGTTTGTTGAATAGGGCTGAGAGGGTGGAGGGGCTATGGGTATACCACGACCTAGACAAAGGGGAACCTTCAATAGGGAACTTATGTTTGTTGCTGTACTATGGTCAGCAGGCAACTTAACAATTGTAACTGAATACTTGCCTGTGAAAGCTTATAGCTTGACCATCTCTTCCTCTGTCATGGTCACACCACAAGTTGCCATTGTTTTTTGTAACAAACTATCTAACCTTACCACAACAGCTGAAAAATATATATATATAACAACAACACAAGGCTGTAATCAACATATAACACATCAATAAAACTGCAGCTCTTCTCCTTTACACTATGGTTGGTGCTGAAACTTACTTCCCTGTAAATTTCCTATTAAAATTTCACAAGTAAAAAATCAACAGTGAAAATAATTTAACAAGTAACATATGAAAACAAAAGGCAAATATGTAACAATGAACATATATATATATATATATATATATATATATATATATATATATATATATATATATATATATATATATATATATATAAACACAAACATGTAGATAAATAGTAAACATAAAACAATGACTCTTAACACCCTTTCACCCAAAATAAAAAATAAAAGACAATGAGAAAAATAAGGTGTATGTGTGTAAACGTGAGGTGTGGGTCACATGGTAAATGTATATTAAAGTACAAAACACTACATTAAACAGAATAAGATGACTACCTTGTTCTACATTACAACTACAAGCTAGGCTAATAGAAGTTAATACATATCATACTATCATCACCACAGTCACCATCATCCTGATAAATACCACACACTACCTAAAATCTGCTGCTATTAATTTGCAATCCTCAATATGCATGTTAATGAGAAAATTTACAATTTAAACACCTTTTAACTGTAAATTGGACCAAATGTGATAATGCTCTGCTAGTACAATGAAAAATGCAACAACAAAAGATCAGAAAAAAATACAAACCATCAATGTTTAAACGAACCTTCTCTGTTAGAAACACAGTAAAATATAAATAAAAAATATTAATTTATATTTCAATGACAAAATTAATTTGACACCTGTTAATAATTTATCACAAACACTGAGATAGGGTGCCGGTTTCTTTTAACCAATAAAGTCCATGAATAACCTAACCCTTACTTAAAATATGATCTGTCCATGTAAAATGGGTAATGAATTCAGCGACAGTCACTGTTTGTATTCTGAATACATGCAGAACTGAAAGTGACCTAGATAGCGTGGGAATATTTTTTTCTAAAAATAGGACCAAAAAATTCCGATTGCAGGGTGGAGATAGATAATTAAAAAAAAGGAAATTGCGGCTTATAGAGCAATGTTTGGAACAAAACGTGTGTTACTTGGCAAAACGTGTAATAGTATCTAATAAAACATCAGAAAAAAAAGTTGTCAGTACTTACATAGAATCATATTCTGTCCAAAATATAACACAAATTTTTGTACACTAAACACTTCTTCACACAAACACAGATTCCTCCGCGGACAATGTCAAGGTTTTTTCAGCGATGCTCTGAAGTTGCAATATTTTACTGTTTCCAGTTAAGACGTGTTAGGTCTTTCGCGAGTTTTTCACTATCGGCTGATTGAAATAATGCACACCTCGGCGTTCCATGATTTTGCACTTTAAAAGTAAAAGCGCAAAACACTTTAACACTTAAATTACGGCACTATTTCGGGAAGGCGAAGCGTGCGACCAAATTTCTGCCTGGGTCTTGTAGAGTTCTTGCCGGCTGTATTGGTGAATCCGGCGAATTCGTTTAACTACAAGATCTGTTTCGGACGAGGTGAGAATGTCTTAAAATTACGTAAAGGTTGGACGTCATTTGTCACGGGTCGCGGTGGGGGTCGACTTGGTTGACAGAAAACCAGTTCGTACATGGTTGAAGGCTTTTATTGACTTGAATTTTTATGGGGGAAAACCTGATTATTAAAAAAAATAAACACAAAATAAAATGCTGCCTTAACATTATCAATTGGCTGAGCTATTGTAATGAAGAATTCAGCTATACAAATATTCAATATTTCAAAATAGACCAATGAGCCAATTCAAACAATACAAGCAAAATACAGCAATATACCCATTTCAATAAAATGTTACAAAAACTTACCAGACAAAACTGGTTAGTTACTAATTAACAGATGCCGCTTTAAATACTGAAGCAATTCTTCGAATGTAGTTATATCTTAAAACTAAAATCCTGGGAGTATTAGTTAGCAAAATGTTTAAGTAAGCAAAGGAGCTGTTGTCTGTGAGTGGCGTGTAAAATATTTGATGGTTCACGTTGTGGTAAAAAAAAAATCCAATTCTCGAACAACATCTCACTCTCACGAGAACATACACATAGACGGATGCGACGAAATAGGTTTGACAAGTCCCGTGCATCACGAAAACGATATGAAGACAACCACACCCACATACACGGACCTTCTAGAATGACATACAAACGATAAGTCACAAGCTGTCCGACACTAACAAAACGGACACTAAAAATAGTGACTATATTCCACAACGTACATTAAGGGGAAAACATGAAACAATGGTGGCATAATGCAAACGCCATTAGTATGAAAACAATAAGTGAAATAAAACAAGAAATGTAATGAAGCTGCATGTTATGATCCAACACGAATGGATCGTATATAGCTACAAGAAGATTTCAACATAAATTTAATTTATTTATATTTTTATATCGTCTACGCTCAGCTTTCAATGACGGTGTCTTTTTTATTATACGGCTACATCCAAACATTGCCGATAATGACGTCACGACGTTTACCGTCACATGACGTCATATTGTTGTGGCGCATAGAAACACACGACTTCTCAAAATCTACACTGCTAAATTGGCAAAAGTGATTAAGAATATGGGTTGTTTTGGTGGTATGTCGAAGCGAGTGAGTAAAAATTTTATTGCGTTGTTACAATTGTCGGTAAATATATGAGATTTATAAGACAGTAAGAACGAATAATATTTTGTGAATAAAGGCTGCTATTGTGGTATAACTTTTTGTTATATAGGCTTTTCAAATTAATAACAAGATTAATGTGATTGTTCTTTTTTTTTTTTTTTGGTTTACGAGAACTAAGGTTTGCTTAGTTTTTCTTTCGAAATGTATTGAATTAATGGAAAACTAAAAGAAGATCTGACTATAGTTCGATGTTATAAGTAGCCTAGATGTGAAGATCATTTAGATATAATCAACTAACCTAAAATTCTTCTGTCTGAGTAAAATTAATTTACATTGTAAAATAGAATATAAAAATGTTGCAGTTTGTTTTATTTAAGTTTGAGGAATTCGTTTCCCGGCTCCGTGGCTGTTTTACCTGGACCCGCCGCAGGATAGTCCCTGCAAATGAAGTGGCCCTGGAGGAAGCAGGTACGCGATATGAATGGGCCTGTTTAATTATCACGTGACATGTGTGGGCGAGGTTAATTATCCCTTGACATGGGTGGGTGTGGTAAATTATCGCGAACACAACGAATGTGCTGCCTATGTCATATATTATTTCTTATTAATTTTATATTTTAATTATAACTCTTTCAAAACACGTGTAGTAATGATCATATACTCAGTGAAGGTCGGTCACAAACAATCCAGTTACAGCCGTCTTAAACAAATGAAAATACAAATTCATTAATTTTCAAAAATAACTTTTCTTTAATGGGAAACTATAGATCAATTATTCTTATTGGGTGTGGAACACACGTCTCTACTTGCTGGCTAATAACGTAAACCATGTATTTCCCTCCTGGCAGCTCCCAAGGAGCCAGAGCCACAGGGAGACGATATCTCTTGCTCCAGCTCGCTGGAAGGTAAGTTTGGTAAAAATTTAATGTAACTTAATTAATTTTGTCTTATTTTCAGTTACCTATTTTGATTAATCAATTTAAATTTCATTGCATATTGTTTCAATACGATTTTTTTTTTACTTTGGTACTAATTATGTTTTTGAGAAATCTAAAATATCCTAACATATTTACCCTCAGGCCAGTAATAAGTCGTCCACATTTACAATGTTTATAATTTATCAAAGATCACCTGCCATGTATAAACCATACTGATGTAAGTGTTTCATTATAGAGTTCGTGGATGCCCTTGTGAAAGAATCCTTGACCCACATTGTCCAGGACTTGGAGGCCGAGAGGTGAGTCGGAAAATACAACATACTTTTGTAATATACATGCTTGTTGATTGTCGAAGCTTCAACTGTTGAACCTCGAGCATGAAAGCCGGTATAACATCATTAAATGTCCACACACTAGTAAATGAGACGTCTGTAAGTGTTTAAAACTGAGAAGAAAACTAACCACTTATAAACAAAAATGCTCAACAAAAATTGCAAACAACTTTTTTTGAAGTACAGCAATATCCATATCAGGACAAGTGACACCAGCATGAACCTTCATATTGGAGAAGAAAATGTATTTTGATTTCAGTTTTTACAGTTTTGATATGATTGTTGTTTAATTTTACAGGGCCTGTTAGACGTTTATCATCATTTGTAAGTATCGGTTGATCTACCTTTTCCCGTAGCCATGGATAATTAAAACCGTAATTTTCTGCTAACATTCTGTCCTCGTTACTCTGATTTTTTTTCTGTTAAATTACTTTTCGCCCGACATTCTTTTCATCAAAGTTTATCAACTTAAATTGATCTAGTTAAAACTGTTTACATGCTCCCAAAAATTTCGTATGATAATTAGTAAATAAACACTTTATATTTCAGTTCTTCATTGTTTTCCTGTCATCATTTGTGGATATTCGCCGCTGCCCATAATTTGTTCATCTTTGTTCTTTTCTTTCTTTTGTAAGTATTTCACGACTTGTCTACATTGGTCAAATTGCATTGTGTTTTACAAAAAGCCAAATTTATTGAAATACAATTAATAATGGAGTCAAATATCACAAAACGACATAAGATCATATGTGAATCTGTTGTCCCTAAATATATTGTTTTCTGTTCAAGAATCAAAATCATCGAAACGGGTTTGAACTACTTTAGCCATTTACAAATCACCAACAATGTCCAGTGTCTTACTTTACAGATGAAGCGCTTACCGAAACATAAATAGCGCAGCTTTATAGAAATCACGGCTTGAAACTATAAATTAAATGATAAAATAAACTAAAGTCATAAAAGTGTCGTGTGATGTAATTTGTGTAAAAATCTGTCCGGTGTGGTAGGTTATACTTATTTTCTTTTTCAGACTCTTTGCTGTCCAAGGAAAAAACATTTTGATATAGTAAAAAAATAATCAAAATCGAAATTTACAAAAAAAAATATATATTTTTTTTTAATTTTGTTTTACCTTTGTTGTTTTGTTATTTATTGTTCCTTTTTTCTTTCTCTTTGTTATTGTTGTGTCTTTCTTTTTTAACAAAACAAAAACAAAAAACAGAAATCGCTGTTCAAAGGTACATGTCGATGTTTTCGTAAAATATTTAAAAAATAACTAAAAAAAAATCGTTGCATCACCTTTTGAACTGTCATTGTTTGTTTAATCCTTTCTATCAATCTGATAATTGATTTCATTAAAATCATTATAAATTTTATTTGTTAGTTTTCCGTTGACCCAATCTAAATGATATATTCACTGAATATAAACCAACTACATTTATTTTACAAGACATAACATAAAAGGTAATATCGTCTATATAACAACACTCTTCTATCCTGTATACGACGTTTGGTTTCTTCACATTTATCCATTTTATTATTTTTATAAATAGAGTTATGATTAAAACCATTAACAAATAAACAATTATTGTATAAGTGCATGTCTAACCATATTTTAACAAAATCACAGGTTTAAATCTAAAATGTTTTACTGGTTGTCTTTAATGGTTAAAAAAAATAAAAAGTACATTAAACCCCTATTCTTCTTTTACTTTTTAAAATTTGCCCCTTGTCTTTAAAACCTCACATTTTATTGTTTCGTTTTAGGTACATTCTTTTAAAACATAAACAGTTTACGGTTTGGGCATTTTTTGTCGGAAATGTTTTAGAAGTAAATTGTGATAGATCTATAGATAATAAAAATCCGTTTCGGTTAAGAATATATATTTTACAAGTTCCATTTCCTAATTGCAACGATTGTAAACCAACATAGAGTGTAGATAAATTATATGAAACAGGGGCCTCGACAGAGCCAAATACCAAGTGCGTGATCTCACTCCAAGCTGGCAATATCTACTGGACCGGTCCAAAATTTTCTTGGCCATTATGATAATATTACTACAGTTCCCTATGGAATAATGTGTATTGTTATCTTTACTGAAAATGCAGTCATAGTTGTGTATCTAACGAAATATGAACAGTTATATTGATAAATAAAAGTTTATTAGGATGAAATAACCCTACACACTACACCTAAAGCTTTTTTAATAACTTTTATGGCTTCTTCTTCTTCTTCTAAGTTTATGTAGAAATCCTGTCCAGATTCTCTCCATCCCCCACCCCACCCCACCCTAGAATGTAGCATCTTTAGAAAACTTATTTAATGGTGGCCGGTTTTGCTTTTCGTTTTGGAATATAAGTTGTACAGGCTTTTCTCGAAAAATTATAGTTAAAAAAACTGTCTTTGTTACTTGCTCCCATATTGCTTTAATCTCTTTACATCTCCAACGTTTTGCGTCGCCTTTTGAGTTTACCCGAGACAGTACCGATTGCAGATAGAAGGAAGGAGATTATTTGTTACAGATCGGATTCAGAGGGGGGGGGGGGGAGGGGGGGGGGCGGGCACTAATTTGTATACAAGGACCGACTGCACTAATTATCACAGACTAATACAGGAACATTTAAATAGAACATTTAACAATTTGTACTCCAACAGGTCTTGCAAAATGCTGTTCATTGGTGCCAATGATCTGTGTGAACAGTCAGGGATAAATCCCTACTCGTCATTGCAAATATGTGCTTTTTCATCCGAGCAACTCTGCAGAAATAGCTGTTTTAAACTTAGGAAACCACATGACCACTTACTTTTATATAGTCGTTTTTTGTTGTTGTTTTTTTCGCGATTAATACAGTATAACAATCAAGTTAGCGTTCAAAATCGTCTTTTTAATGACTAAAGTATGGGTTTATGCAAAAAATATTACCAAATTATTCCCCAAAGCGGTGGTTAGATATTGGTACGTGTTAAATATAGGCCAACTGTGGGATACTAACTTTAATACAAAAATGGTCCGACAATTCGCGATTGGTATACAAGCTAATACCCCCGCATATTGCACTGAAGTTGAACCTTTTCCATCCGTTTTGAATTTCCAGACACTCATGTGACTACGGTCAAAAGCAAGGTCGCGGCTATTAGAAAGACGATAGAGGGCGATTGATTGACAGGCTTTATTCTAAAAATAGCGGTAGCGTAATACAACGGAAGTCGGTATTTCCGTACAATCGGTCAGGAGGGGGTACGCGTATATATAACCACATAGCAGCTATGCGTAAAATTAATCAAATTTTAAATATTAATTGAAATCAACAAAAATTTCAACAGACAGTAACTGCATATGTTTTAATATACTAAGTGACACCAAAAATAATTTCATTTTATGATACTTTATCAGTTTTCTCAGTTAAATTGTAATACAGTAGTGGCGTTACGGTTGATAACGAATGAAAAAATATATACATATCAGTACCAGCATTAAATAATTATTATGACAAGTTACAATTTATTGCGAAATCAAATAAAATATTATAAAATTGTTCGCTAATTTTAACGTTTATCATTGTAAAACATGTTTTTCTCAATACGCTCCAGACATCGCCATTATCGGTAACCCCCCTGACCAAAGTACAAAAATAAACTATTGATCAGAAAGCATTTAGAACTGTCAAATTAATTTAATTAGCGTTCAATAATATCAATTATTTACGCGGTATTCATTGGACATCCAGTTGACGGCGACTGTCCGGCACAGGTTCTGTTTTGTTGCGTTGGTCCCAATAAAGCTGAATTTACACCTGTTGTCATTGGCAGTATTAGTAAACGGTATTTGTTGAGCACGTACTCTAGTGACATTTTCCTGTCTCGAACATTGCCGTGTTACACTATGGACAGCCGATAGACGGCCGCGGACTGTGTGTAGGCAGGTCTTTGTACAATCTCAAGTTGGAGACACTGCAAAATGCATATCTATAGATATTTTCGACAATTTAACGTCAGATACTTAATTATTAAGCATGTTTCTAGGAAAAGCTGCATTTCATGCCAGACAGAAGGTTAAAAGCGATAATGTGCAATAGTCTTGGTGACATGACTACTCAATGTGTTAAAATGAAAATGCGCATTCTAGCCTCATTAAGAACGCGTATTGTTGCCGGGGTTATTTTCAATGATCAAAAAGTAATCGACATACCCAACTAGTAAATGATCAGTGCAATTACTAGAATAAATATGTTTGCCGTTGTCACATTACACCGTTGAAATCATTTTCCTCGAGTACTTATAACTATGCAATAGTTCGGTAAACCGGTAGACGGCGATTGTGCGTATTACAATTTTACGCACGTATCTGCTTGGTTATTTTCTTCGAGATGAGACAAGTAGGGTGTAGCGTAGCTATTGAAATAAATTGACAGTTCTTAACGTATTTAGTGGCGACTTTGTTTTGTCTTCTACCTGTTACATCCCAGGCAACCGGTAGGGGGCGATTATTCGTTAGACACCTCTTGACGCACGTGCAATTGTGTCAAGATTACTCAACCAGTCATAAATGGTCCTAAGCAACTGTCAAGATTGCCTTTAGTAGTATACCGAGAAAAACAATGTGTGTTGCGCTCATATCTGGAAATTGTACGTTTCTAAATACGGGAAAACCGGTAGAAGGTAATTGCGAGGGAGGCAAAGTTCGTATACGCGCGTATTTCATAGCCATGGTCAATTTGCATGCGCAAAATTGGACACTAGCAAATATCTGATGTGTGAGTAGAGGCACATGTGTGTATTGGCAATTGAAGTGTTTATTCCTTACCAACTATTTTGAAATTATTCGATTTCACTTTAACAAATCGTTCGTTAGTCTCAATTTCTTTGTTTTGTAGAAATTCTTCAGCTTGTTGAATCGCATTCACGCCATCGAAGAATTTTGTTTCGTTCATGATTCGCAATGGCGGCCGATTTCCCGCGATTTTTCAATAATGGGAGATAACCTGTACAGGATAACTCTTACAATTTACGCATGCGCACACAATTGCCCCGCCTTCGCCTTTCATCGTCTTTCCTTTAGACTTTACCCAAAAGCAATCGGAACTGTGGTCAAACGGTGATAATGTAAAATGTGCCAAGCATGAATTTACAGATAGATACCTAGTTATTCCGGCTGAAATTGTTGTGCTATAAATAACAGAGATATATTTTATATGGCTTAACATAAGGTAACATTTAATGACAAGTAATAACGACTTAATTATTCGCTCCATGAAGTACATACTTAGATCAATGCATACAAAAGAAGTGACCGACGACAATAGCTCAGTTGGTAGATCGTCGGCTTGCGGACCTGGAGGTCGCGGGTTTAATTCCCGGCCGGATCAAGCCAAAGACTTTAAAGTTGTCAACAGTGGCTTCCCTCCTGACACTCGGAGCTAAGGGGACAGCATTACGCCTGACTGGTCGGTGTTAGTAGAATGGACCGGCCGGGTCCAGTCCCTGGGCACATCATAAGTGCCCCTTTGCTATAATGATAGAAATGTCGCTGCACAGTATCGGCAAAATGCCGGCAAATCCCAATCCCATTCAAAAGTAAGTGAGCATATATACGAAATAATATCGGTATGAATTAACATTCGAAAATGACCGACAGAGACAGGCATTGGCAAACAATTCGGGAAAATTCTTAAGTATGAAAGGGTAAATGATCGTATATTAAGGATATTTATGGATTTTATGATGGTTAATTTGGATGATGATTTATTAATAAAATTAGGACCTGTAAAAATATAATGAGTTGTTCTGTTGTTAATTGATAATGCAAATGTTGGTCCGAGGTATAAATTGTCAAGGCTCATATATGCAACCGCGTTGCGAAAACATTTTCTTTTGTTTACTGCTTTGTTTACAACATTCTTTTTTTTTTAAATTACTTTCTGGCGATTTTATGGTCTGCATCAACTTTTTCTTATGTAGTTTAGTCTAATCGAGTCCCCTGCTGTTAATCGGACTCTGAGGGCGTCGACACTCCTGCGCGGTGTGAAGGATGGCGGCATCAGCCGAGGAGTACCGAATGCTTGTCATTGTCACCTTGCATCCCAATCACGGTACAACGAAGGTCTTTACCTAATTTAATTGGTATCATCTAATAATTTTTCCGAATTCTAGACAAACGCCTTCCCAGACAAAAATGAGACTATTTTGAAAGGGCATGGTGGAAAACTTTCCGTACGTTCGTTATTCCTACCTGGTCAAAAACCCTCGTGTGGTTTTTGTTTCAAACGGTATATCTTATCTATTTTTGCAGCCAGGTTGCTGTTACATTTCTCTTCAAAAATAATACACACATCAGGTGATGAAAAAGGCACATTTACATATTTATGTTGCTCAAGGTTTACATCTTCACATTTTAGGTTAAGAGTCGATTTCATAAACCCATTTAAAAGATCCACCGTTTGTCCAGATACTCGCCAGAACGCATCGCCGACATTCCAGACACAACAACAGCATATCCAAGGGAGCAAGAACCCCTTGTTTCCCTCTCCCCTAGAACGTATGGGGAATGTTGGCGATCGCCGACCGCACCCCGCCCCTCCCCCAAGCTGAAAGGTTCTGGATCCGGGACTATGTTACAGGATATCGTGGGATAAACAATTTGTATACCAGACAATTAATAAATTGGCGCTCAGGTTAATACAGTTATATTTCCATTTACTTAAAATCCCGTCGGCAATTATTCCCGCAAAAGTTTACTGCTGGCCATCAATGTTGCTCTGTTGAAAGGGACGCCCGTGGCCGATTGGAAACATTTGATATCTTGCTCCTCTGGCACCTCACCACGTGGATTCCATTTCCGGAAGGGGTCGCAAACTTTCATTCCGTAAAGTTGTTTAGTTGACATGTGATAAACCGGTGCCTCAGTCCAGTAATAGAGTGAAGCTTTAACTAAGATAGCATGTCAATGATGCCATGGACAATTGATGTTTTTGCATTATACCCGATCTGATTGCGAGTCGACATATTTCAGAACTTCCAATGAATTTTTTATATTAACTTTAGTAATCTAAGCAATAATAAGAATCAATAAATAAAACTGATCAAACCTTCATCAACAGGAATATTTTGCATGAAAAAAAGTCTCCTCAACAGGGAAATTTGGCATGGGAAAATTTTCATCGACAGGGACATTCAGATTAGAAAACTTTCATCAAAAAGAACATTTAGCATAAGCAAACTTTCATCGACAGGGACATTCAGCATGAGAAAACTTTCACCAACAGAGACATTCAGCATGAGCAAACTTTCATCGAAAAGGACATAGAGCATGATGGAACCTTCGTCATTAGGGACATTCAGCGCGATAAATCATCATCAACAGGGATATTCAGCGCGATAAATCATCATCAACAGGGATATTCAGTGCGATAAATCATCAACAACAGGGATATTCAGCGCGATAAATCATCATCAACAGGGATATTCAGCGCGATAAAGCCTTCATTAACAGGAATATTCAGCATAACAAGACCTTCATTATCACGGACATTCAGCGCGATAAAGCCTTCATTAACAGGAATATTCAGCATGACAAGACCTTCATTATCACGGACATTCAGCGCGATAAAGCCTTCATTAACAGGAATATTCAGCATAGCAAGACCTTCATCATCACGAACATTCAGCGCGATAAAGCATCATCAACAGGGATATTCTGCGCGATAAAGCCTTCATCAACAGGATATTTAGCGCGATAAAGCCGTTATCAACTGGGATGTTCAGCATGACAAGACATCAACATAGACATTCAGCATGATTAAGCCTTCATCAACGGGAATATTAGACAACGGTCTTCAGCACTACCTTGCCGTTAATAACGACTGATCAATTGTATTATCTTACGTCAAACACATACATGGCCCGACCTTCGGAAATCAATGCTTCAAATTCGAAACATTTGTAGATCGTCTCCCCTAAATATTACCTAAATGCAAGTAGTTACTTCTGTTTTGATTATTTGGTTTGTATGCGTTCACTCTTTAAAGAGTATATTGACTTTTGTGCATATATTGTGATAACCAGATTAATAAACATCAACACGCGTGTCAATGGGTGCTTCATCATAAATCTTAAGATCTTGTTTTTCCTCTTAAGGATGGTTATCCTTCTTAACAGCGTTTCATGAATATTTTGGAAATCGCTCTCGGAGCGAAAAACTCTTAAATCTGAAGAGTGCCGTTGCTCGATTCGCCACCAATCGCACTTACTACAGTTTGTTGAAACGTACTTAGGAGTGACCGAAGTTTAAGAATGTTTTTCAATCGATCTTAAGATTTATGATGAAACACACCCCTTATTGACCTTTTTTCAAATAATGCAGTTTTGTACCCCAACTAACCAGAATTATTTGTAATTTGCTTTACCGGTGTATCAATTACAATATTATAATCAGAACAAATGTAAATAACTCAAAGCGATGTATTAACGCAATTAAATTAACGCATGCATTTTTTTTTTCAATTGTCATGATATTGTGTTGTTATTTAATGTTATTTAATGTTGCCAAAGGGTCTACTCGTTTCTGAAATATTTACACGTATTTGCTTACAGCAGAAATCAAATCTGGGCTATATAAAACAAATCTACATTACAGCTAATAAAATTACAATTGTACGCGTGATTTCGATAATATGCATGTATAGTGAAAACATTTTATTTACTGGATCTAGCTAATTACAAGTTCAGTGTTACTAATACGTAAATCCAATGTATACTTAATTAGCAGGCCAATATAATCTCGTATTATACTTTTTTCAACCATTTTCATTACTTCGTGCTAATGATCTATAAGAAGAGGTATTTTAAAATACATGAATGGTTTTCTTACATTTTTATACACTACCTACGTTTAAAACACCTATCCAATGTCATCTAACAAACATGAAAATAACAAAATACAAGAGAGTATTGATGCATTTCATCAAAGGTCGCTGTTGAGGTCCTGTTCAACAATGGAACATCTTTGTCTAACAACAAACCGACCAAAAACAGCAAAACATTGTTATACAAATGTATGTAACAGATTTACCATGCCGTCAAATTTATGTCTTCAGAATATATGTAGAAACGAATTGTTTTTGGACGTGTGGGGAAAGGTCTAAATACAAACAACAGAAAAGAGCATTAATTTTGACTTGTACATAGTACATCCTCGTAACAAATGCAATTAAAATTAAACAAATCATACATACAAATATGTAACATTCACAATTTCAGGTGACAGGTAATGATGTAGCAACATTTTAATATGCAATCTCATTTCATTCTGATATTCACCAAAGTTGAAAATTAACCGAAATTTAATGTACTGAAGAGCCACACTTGACTTGTTGATAGAACAACATGGCGCCATCCATAGGACCAAGGGTGGACGCACTAAATACCGACCGGAAGTAGAACCTGTGACATGGACCTTTTCTCTTTAAAAACAGTCTGTTGCTATGATATGGAATCAGATTTCCTATTTTGAAAGTAACGTGAATCTTATGGTGCCAAAAAGGAAGCTGATACCATGTAGAATTTAAGTAAGCAAAAATCTTCAACACCTAATAATAATGGACTGATTCACTTGTACTGGAAATACATATTTCATTGAAATTTAGGGGTTACCGACTGGCAATTTGGCGGTAGGTGCATTCTTTGAAGCAGAACCTTCTTACAAGTTGCAAAAGTTGGGTTATCTCTGGGTCTTTCTGATAGACAATAGATAGCTGTTTTCACCTATGTATGGTTATGGGGATCTATCATTAACTGGGTCATGGTGCAATTCGTTTTCAACTTTTCGCGATTTACAATAGAATATACAACAATCTTATTACGTGGCATCTGTCATCACTCAACATGTATAATGGTTGTCATTTTATTCTAAAGATAATGTGATTTGATTATTTTTATTATATAATTGATTTTTTATTGTTTGAAAAACATGAATAATAATAATCTTAACCTGTACCAGATCCAATTTCATACAACAGTGAAAGGATTTAAGTGTGCTGGGAACAGAAACTGGCATAAACAGTGACACATCTAAAAATGATAGTTTTTGCATATAAACGGACCTCTTTTTTAATTGCCTGAGTTGTATATGATCAAGGAAGCATTATTCTTCATGTTTACACCTTATATTCTGCCTAATATTCCTGACAAAACACAGGTCTAAACATAGGACTGTGGGCTGCATAATGTTCTGCATTCGCCAGGCATAGATAAACATCCCTTAAAACCTTACAACCATGCATTTCTGACATGCTCTCTCGGCAAGATTCAGTCGGATTGCGCCCTCTTACAGATTTGCACCTGCAATGTACTTCATGTGACATCTTAATAAAAATGCTTTAACATTTTCATTGAACAATATCATAATAACATGTTAGAAAAATAGTTTCGTACTTGGTACAGTGTTTTTGTGACTTAGCAGAACCTATGCGGCTAAGGATGTAGTTTCCTTTTTTTTAGAAAATCTTTCAAATGTCCACCATTTAATTCTATAAATTTAATTAAATTCATTAAAATCGTTTCAAATGTTTATTTAATTATCCAGTCCAATTGATTGTACATAAAATAGTCACATGTATGTTTATATTATTTTGAATGTAAGTTTTTCACTAGAAAAGGGTACTGACAATGCTCTGTTCGGGAAAAATACTGGTATTCAAAAATGACCCTCATTTCATTCACTTTGATCCAAAAATGTCATTGGAAGTATTAGACCCTTAAAAAATTCTAGTGTTAAAGGATGTTTAAAGCAACTAGTGGTGCTTTCAGGAACGATATTTTACATATGTGAGCGCATGCGTGCGGTGACAACCGCTTGTGACCCACACCCCTATGCCCCACCCGAATGTTGGTTGGTGACCACCTACCTAGTGTGGAAGATCATGCACTTGGAATTTGGCTATATCGAGGTCCCTGTTTGATTTAATGTATCTATACTCTATGTTGGTTTACAATCGTTGCAATTAAGAGACGGAACTTATAAAATATATTCTTAAACGAAACGGATTTTACCTTTTAATATCTATAGCTTTATCACAATTTCAGTTTGATCTTACACATTTCCGACAATAAAAATGCACCAGCTGTTAATTGCTTATGTTTTCAAATAATTTACCTAAAGTGAAATAATAAAATATGAGATTTTGAAGACAAGGACACACTTTTAAAAGTACAAAAAAATATGAATTTAATAGCATTTTTATTTCGTCCCTATTAAAACAACCAATAAAACATTTTAGATTTAAACATGTGATTTTAGTAACAATTATATTGATATGTACTTATACAATAATTATACATTGTGTTAATGGTTTTAGTTATATCAAAAATTATAAAGTTATAAAGTTATCTGGGTGAAGAAAAGAAACGTCAATTATTTTAAAGCCGCAGAATTACGTGTATTAAAACAAATTCTTTTGCTTTCATAAATGTCAATTTCTATTCAACATGGAATTACACATCAAGTTTAACAGCTGATTATGAAAATAATCACACGGACAATGACTGTTGCTCTTGTTAAGTAGACAGAACAACCACCTTTATACAAGTGATTTAACTACACTCTTATTGACAAACTGCAGTTCATCTTACTTCGAATGTCATTAGTTTCTGCGAATTCCATTGTTTACATCTTCATTTTTCCTAGGTAAGTGATTCTATATCCTCGGGATCCGTGTTATAAGTTGTATAACCACCTTCTTTTATCCTAGAAATCGCTAGTTGTTTTGTATAAGCATTATTTATAGAGAATATTCCTTATTTATTGTCTGAGCAGATGAGCAACTTTGACTGGGTAGCCATTTTTCTTTATGCAGTAAGGTGTGTAGTTCCAGGAACCCGAAATTATGGTTACCTGGTAGAAAATGTGTTTTAATGTTTGTATTCTGGATCAGTATGTATTTACTTCATTGTTTAAGAATACTTCCCACAGCGCACTATATCTTCTGCACATGAATTTCTTGTGGGTTCTACTTTGCACACAATTTTCTGTACATTATTTTCGGGTGCACTGTGATCAGTATAAATAGTTGTGAGTTTCCTCAGTAGGGGACTCCGGCACTTTTCAGACGTTGGTTTGATTCGATCATATTTCTTTGTTTTTGTTAAATACGTGAGCGTAGAATTTTCGCAGCGGCTATTTATTTGCATTCTTAGTGCAGAACTTTCCTGAAATGTATTGAATTTGAATTCTTAAAACTATTTCGTTCAATTGTTTATTAATTAATAAATCAATTACTTAGTAACACTTATATATTGTTAGTCCTTATTTAACATTCCTTAATATAAACTAAGCTGGAGTCCAACCAATAATACATCATCCTGGCGACAGTAACAATAAGTTATGTCTTGTAAAATACTATGTAGATGGTTTAGGTTCAGTGATCATATTATTAAGAATCGGTCAACGCAAAACGAACAAATAAATTTTATTATGATTTTTAATGAAATCAATTCTCATATTGATAGAAAGGATGAAACAAACAATGACAGTTCAAAAGGCGATGCAACGATTTTTTTAGTTATTTTTTTAGTTATTTTACGAAAACATCGACTTATATGCGACCTTTTAACAACGATTTCTGTTTTTTGTTTTTGTTTTGTTAAAAAAGAAAAACACAACAATAAAAAAGAAAGAAAAGATGAATAATAAATAACGTAACAAATAAAAAGTAAAGCAAAAATAAAAATAAAACTTTTTTTTTGTAAATTTCGATTTTGATTATTTTTTTACTATATCAAAATGTTTTTTTCCTGGACAGCAAAAAGTCTGAAAAAGAAAATACGTTAAACTTAACACATCGGAAATATTTTTTTACACAAATTACATGTACATGACAATTTTATTACTTTAATTTATTTTTATGTATTTAATTTATAGTTTCAAGCAGTGATTTCTATAAAGCTGCGCTATTTCTGTTTCTGAAAGCACTTCAACTGTAAGGTGACTAAAGTAGTTACGACGATTTTGATTCTTGAAAGGAACTACGCCAATCCATTTAGTGACAACAAACTCACATGTGATCTAGTTTTGTTGTGTGATATTTGAATCTATTATTAATTGTGTTAAAACAAATATGGCTTTTTAAAAAAAAATCAAATCTGACCAAATTAGACATGTCGTAAAATACTCACAAAAGAAAGAAAAGAACAAAGATGAACAAATGATGGGCAGCGGCGAATATCCACAAATTATGACCGGAAAACAATGAGAACTGAAATATAAAGTGTTTATTTACTAATTATCATACGAAATTTTCGGGAGCATATTAAAAAGTTGTAATTAGATCAATTTAAGATTATAAACTTTGTTGAAAAGAATGATTGAAGAAAAGTAATTTAATATAAAACAAATCACAGTAACGAGAACAGAATGTTAGCAGAAAATCTATGGTTTTAATCATCAATGGGTAAGGGAAAATGTATGTAAACCGATACTTACAAATGATGATAAACGTCTAACAGGCCCTGGAAAATTAAACAAACAATCGTATCAAAACTGTAAAAACTGAAATCAAAATAAATTTTCTTTGCCAATATGAAATTTTGACACTTGTCCTGAAATGTATATTGTTGTACTTCAAAAAAGTTCATAGCCATATTTTGTTTATATTTTTTTTCTCAATTTTAAACACTCACAGACGTGGCATTTACTAGTGATTTACTACTATTGATGTTATATCGTCTTCATGCTCGAGGTTCAACAACTGATGCTTCGACAATCAACAATCATGTATATTACAAAAGTATGCTGTATTTTCCGACTCACCTCTCGGCCTCCAAGTCCTGGACAATGTGGGTCAAGGACTCTTTCACCAGGGCATCCACGAACTCTATAATGAAACACATACTTACATCAGTATGGTATATACATGGTAGGTGATCTTTGATAAATTATAAACATTGTAAATGTGGACGACTTATTACTGACGTGAGAGTAAATATGTTGCAACATTTTCCATTTCTCAAAAAGATATATAGTAAAAAAGTAAACCATTTTCTTTTGAAAACAATATGCAATACAATTTAAATTGATTAATCGAACATAGGTAACTGTAATAATTACAACATTAATTAATTAACCCTAATTGTTAACCGTAGTTAATGTTTCAACATTTTCAATTTATCAAAAACATGCATAGTACCAGCGTTAACCATGTTCTTATTAAAACAATATGCAATAAATTTCATATTGATTAATCAAAAATAGGTAGATTAATAAAATGTCAACATTATTTAAGTTACATTTAATTGTTTCAAAACTTACCTTCCAGTGAGCTGGAGCAAGAGATATCGTCTCCCTGTGGCTCCTCCTCATTGGGAGCTGTCGGGAGGGAAATACAAGGTTTAAGTTATTGGCCAGCAAGTATAGACGTGTACACGTTATAAGATTCGTTGATCTATAGTTTCCCAATAAAGAACTTATTTGTGATAATCAGACAGTACATAATATAACATTTCTGTGAATTTGTATTTTAATTTGTCTAAGACGGCAGTAAATGGATTGTTTGTGGCCGACTGTCATTGAGTATCTGGTTATTACTACACGTGTCTTGATATTATAATTACAATATCAAATTAATAAGAAATAATATATAAATATATTTATATTTCAATTCAACGGTTTATTGCATTAAAACACATGGTGTTTTACAGCAAGTCAAAATACATGTAAAAATACAGTGACAAAAGAAAGGACATGGTGTTATCTTAAGAGCATGTTGAAGAAATGGTAATTACAATCTCATTTTGTTAGCAAAATATATGTATCTCGAAACGTTTCTTTTTATATCTTTTGATTTGGCTTTCATTAAAGTAATAAACTTTTGTTAAGTAGGCCAGGTGTAGTAGTATCTTTTTAAGTGCAGAGAACGTAGTTGTGAGAATTTAGGACATATAAGCAAAAAGTGATATTCTGTTTCTATTAATTACAGTTTCTGCACAGTTTTTCATTTCTATTTTTATTACTATGTCTGCCTTTTTCTCTTTCAAGTTGATGTGATGAAACTCCAAACTGCGTAATTGCTACGCTATATTTGTGGTCAGTAAGTTTCATCTAGTTTCATCTAGATAACTTTCGAAATTAAGTGATGTTTTAAATAAACTCTGTGTGTGTAATCGGGTTAAGTTATTTATTGCAGCTATTCAATTCTGTGTATTTATGTCCCTTAACCTTTGTTTTATAAAGCTATAATCGATATTTATATTCTGTTGATTTTCCCAAATGTGTGTGAGACCTAGTGTTTCTAGTTCTTTTTTATTTGATATGCCCAATTGTTTCCATTATAGGTGTCTGTTGCGTTAACATCTCTTTTCAACATTTCATATGTTTTAAATAAGATTGTTTGATTTAATTATTTTAATCCAGTATTTCAGTAAAATTAATTTTCTATGTTTATATAATGAGGTACGACCAAGTTCTCCATATAAGGCCTCTAGATTTGTGGATTTTTAACAGTTAGTACTTTTCTGCAGAACTTGGAATGAACCATTTCAATATCTAGGGCTTTATGATGCCCCCATATATTAGCTGCATAATGAAGCACTGGCATAACAAGTGTATCAAATAGCTTAACTTTGTGTGATATCGGCAAGACTAGCTGATTATAAGTTATAAATAAATTATGCATTGATCTTGAGGCGTGTTGTGCAATAATAGCCTGTGTCCGATTCCAACTTCCATTTTTAAAAAGGAATACTCCTAAGTATTTAAAAGACTTAGCGATTTCCAACTTGGATTTATACAGATAAAAATCATACTTGGTGTTGCCTCGATTTTCGATGACATACTGTCATTGAGTATCTGGTTGATACTACAAGTGTCTTGATATTGTTATAATTAAAATATAAAAATAACTATCAATAATATATGACATAAGGTAGCCTATTAGTTGCGTCCGCGACAATTAACCACACCCACCCATGTCAAGGAATAATTTACTCCGCCCACACATGTCACATGATAATTAAGCACGCCCACGCATATCACGTACCCGCTTCCTCCGGGACCACTTCTTTTGCAGGAACCAACCTGCGGCGGGTCCAGGTAAAACAGCCACGGAACCGGGAAACGAATTCGTCAAACTGAAACAAAACACGTTTCAGCATTTTTAGATTCTATTTTACAATTTTTATTAATTTTACTGTGACAGAAGAATTATAGTTCAGTTGATTATATCTATATGTTTTTCACATCTAGGCTAGTTATAACAGTGATCTATAGATATTTTACTTTCCTTTAATTCAGTGCATTTCGAAAGAAAAACTAAGTAAACACAAGTTCACGTAAACCAACAAAGAACAACCATATTAATCTTGATATTCATTTAAATATATAACAGTAATATGCCACAGTAGCAGCTGTTTAGTCCTAAAATATTATTCGTTTTAAAATCACATATATTAACCAAAAATTGCAATAACGCAATAACATTAAAATTATCGTTACTCACTCGCTTCGAAATACCACCAAAACAGCCCATATTCTCAATCACTTTTGCCAAAAGCAGTGAAGATCTTGAGAAATAGTGAGTTGCTATGCGACACAACAATATGACGTCATGTGACGGTCGACGTCGTGACGTCATAATCGGCAATGTTCGGATATTTCGTTACATTTCTCGGCTCTGTTTTCCTAGCAATGTTTTTGTTGTTGTTTTGTTGTTGTTGTTTTTTAAGTTACCATTAAAATTCGTAATTCGTGTTATATATAAGCATCTTTATTAAATAAATGAACATTACACCACATCCGACAGATTTCCCGCGAAGTCTTAAATAAACGAAGTGACAAACAACAGCATATTATTGAATTTAGTTTCCCCGGAAAACGTTTCTAAGACTGGACCAAAATTAAACAGATTGTGTACACAACGTCATATTTCCATTGTGTGGAGATGTGTTAGTGTTTAGAATGACAACTATGACATAAACGTAAACTTAATGACGTTCATAATTTATGTGATGACGGCGACATAGACGTTTGTGCCTTAGTAAATATGTCCTACTGCTTTATAGTGCTATAAGTGGAGGCAAAAAATCGTTCCATATGACTTATCGGTCATAAGTAGAAGTCTACATTATGTAAAGGTTGTGACAAATATGTAAATATACCAAAAGCAGTATAAACACTTTCTAATGATATACGCATGCCAGATGATCACTAAAGGATATGTCCAGTAAAACAGAAGATAAACATTTCCTATTAATATCAGGATGGTCGTTTCTTAAATTTGTCATGTGGGAAATTTTAAATAGGACACACACAAAGTGCATGCAATATTCGAGGATCATTTCTGGATTGGATAGTATGTCATTGTGATGAAACTGATGATTGTGTTTGAAAATTTGCTGTGCATTTTGCTTTTGTATTTAATTCAACGTAAAAATATTCAGACATGTCTCTGCTGGATATGTTTCTCTAAACGATTTTGGAAAATTACTGACTAGCCGTTAGATGCTACCAATTCCAATATACACTTGTATGTCATATTATTGAGGTAGGTAAGGTTTATTCTTTAAAAAATTTAAAAGGAATCATTGTACATTGATTTTTTAGATGGCTCTATTGGAAATAACGTGTTAAAGTTATTGGTTATCTTTTTTTATTCATTTTGCGAAGGGACGATACTCTGACCAGTATTGTGTTGCTTTTAAACAAATGACAATTGTATTATTAAATTGTGTTAAAATGATTCTACGCATAAAGTATAGTTGTATATATGTACTGTAATATTTTTGCGTGTTAGTTAAAATTTATCTTATAATATTTTCCATTACTAATTCTGTACTGGAACACAGCGGTAGTTTGACTATGTGTGCACAAACAATTTGTTTGATGTGCCGAAAATCCATTGTAATGTTTAGAGAAAATATCTTGAAAATGCTTAGTTTAATTTTGTTTGTTCCACAATATTTATTGATAGTTGTTTATTTCGTCTGGTCTTACATCTAATAAATCCTCCTCAGCAAATCTGTACTATTATGTTTGTCACACTATTTGTTGAAAGCTTTGAATATCTTTGAATGGCGTATGGTCACATGACAATACGGTGGCGGCCTCCATTGATTTGAAAATGACATTGTCTACAAGACGAGTTTTAGTTGTAACTTCCATAAATACTTTACATCGACATTACGTACAGCACATTCTCGAACACCCAACTGAAATCACAATGCAGGCAATATTAATGTACATTTGTTTAGCATAAAATCCTACGATACAGCAATGTTTGTTTGCTGACTAAGAAATGCCTTCTAAATGACAGCAATACTGTTTGTTTTTCCTTCCTATTACATGCAAGCGATGATCGATGGAAAAACAGAGGTTCCAATGTAATTAAGCTGCATTTTATAATCTAACTCGACGGGAAGTATGCGTTTGCCTGTTTCGGCATATTTTATGCAAATAATTTTAAGCAGTTTTAACAACTAAGTTATGTGGCTAAAGGTTTATGTCTTCGCATTTTTTCAGATTTTCAGAGTCATTTTAATAAATTTTAGAAACTTTTTTTTCAGGAAGGCATACCCACGGATACATATTCCATTCCGCTCTCCTCAGACTGTAGACACACAATAAGTTCAAGACTGGAAACGACAAATAAAAAAGAAGCATTTTCATTAGCTACTTATTTGTCCATTTGCCAAGTCCCTGCAGTAAAACAAAAAAAAATCAAAAGCACAACAACAACAAAAACAACAAAGAAACAACAAACAATATCAACAACAAACAACATTATTGTTCTGTTATAAAACTGTATTCTTTATTATGATTTCAGTTCTGGTTATATCCATAACATCAATAAAATTTAGCATAGAAACAACAAAAAAAGGCATACAAGTGTGATTTAATTAGATGTCTTGCGATTGGCCGAACTATTGGCCGCTGTCACCCAGGGCGTATGGTGGTTAATAAAGCAAAGAGAAATAAATTTCTATGAGCTATCAAAATGAAACGACTGTATGAAAGGGAAAGCACTCGGGGAAGTTTGCAGCCAATTAGAGTTGCCTCGCTTAGATTATGGTCTAGCCCTTTTTAAGTGACTACCAGCGACTTGACAGAAAATAATTCCAATTAAAGTTGTAATGTTTATCATAAAAGCGTAAACTTCTACCACGTAAAAGCTTTTATTTATTTGTAAAATACATCTTATAAAACATAAGTCTGTGTGCATTTTTATTGTCATGTATTTTTTAACAAATATTGCATAACGTAAATAATATGTGACAATCGCGTAGGAATATACGATGTATATTACAGCCTACAAAATGGAGGTCAGTCTGTCAATAAAAGAAGAACGACGGATTTCATATGCTGTTTATATGTCTGGAATTTAACATCAGCACACGGCATTTGAATAAGGTATTTGGAAATATCTGGAATATTAATTTCTGCTGACTTCACTTGAAAACAATCCATGCCACCGACTTTAAATTGTAAAATTATCCCACGAAAATAGATGATATTTGTGACGATTTTGTTTTTCTTTTGGGCAAATACGCGCAAATTTGTATCTCATGCTATTATCTTCAGTTTTTAGTGCATTTGACAGTATGCAGAAAGAAAAGCACGTATGGTGCTGTTTGTCTGTTTCTTATGCAATGGTGTCCCCGCACTCCATAAATGTATTCACCGCAGAGTCTACCGACTAAGTAAAAGAGACCCTGCTCGTCTGTTTACCTGGCATTCAGCCATTCCACTTAATTGTCTGGGTTGACAATATCCTATTTTTAGCTCATTTGAAATAAATGAAACGTTTACTAGTAAATGTATGTTTTATAGTCTTAATCACAATCTACAATTCAGTTGGTAGTGCCACCTGTGAGATCTAGGTTTCGAATCCTGACGCAGGCTTGCTTTTTTCAGCTCGTGATACATTTGCATTGACCTACTGCGGTAGCCAGTTTGTGTTGTGATATGCAGTGATTCAGGGATGAATCACATTTTCTATGAAGGGAGTAGTGTAGTAGTTTCATTGATATTTCTTATATAGCTAAGTCAAAAAAGAGCAATCCACCAGTTTTGGGACATTCTTTGGTTCAAGACCTGTTTAGTTGTCGGAGGCTTAATTTTCCACTCATGTTTAATTTTGGCACTAGTTCTGCAATTAGTTTAAGAATATATTTTACACCTGTATCAACAAAATGTATTTTCAATAATCATTACATATAAAAACAATTCCTTAGCCCTGCATATTAAAATAGTTTTATATATATATATATATATATATATATATATATATATATATATATATATATATTATATATATTTTTTTTTTTAAGAAGGATGGTGTGACATTCCGTTGAAAAAGCATTAAATTTCTATGAAGATTAATAGTGTACAGTTATTTTATTCAGCAAAAAGACCAACAAAAATCTGTTAAACTCAGTTGAAATGTGCATGTCTTGGAGGAGGTACATCGAATTCTTCAAAAAAGATTTTGTCAGAAATATGAGGTAAAAAATTGTATGTTCATCTCGCTGTATGGGGGCAGGGATCGCAGGCATGAAGTCTGGCTGTTGGTAGTCAAGGTCATGCAGGGTCAGCCCTGGTGTTCTTACGCTATGGACGGATAAGCAATAATGTTTGCGTAGTTATAAACCAGGTAAGATCTAATCAAAAGATACTTGTTAGGTAACAAGTTTCCCTGCTTATGATGTGATGATGATAGTTTATCAAGGACTAACTGACTTCAGCCAGTAAGGATCTGGATGCAATAGCCGAATGCCATATTTACACCATCCTCTTACAATGGAAGATACATCGTAGTTGTTTAAGTAACAGTTAAAAAAAAATTGGCACAAACACTTTTCCCACTAAGTGCATAAAATATAAAAGACACAAAGTTAACTGTTAGCCTGTTTAGGTCGTTTTGAGCTGTCTGATCAAAGCCTTCACTATTGTTTTTTCTTAGTCTCTACCAGTTTGTCTTGTTGATTTAATAAAGTAGTTAGCAAAAAACACAAAAAACTATCAACCTTTAGTATGGGTTATTTACAAATATAATAACCTAAGAGTTATTTTTTATTTTTTTACTTTTTTTTTTTTCTTAGAAGATGCCTTCAAGCCCACAATGGATACACTTAATCCTCAACTAGCTACATTCGTAATTTACCAATACTAATTCTTATTCATGGTGTAACATCTGTGTGCAAAACTTGTAAGGGTCTGTAGACATATTGCTTAAGACTCAGCAGCATGTAGTGCTGATCCAGGTCAGACAGATCAGGATCTACACTATTCTTCTGCCTTAACTTGATCAGTGTTCACTGTGCAGGTTTATAGTTCATTTGTCAGCCCAGCCCAGTACGTTTCAATCAGCCTCGCCCTGCTGTTGGAATAACTATATTTTGCCAGATGTCCTTATGTTGTTACAACCTATTAATACAACACTCCCAACCTAGTAAATATTTGACCTACTTTCCTACTATACTATAGACACTTTACATATTGATGTAGGTGAATCACATCGGGAAGAAAGTCTGGAATTCACATTAGGGCTCCTGTTTCTTTACCAGAAGAGAGCACAGTAACCTGGTTGTATTGACAGTCAACCAAGTGTAGAAAGTGCCAGCAGGAGAGAGACCTACACTGGCTGGATGTTTGTTTTTATGTCTTCTCAACCATGCGATGGCATTCACATCTTTCTATAAAACACTCCACTCCTTATGCTGTAAATGAAATTGGCTATCATAATGCACATACTCACTATTTTACGTTGTTTTTTCTACACCCACTCATTCAATATGCTTACTAAAGTATCATGTTCTTTCTGCTCTTCTAGGCCCTCAACACCCCTACCCTACACCCTGTTGTTAAATTTCCATTGATGATTCCTATTTATAAATTTGCTATAAAATTAATGTTAGTCACCTGAAAATTTGGCTTAATAAATAAATGATTATGTTCATGATACCGATACTGAAAAGCTTGATTAATAAGCATGATATTGAAATGTCGAAATATTGATTTAATAATCATATTTTTAAAGGGGCATGTTTGAAGATTATTTACATTTTCATTGTGTTAAATCCTCAATATCAACTCCAACTAATGTTTTTTTCTTATTTTAAAGCATTCCTTATGTTTGCAATTTTTGGATAAGGAACATGCTTTCTTAACAAGAGCTGAGTTGTTGCATTTTAGTGGGGTTGTAGTTTCCTCAGAAGTGTACCATTCACTTTATGTGGGTAGTGAGTTGACTGAACCTGTCCTGGCGAGGCTGATCTTGTTTTATGTTGTTATGTGCTCTGCCTAGTAACAATATGGTTAGATGTAATTTCATCCACAATATCTTCTTTTCATGTATCAACTTACCTTTCCAGGTAAATGACACTGATGGGTGAACTGTGCAACTCTTTTTTTAATGTTTTTGTTGTTGATCATTTTGGCCATTTGAGTAGTCTAAAGTTAGACCAGTTTTCATAATGACGTCTAAAGAATTTATTTTTTTCTAATTTTGTTTATGGTTCCCCCCTCCTCCCCATTTTATTAGCTTGAATGAAAGAAATAATGTCATATTTTATTAAAGCTTTGACTCTCAATGTTACTTTTACAATTTAGAACATAAATAAGCTATGTTGAGATAGTTTTTTTTTTTTTTTTTCAAAATCAAATCTACCCATCCTTGATAATCTTTATTTACATTGTTTTGTTTTTTGATTAATTATGAAGTGATGAATTTAAACCCAACTGTGGACATTTGACACAACATCAGATTGTATCAGTTTACTCTCCAGCAATAGAAAACAGCTGGAGTTTAAAACCTAATATTTCAATTGCCATATCATGTTATGCTTGTGTTTGACCATACTAACATATAACTATAGATCAAAGGTGAAACTGCAGAACATGATGACTGAGATTGGATAAAAGAGAAATTCATAAAAAATGATACATCTTAGTGCTTAGTTGTTTTCACTGTTAGTTGCTGCACCTGTTATTATAATGTCTTTTTTCTGGGTTTGCTGTCCCAACAGCAGCCTTTCAGTCGACAGTAGACATAGTTTCCCTGAAGTTCACTGTCCTTTTTTTTACAAATTTGATATGTGGCACCAGCCGAGTCACAATGAACAAAAGGTTCAAGGTTAAGTCGGATGTAATCAGAATGCATGTTTTGAGGACCTTGATTAATGTTTTTTAACCCATATGCTCTGCTTACCGTACTCTGCAAGCACTGCAAGACAACTGTACCCAGGCTCTCTGTTTGAAGTGACTTGTTCAAAGTTTTGCATTGGTACAGACACAAGGAACCATATGATCTGAATTAATATGTATTTTAAATCTATGCGTCATGACCGGACCTTGTAGCGCAATCGGTAGAGCATTGGCTTCAAGTACAGGTGGCGCTGGGTTTGATCCCCAGTCATGACTTTGGTCCCATTTTCACCTGTACAATAATGCAAATACAAATAATTTTTTAGCAAGTGTTGTTGAAATGTATGTGATTTCTTAGTGTTCAACATGAATCATCAGAATCATTATTGTTTACATCAGGTTCACTAACTTTACCAAAAAGTGCTGTCAGCATTTGCTGTCTGTCATTTAACTGCAGGCAACTTTTTGGAAGCAGCACAAAAATATCTTAGGGACAGTTTGTTTATGAACAAACGCAAGACATGTTTAATACGATCTGTTTAATAGGCCTGTTTCCATTGGGTATTCCTTTAAAACCAAATATATTGGTGGATAATTTGTGTCTGGTGAGCACACAGATTTTACCTAGTGCAAATGCAATTTCTACCAAAATGGATATATTGAATGCAAGTATATAATTTAGATTTCAGATTGATTTTCATAAGGAGTCTAAAATATTGCATCCTTGCGGACCCACATATTTACTTTTCTTGCTTCTTGCATCTACGATAAAAAATGTGTGTGAGGAATGGGGATGTAGAGGCAAAATTATTACCATTTTAAAAATATAACAAATACAATTTTCACTAAAGTGCTAAAGTCACTTTTACCTCCACAATGAAGAGCTTGTTGGACTTCCCTATTCTGCATGGATGGCCAACATTTGGAGGCTATCAGAGATCTTATTAAGCAGACTGCAGAGTTAATCTTTTGTTTCTCTCAAATATTTCTGATGCTTAAACATAAAATATTTCATTAAAATAATTCAGCAATAATTTGAAATTTATAGCTATGCTTTTTATGCATGGAAGGTAAAAGTGCAAATGTTAACAATAACGCAATAAATATATGTGTATATATATATATATATGTATATATATATATATATATATATATATATATATATATATATATATATATATATATATATATATATATATATATATATATATATATATAAACACACATAGATTTATAAATAATTTATTTAATTTAACAATATTAAAATAAATCATCTTTATCCCTTTTATTGTTTACAACTGATGTGCATAGCTCATTTGAAAAGTCTTTCAAATTTCTAATCAAGATTTAACCAGACAACATATTGAGGCACATCGCCAAAGTACTCTCAGCATGTGACATACATAAATGTAATGAACTAACAGTGAACTAGAGTAAATCTGCAGCTGGCTTGTCATGCATGTGTTCAGTTTGCATTTGTGAGTTGACAGTTGAAAGACCTTAATGGGAGGTATATATATTTACACTGTTGACAGACTTAACAGTGTTGTGAGACAAGTCGACATTTAGCACACCTTGTTACATATTTATTAATACCACCATTCTTGTGCAGTAGGTGCACTGTGTATAATTATGTATGTTGTGGAAGTTTATGATGTGTTTGTGTACAAATTATTTTTTTCGAGTACAGTCAACTCTCGTTATCTCAAAATCGGTTATCTCAAATTTCCGGTTATGTCAAACTGTTTTCTATGGTCCCGTTTTTTCCCTATAGTTTCTATATAGTTCGACTCCGCTTATCTCAAATTCAGATGTGTCAAATTATCGGATATATCAAACTAAATTCTTTGTCCCCACACGAAAAAAACTGTTGAAATCAGTTGGTCTATCTCAAACTTCAAATTGCTATAAGATGCAAAACGGCAACAATAGTGATTTTCACACCTACCGTGAAACTTGCGAAGATTTGGGCGCGAGTTTTATCGCCAATTATTGGCAATCAGGATGTTACGTAATTTAGAGAAGAGGTTAATCGATTATTATTTAATTAGCTGATTTAATGAACAACAATTTCGTTAATCAATTAACGCTGATTAAAGTGTTTCAGTTTGTACTTGTTGTTGTAACAGTTTTTGAGAACTGGCCTTCTCAACTTTTAAATGAAATGAGAGGTCGCGTTAGTGATTTTATTCTTCCACTACCTACCCACAATACACGTACTGATTATTGAATAAAAAAATAAGATTGGTTATGGCAACAGACCAGACACGAGAAAGTGTCGAGCAATCTGATGAAGGACCCGGTCTTAGTACTGGGGGAATATTCAGATCGACATTAAACTTTCTTGCATTATAAAAAATCTAATAACACTTTAAACATGCAAAACCACACAAACTTGCAGAAACTTAGTTTACAGTGGCAGATATAACAAGAAGTTTCAGTCATTACCAGTCATCGTGTAGCAGGTAAGATTTTTAAGATTTACACAAACTATCCTTAAATTCGGATAACTCAAACTTCGGATATCTCAAACTATTTTCTACAGTCCCTTGAAATTTGAGATAACGAGAGTTGACTGTATGTGAATTGTACATGTATGATGAGTTGTGTACGTGTCATTAGCTGATCGTAATAGCCCTTGACTGCATCTCATTCAGAAAATTGTAGATGGAGAAAGTAATTTTCATGGGGAATGAATCTTACCAGAAATATTACGACTGATAACACAGCTGACTTAAAGGTGGTATCCAACAATTTGGTCAAAAATCTATTTCTCAAATAACCAAATAAGTCATTGGTACCTGACAAAGTCTTGCGAAATACTGTTCTTTAATGCCAAAGATCTGCTTGAACAGTCAAGGAAAAAATCTCCACTTATCATTGCAAACAGGTGTTTCCTATCTGAAGCTGCAGAGACAGCTATCTTTGAACTTAGAAAACCATGTGACCACTTACTTTTATATAGTCATCCGGGTAATCTGCTCTGACATCGTTATTTGTTTTTATCATTGACCACTTTCACGCTTTTTATAGAGTTGGAAAAATTGAACATTTAGATTAATTTTGTCGCGATTACTCAGTCTAACAATAATGTCAGTGTTAAAAATCGTCTTTATAATGAATAAAGTATGGGTTTATGCAAAAAGTATAACAAAATTCCTCATAGCAGTGGTTAGATATTGGAAGGTGTATTTAATAAAGCCTTCATAAAGAAATAAAATTGAATAATAGGGACAAGAAATATGAATGAATAAACCCTTATTATGCTTATAAACTTATAAACATATAAAGAACCCTGCCCTTTTTTAGCTCACCTGAGCACAACGTGCTGAAGGGGAGCTTTTGTGATACCGCTTCGTCCGTCGTTTGTCGTCCGTCGTTCGTCGTCAACATTTACCTTGTGAACACACTAGAGGCCACAATTTTTATCCAATCTTCATCAAACTTGGTCAGAATGTTTGTCTGCATGAAATCTTGGATGAGTTCATTATTAGGTCACCTGGGGTCAAAAAGTAGGTCACGAGGTCAAATTTTAGAAAAAGCTTGTGAACACACTAGAGGCCACATTTATAGCCCAATCTTCACCAAACTTGGTCAGAATGTTTGTCTACATGAAATCTTGGATGAGTTCGTAACTGGGTCACGTGGGGTCAAAAAGTAGGTCACTAGGTCAAAACTTAGAAAAAGCTTGTGAACACACTAGAGGCCACATTTATAGCCCAATCTTCACCAAACTTGGTCAGAATGTTTGTCTTCATGAAATCTTGGATGAGTTCGTAACTGGGTCACGTGGGGTCAAAAAGTAGGTCACTAGGTCAAAACTTAGAAAAAGCTTGTGAACACACTAGAGGCCACATTTATAGCCCAATCTTCACCAAACTTGGTCAGAATGTTTGTCTACATGAAATCTCAGATGAGTTCGTAACTGGGTCACGTGGGGTCAAAAAGTAGGTCACTAGGTCAAATCTTAGAAAAAGCTTGTGAACACACTAGAGGCCACATTTATAGCCCAATCTTCACCAAACTTGGTCAGAATGTTTGTCTACATGAAATCTTGGATGAGTTCGTAACTGGGTCACGTGGGGTCAAAAAGTAGGTCACTAGGTCAAAACTTAGAAAAAGCTTGTGAACACACTAGAGGCCACATTTATAGCCCAATCTTCACCAAACTTGGTCAGAATGTTTGTCTACATGAAATCTCAGATGAGTTCGTAACTGGGTCACGTGGGGTCAAAAAGTAGGTCACTAGGTCAAATCTTAGAAAAAGCTTGTGAACACACTAGAGGCCACATTTATAGCCCAATCTTCACCAAACTTGGTCAGAATGTTTGTCTACATGAAATCTTGGATGAGTTCGTAACTGGGTAATGTGGGGTCAAAAAGTAGGACACTAGGTCAAAAATTAGAAAAAGCTTGTGAACACACTAGAGGCCACATTTATAGCCCAATCTTTACCAAACTTGGTCAGAATGTTTGTCTACATGAAATCTTGGATGAGTTTGTTATTGGGTCTTGTGGGGTCATAAAGTAGGTCACTAGGTCAAATTTTAGAAAAAGCTTGTGAAAACACTTAAGAGGCTACATTGATGGCCCAATCTTCACCAAACTTGACCATCATGTTTGCCAGTATGAAATCTTACATATGTTTTTAAGTGAGTCATGTGGATTCAGTAGGTTACTAGGTAAAATTCTAGAAAATGTTATCAACCCAGTGGCCACACTAATAGTCTAATCTTCACCAAAGATTTCTAAAGTAAATAACTCTTAATTACTTAATGCCAGATTTGAGCCTACGTAAAGCCTGTGTCATCAGGTGAGCGATTAAGGGCCATCATGGCCCTCTTGTTTGTGCTATGCTGCCCTTTTTTTGTGCTACGCTGCCCTTTTTTTGCCACCCTGCCCCTTTTTTTTGCCACCCTGCCCCCTTTTTTTGCCACCCTGCCCCTTCTTTGTGCCACCCTGCCCTTATGCCACCCTGTCCTTTTTTTTGTGCCACCCTGCCCTTTTTTGTGCCACCCTGCCCCTTTTTGAGCTCTAGAATAATCCCTTATATAGGCAAACTGTGGGATACCACCTTTAAGGTACTTGTAATGCCTCAGTTAAACAGAGTTTATATGTATGTTTGTTTTGTGGATGAGTAGAAGATAGTACAATTTGTACTATATTGTACAATGTTGTGGTAAATGCATCTTTTTTACTGGTTTATTTTTTGTCATTATCCATGAACATGAACAACTGCTGATCCATGCGACCTTGGATATTGTGAGACTGAACTTCTCCCTCAATGACTGAAAGTTTTTCAAGGACTGTTGTCACTAGCACTAAGCAAGAATAGTTCAGGCTCAGGGGAATGGTATATTTTGTATGCAGATGAGCTCCCTGATTCAGATTCATATTTGCTGCTTAGTCACTTATCACATTCTCAATCTGGACCAGACCTGGTAGCACAATAGGTAGAGCATCAACTGCAGATATAGGAGACCCCCATTTTCGATCCCAGGCCGCACAATACCAAAATCATTAAAAATCATTAAAAATGGAAGTAGTATTGCTCCTTGCTAATGCTCAAGCAGATATAAGGGTAGTTCCTTGACTGGTTTGCCAGGTGTCAGGATAATGTGACTGGGTGTGGTATCATGCTAGGTGTCACAGCATGTTATACACAGTAAAGGCAGCACTGTATCTGCTTCAAATGAGCACCATCTCCTGATAACTGAAATACTGTTGGTAGGACGTTAAACCCAAAAAACATAAACATTCAATCTGGTTATGTATTTTGATTTTACAGTAACCGATGCTGTCTCGAAAAGCATTGTGTAAATCATGCATATGTTCACTGCTACTGGTGTCAATTTTAAAACATGCATCACCATTTAAAGCAATAAAATAAACATTTTTTTATTATTTCAACTTTCCCCAGACTTAATTGATAGAAAGGTTATTATGGTATGAACATGTAATAACTATACCAAAAATATTATAATTTCATTCTAAACTTGTTTCTGCATGTTAGCAGCACTTGGTTACTGTGATCTGAAGGGCATGTAACTTCTGACCTGGGGATTGAGCCTCACTCTGTACCTGAAGTTGGAAGCAGATAATAATGACTCCAGTGTGGGTTGTGGAGCAGAGCAAGGATTAACTTCCAGAACACAGTACATTCTAAAACATGATTGATTGTGAAATAAAGTTTTTTTGGTCATCTGTCGAAAAAGCCTTTATTGGAAAAATAAACATTACATATCCTTTCTATGCTAATAAAAATGCAGGTATGGTCAGGTCAGGGGTGTTGTTTTTCAGTTTTTGGAGAAACTATAAGGTAAAATTAAAAACTTGATATGAAAGAAATGTTGAAGAAATCTAAGCTGCAGTGTAAATTCTTAACCCCTAGTGGCTTTGCTTCCGTACCAGGTCTGGACAATATCTTAAACTTAGTGAGGTATTCCACCTGACCTGTCATGCCCCAGTCATTCTACCAAGACATTTCCTTAGTGCCCGTTATCCTAAATAATCACTGATTGTAGCATTAATAGCTACAATTGCGTTGCTGCATGTATTTACAAAAAAAAGAGAAGAGATAATTCGGAAAGCCATATAATCAATCAATTACTCACATTCTCCTAAAAGAAATCTTGTTGAATAATCACAGGATAAGCACAATAAATGTGAAAGATGTCTTACCACAAATAGGTAAATAAGAAATGGTCCTACCAAAATTTCCACAGATATTTTAAGTTGATCTACCTGTAGACAAAGGCAAACAAGGTAAATGTAAATGAGACAAAAATACAGAGACGAGACATAACACACAAAAAGAAAAACCATCAGTTACCGCCTTGGAATGGTCAATCGGCAAAAGGGTCGACCAGCTTAAACTTGGTTTGTGGTGCACTTCCTGAAGGTTTTTCTATCAAACAGTTTAATAGGACTTGAAGATTTATCATAACAGTAAATGACCACATGGCTGGCTGGCTGGTTTGTTAGTGTTGGGGCCTTAATTACTGGTAAATTAGTTGTGTCTGACAGGAGGGATGCTGTGTGAGGAGACAAATGTCAATAAAAGAGGCCAGGATTTAAGTAGCACACACTGAATGGTCCGGAAGTGGCAACATTTGAAAATGGTTGACTCAAATTATTTGCAGTTTGTGATTTGGTGTAGGCACTTAGCCTTAAGTTAAAAGTGGACAAGAGTTACAGAGTATAAAATATCCTGGGAATGCGCTTTTTTTATTTTCACATCACAGTGACACTTTGATTTTCATGATAGTGATTTCCAGCTAATTTGGTCTAGGAATACTGAAGACATGTGTCTGGGTAGAGTCGTGGTGTTACATAGTTCAGCTTAAAGAGCTCACGTTATTAAGTCCTGCTCCATGACTCGGTCTTAAACCTACAGGGTGTGGGGGGGAATTAGGATGGATTACATTTGAGAACTTGCATAAAGTAGAGTAAAAGTCATTTGTAACTTTCAGGAAAATGATGACAGGATTGTTGTGCAAATTAGTATTTTTTGACTAAATAATATAGAATAATGCAGACTCATATGTATGGTACTATTATACCCGATTTAATCAATGCTTTCATAAAAATATTGAAGCTGTTATCGATATTTTTTACAATTGTAGAGTATGCAGCAGACTGTATTGATTAAAACATTCCGGAATATTAAATACCAACCAAACAATAATAAAAAACAATGTGAAAGTGAAACTTGTATGGCAGTATATAATCAGTGACTGAGATAACGTGCAATGTTAAATGTCAGGGTCACTATTAGTGTAATCTTTGACTGAATTCCATCATGCTCATTATCAACAGGTCATCAGATCCGTATTCCAGGACATTTCCTTTGGTTTCACTTCTTTATAAGACTATATAATACAGACAATGACCTTTAACAGACCATGTGTAATGTATTTCTACTGGTGGACATTTTGTTATGTTTGTTTGGCACTGTCATTGAAAATATTGTTTTAGAAATAAGGAGGTTTTACCTTGCTTATGATAAAAGCAGGTTTCTTTTCTTTTTTTTGAAATTTTTCTAAAAGAGGGAACCTTTGGCCCTTTGAGAAAGGGAATATTTTGTGGAGTTTAATTAAAAAAGTGGGAAATGTGCAAGTTTAACTTATTTGTAGATATATAGATAGATATATATATCATAGACCAGTTCTTTCAAGCTACCACAGAAGTCACTAATGCACATCAGTGTGTCTAAATTTCACATTTCGGCAATGAATTATTGAATTTTATTGGTGGGTAATTTCATTTTTTAGGGGGAAAACTTGGCTTATTTTCTGAGGGGAAGGGACCTGTAAACAGCCCATACTTATATCAGGTAAAAAAACTTGAACAGTACTGATGAAACATAAACATATGAAGAATGATGTGGATGAAGAAATAAATTTTAATGGTCGGATTAATAATAATAATCAGAAATAATTGGTAACATTATTGGAATAATTAAAAACATGGCTGACTTACTGTAGCTTCAATCTTTTGCTGATAAAACTATAAGTAATCATGTAGAAACCTGCATTACACTAAATCCAAGTGGACACAATCATTTGTGAAGCTGAATTTTTATTTATTAATATAGGATTTTTATCCACAGTTAATATTAATTTATGAAAATTTGTAACACACTCATGTTCTCTGTCGTATTGATGCCTCTGAGGTAATGATGATGAGACTGGATGGGGATGTCGGGAAAAAAAGTCTCTGACAGACAATTTTTTTTTTTCAAAATGCTTGTTATTGGTGTCATACACCTGTCTGAAAAGCGAACCATAACACCATAACACCTCCATCTTTATTACAAACGTATTTCCAAATTGAGCCACGCTGCACAGTTAGCTATTTTTAAACTAAGAAAACTATGTGACCACTTATGTTTTAGCTCATCCATGTTATCCGCTGTGGTGCTGATGCCTATTTTTAGCAGGAATCCTAATCGCTCTTATTTATAGATTTGAAAAGAATGAACATTTTAAATGTTAATTAACAAGTTTTACTGCCCTAAAATTGAGATACTGTTGAAAATCGTCAAAGCTTAGACTAAAGTATGATTTTTTTCACAGAAATTGTGCACAAATATCCCAAAGAGCGGTCAGACATAGTGACATACATTAGATATAATCTTTAACTTTCTTGGTCACAATGAGGGTAAATGTTCTGTGTACTGTTAGGATGAGACAGGGAGGGAAGTGGGAGCTTGGCAATGAGTCATAGGTATATTGGAGAAAATGAAAGTACATGTTAGACTAGCTTTTAATTTACCATGATGAAGATGATGGTTTTAAGAAGAAATTAAACTGTCAGTTGATTCGAAGGACAGACTGAGTACCTACAGTTAACTTACATATTTCCTGACATTACCAGATTGTGATGTTCTACTATTTTTTTTTAAACTCCCATGTTATGTTTTGTAAGTTCAATAATTAAAAGTTTAAGGTTATTACTAAAATATTTTAGGATTACAGGTAAGCCTTATTTTAAAAGACCTGAAGTCAAATAGAATGAATGATTTTAATTTAGGAAGCACCTGGACATTATTCAAAGAACATACAAAAAATGCTGTCTTCACTGTCGCCTTCCACAGACAAGCTTTTAGAACATAGACAAGATTTTGTTCACTTGAACTAGTAAAAGTATATATTGGTGCTTGTTGTACTGCGATTAGCATGCTTATATTCTGTGATCAGCCAGTCATGAAGGAAACCCCTTCAAGAAACATTATATCCTGACACAAGGTCAGCCAGTCCTTTAACAGCTAAAAAAAGATAAGTGCATTGAACAGGAAAGGAAAGTTATGTGTCATTTTTTTGTTAAGACTGCAAAATTGAACTAGCTCCATTGTGACAGGCACTGCACTTGCAGTACTTTAACTGTTGCATACATATTAAGTTTTTGTTTCTGTTTACATCATTTTGACACAGTTATAGTCATTATTGTGACACCGAGCGTTTTTTTGCAAGAGAAAGACCCCAGACATGAATTGGACGGACCTCAGCAAATTGTGTACCTGTAAATACTGATCAGCTGGCTCCTACTAGTCAGGATCTACACAGTTTGCTGTTGGGTCTTAATCAGTACATTTTGTAACCTGTTCATGAGTTGTCTGCAAATAACATGTCTTTAAAAATGGTCATGGTATAGCTCTCTCAAGCCTATATAAGTGTAGTTCCACGATTAGCTGGCTAATGTTACTGGATGCGGTATCATGCCATGTGTTTACGGCATGTTGTGCACCGTGCAGTAGCTCAAGTGGTAGAGGGTCGGCTTGCGGATTAGGAGGTTGCGGGTTCAAACCCCAACCGGGTCAAACCAAAGACTTAAAGGTTGGTAGTTGTGGCTTCCCTCCTAATGCTCGTGACTAAGTAATACAAAATATAAATTCCTGCACATTAACCCCTATCTTGCTTTATTTATTACTAAACACTAAATTCTTAATTTTTTCCTTACAACTAAAGGGAAATGTAACACGTCTTATTATAAGAGAATCAGCAGCAAAAAAAAATATATAAATCTACACTTTGTTTTGGCAAAGGGCACTATGTGGGAAGGTCTTCCAGCTAATGGTTCTGCCCAGACATTTGGCCCGGGGTCCTAAATAGCTGGACGTCGCTATAATGCCCATGCTTGTGGCAGTGTATTTCAGAAACGAACAAAACAAGTTGACACTGCTTAAGAGCGATCACATTGGGCCTGCAGGCTAAGAATTATGGCCAGCGTGTCATCTGTTGTCCTTATGCATGTGTGAGAGTGGATTAGTGGAAAGGTGAGGAATGAGTCAGAGCAGTATTAAGCATTGTGTAGGTTTGTGTCAATAGGGCACACCATCTGTACCTCCATCGTGAAAATCAATGCAGGTGTAAAAAGCTGCCAACCAGGGACAAAATGTCCTCAGCTAGCTGTCATGGTAAAACCTTTTTCTTCAACCTTTGTTAAAGTTATATGTGGACTGGATTTTTTTCATCAAATGAAGTGCAAATTTGTTTTGTTTAAATTATCTGGTCTATATAATGGCCATATGTCAATAGGTGTTATGATCTTTTACAAATGAGTCAATGAAAAAAACAATATAACATTTTTAAAAATATGCCAAAAGATTTAAAAGGACTTTGGTCCAATCCAGAAATCTTCCATTTAGTTACAAAAGCATGTGTTTCTTTTGAGCTGCAATTTGTCAATTTCCAAAATTAAAGACGCTGTCTCTACATATCACTACCAAATATTGAAGCCGTATGTACATGCCTACCAATTATCCAGTGGGAAACAACTAATCCATTTCGGGACACCCATGGTGTAGTGGTAAAGTTGCTGATTTATAACTCCTGATTCTACATTGGACCATGAGAATGGAAGTATATCTAAAGCTATGTATGACTTTGAGGTAAAAATATCATAGTGGGACAAATTTGCTTTTTTTAAATCTTAAATGTTCGTGTTAAATATTTTTTTAGTTGAACCACAATGAATAATAGAACAAAATACTATCTCTGATCACTTGATGGTATATATGTAACACTGTCTATGCCATCCTTCAAAAGAACAGAGTGGAGGACTTATTGTGGAAAGGTCTACCAGCTGACATGCGGTAAGCCGGTGGTTCTGCCCAGACATGTGTCTACGGTCTTCCACCACCAAATAGCTGGATGTCGCTTTAATTATTATAATTGGTAGCTGTGATGTATATATTAAAAAACAACAACAAAGATCAATATTAAGCATTATTAAATAGGTTCGTGTAGATCTAGATCAGCCAGCTTAAGTTTGCAGCTCATCATAAGGCTGCCTCCAGCACTTTCTCATTTATTTGCAAAAATTCTGTTAGTTAAATTGTTTAATGCCTAGCAGGCTAATTTCATAGCTAATTGTTCATGTTCATTGCAATCAAGGACTTAATGAGACAGGTTGAGATATATTAGTAAATTCATGGTTTGTGGAATGTGTAGATAGACCAGACTTGTGCTGGTAATTGGGCTTATTTATAATATACCAGGTGTTGCAGCTATAATTTCTGTTACTGGGCTGTGGCACACCTTGATGAGCAATCTCCTCTGCAGTTATCTCCCTTGATAATATTTGAATCTATAGAAGATCTCTGTCAGGGTAAGTTCTATTACAGTAAAGGCATGGCTCCTGAATTATTTAAGCAGGTGAAGAGGTTTCTAGTAAAGCTATATATGATAAAAAGCTACCATAGCTAAGAGCATTAAATTGCTAGTTTTCTGGCTTATTCCAATTATGAAAATAGTTAAATAAGACTAAAATATCTTTCATTAAAGCCAGACTTACTTTGGTGAAACCATGCACCCACACAAAACAATTCTAAGCAAGAAGTAACCTGCACAGAAGACTGACCCCTCCTTGGACTCAACTTCAGACTCTATTTACAGATAAGCACGGGCTGAAGCCCATCAAACAGAGCTTATGTTAAAAGGTTTTATATACAATGGGCAAGTCACAATTATTTAGTGAAAAAAATCTACACAAATATACCACAAGAGCAATCTTTGTCGTAACCGGCTTGCACGAAGCTAAAACTGACTTGACATTGTAAATTTGTTTCCTTTATTGTCATGATAAAGCTGTGAAGTATCAACATTATCATCATTATCATTACTAAGATTTATTGTTTATACAGCTTTGGGATATTCAAAGGCAGATCAGAATCTTAATACACAAATGGATTCCAAATATTTTACCTCAATATTCCCATGTAGCTAATACAACATCATATACTATCAGCATATCAATGCTTTTGGGAAAATTCAAGCCCGGAAAGGGATTATATCGGATTGGCATTTAATATTACAATTGTAACTAAGCTGTAAGGAAATGATTTTGTAGACGCAGTATCCTCGGTACAGAGGGTAGCTGATACAACTGTGGGATTGGGATTTGCCTGCATTTTTGCCGATACTGTGCAGCGACATTTCTATCATTATAGAACAGGGGCACTTTTTGCATAAACCCATACTTTAGTCATTATTTATAAAGACGATTTTGAACACTAACTCTATTGTTAGACTCTACTATTAGCGAAAGGAAATCTCTGTATCTTCAGTCTTTCCAACTCTATAAAAAGGGCAATAGTGGCCTATTCTAAAAATTGTATTTATTTTATGGAAATAATAAGGTAACTTTTCAAACAACAACTGTTAGGGTTTTCTTTAAGCCATAAAGTTTGCTTTTCAATGTCCTTACCTGTGTTACCAAAACAAAATGCCAACTTCGGCGCCTTATGACCTATCAAGGTGTGCCGTAAAACCCAAAATACAAATGCCAGCACTTAAAAAAACTTTTCATGGAATTAATATAGCTTACACTGCCACTTTATCTTATTAACCAAAATTTCAAAGGGTTCTGCTTTGTCATCATTATTTTTTGAGATACCTACATGCTTCTTATAATTTCATTATGATTTAATGCTTACATATTTGTTTTGTACATGGGTGCAAGTTTTCCGGCATATGCCGGAACTTCCGGTTTTTCCAGGACGCCAAGGGCCATTTTCCCAAATCGTGCAAATCCGTTGAGATTTTCAGAGGGGGGTAGGGGGGTACTCCTACTCCTGCTCTGAAATTAAGTTTGTTTCGATTTCAACCACGTAAACAATCTCATTGTCTATTTTAAGAATTCATTTGCATGTGCATGTTTTCAACCTTTTCACGGACTTTACCGTGTGATGTACGATGCAACTTCGGACAATGTCACGAAAACAACGATTCGTTAATGAGCTTGCCGGACTAGACCGGCCAGTGCCAAAAATTACCAAATACGGCTATTTGACCTTCACAAACTTAAAAGATTAGCTGCCTTATTATAGCAACCCAATGAAAAAGCGCGTTCTGAAATGCGGTTGGCGCGATAAATGTGTTGATTATAAGAGCAAATTTGATTCGCTGTCTTATTATAACCGTCCAATGAAATAAGCGCTATCAGACGAATTATCACACATGGAGGACGTAAACAACATTGATATTAATAGAGATAGAAAACAAAATATTGGAACATGAAGTTTTTACCCGCTGGGTTTGACATCAAGGAATTGGAAAAAGGATAAAAGAACAAGTGGTGTTGGGAATGGTTATCGGTAATAGACACAGCTGGCGATAAATGGGAACAATGGCTGGAAAAGCCTGACATAGCGGGTGTAGCTTTCTGCAAGTGTTGTGCCAAAACCATCAATGATCAAATAGGGGTCAAGCGGGAAGAAATGCATAAAAAAAAACACGCGAACGAAGCTAATCACATGAAAAACAAAACGACAGTGAAAAAAACCCCAGGTAACTTGAAATTATCAACAAATGTGTTAATAGTTAAATTCAGTATGTTGATATATCTACTAGGCATAGAATGATAGATAGGCCCTACTGCACATGTACTTTTTTCTTTGATACTTGAATTGGTTTATATTCATATTCATGATATTAAGTTGATGTCATCAGTGATGTGTTAGACTAAAATATACAATTACAAATCTATTATTTCAAAATAAATATAAGTTGAAACTGGATTTATTTTGTCAAGTATTCATTGATATTCAATAATAGGGCATACCAGATTGCTAAATTTCCATCAGACAATCAGGTTGTTTTATCAGAAAATGACTTGTTGAGGTCTTGTAATGTGCTAAAAACCAGGAGTTTCCGGGGGCCCTGGCGGCCCCCATGCCCCCAGCCAAAAGTTCAGGTTTTTCAAAATTTTCTACTTGCACCCATGTTTGTATCTTGTGGAATAAATACTTATAATCCCGGTGAACATTGTTGTCATGAAAATTGTCTCCCTTTTCAGATTATATTCAAGGAAATCCTATTGTTAGGGACATCCTTTTAGTTGGAATCCTTCAATTAAGTAACCGGTTCTTATACCGAGGGTGTTATAACTAACTGTAAAATTAATTTTCCTGCATAAATTTCAGGGCTAAAATCATCAACATATTTGCATAGACATGTTATTTACACCAGAAATTGACATATGTGTTAATGAGTATCAAAATATAAGCTAAAAAAAATGAGCATACACACCCCCAGACACACACACTCCCCGCAAAGAGTATAAGCAATAAAACAAAGTAATAAAAATTAAGGGATCCACTTGAATTTAGGGAATATTCAGGGGAGACTATTCACCAATGTCTTATTATTTGTTGTGGGCCTGGGACCCATCCCCTTCTTCGTTCTACAGATATAATTGCATGGACATGTGTCACAAGTAATGAGATCACTTTAGATACAGCATTAAGAAATATGAATATAATAATTTATTATACATAAATGTATGTGCCTTTTATCTGTCTAAAACAAGCTGCTGCTGTTGGGGATCACTTAAACATACATCAAATTTGTTATCACTCTAAACATATTTCCCATTCTCATTTCCGTCATTTGCTTGGTATGCATCCAGGATAAAATACAAATACTTTAGTCACTAATAAAAGAGAATTAAACATACCGGTAAGTCAATGTGCGCAAACATATTTCAATCAAAAAGAGAATTAAACATAAGTCAATGTGCGCAAACATATTTCAATCAAAAAGAGAATTAAACATAAGTCAATGTGCGCAATACATATTTCAATCAAAAAGAGAATTAAACATAAGTCAATGTGCGCAATACATATTTCAATCAAAAAGAGAATTAAACATAAGTCAATGTGCGCAATACATCTTTCAATCAAAAAAAGAATTAAACTTAAGTCAATGTGCACAATACATATTTCAATCAAGGCCATACAAAAGCACTATATTCTTTATAGTTTTCTCTTCCTGTAATAGCTCAGGTGGTAGAGCGTCGGCTTGCGGATCGGGAGGTCGTGGGTTCGAACCCCGGCCGGGTCTTACCGAAGACTTTAAAGTTGGTAGTAGTGGCTTCCCTCCTAACGCTCGGGGCTAAGGGGACAGCATTATGCTTGACTCGTCGGTGTCAGTATAACGGACCGGCCGGGTTCAGTCCCTGGGCACCTCATAAGTGCCCCCGTGCTATAATGATAGAAATGTCGCTGCGCAGTATCTGCAAAAATGCCGGCTAATCCCAATCACAATTCTCTTCCTGTTTGCAGAATGAACAGACTTTGTAATTTATTGGTTTTATTTTTATATAATAATACATTTGTGTCAATAATTTTATTAAGTTGGTTTTTATTAAAACCCTTGTATTTGTTTTAAAACTTGCACTGAGTGGAAATTAAAATTTTATTTCAATCATTTTCTGTAAACTAAATTGCTTCATTGTATTTCCAGCTAATTACAGCTTGGCTTTATCTTTTTAAGAAAATTATATATCTTTACATGTTTCAGTACTTAAGTTGTGGTAAGATGCTCGTTCCTTGTTGGAAAAATATAGGGGCAGCAGTAAGCTTTTCAACAAATAAAAAATCTTGCTATGCTTAAGATACAGTGCTGGTTCATGTAATTTATGTCTCCATTGTAAATTAAGCACATATTTTACTGTCGTATATAAACTTGCTTTTTCAGTAAAATATGCAACATATCTAATATCTATAGACATGAAAAGACATTTATGTAGCGAAAACAACCTTGCATTTAATAAAAAAAACAACTTCACACTCTGTATACAATGTGGGTGAAACTACACATTCCTTATACTTGCACTGTTCTGGGTCAATTCATTCTACTGTCAATGGATAGTTCCCATGTGATGTCATAGACACTCATAAGACAGTTTCAGTTTAAGGCAGCCATCTTGGAAGGCAGAAGCTAATGCAGGCCAAAATCTGGAAATATATGCTATATTAAACTCACCACTGTTTTTTTATTTATTTTTCAGTCTATTTTACGTAACTTTATATCAAATTAAACAGCTTTTATGAAGTATTTTAAATATCAAAACTATATTTTGAAAGTTTAAAAGGTAAAAAAAAATACAACGAAAAAGATGAGCCAATAATTTTATTTATTTATGTGTAATAATTCTTTGTGCATTTATCAATTTTAAAAATATTGTATTCTAAAAATATGAACTTCAAAAGCTCTCCAATGGTGCTTTTAATTTTTAAACCACAAATGAAGAAATTACAAGAAAATAAAATTTACGCTTCTATACAATTCATCTGAAAATCCCTTGAAGTAACCATCCAAGATGGCTGCCAAAATAAGGGATCTTCAATGATGTGGGAACTACCAATCAGGCATATCAGGGTGACATTTTCTCAGGTTCAGCATGGTGTACAGCTGTAACCATGACCGTAACTGGTTTATGGACAATCAATTATCAATAATCAGCCTGTCCCCTTGAGCAACTGTAGATGGTATAGAGATTATGTAGCTGCATAATCAAACTCAGACAGTATTGTCTGTTGCATCACCCCATCGTTGTGTGACTGGTGACCAGTGTGGTGCCATGGAAACAGTACACCTGGACACATGGGGAGAGGTTTGTTGATGAGGAGAATTGTGACACAGGAGGTGTCTTTATAGCAGCCAGGGCAGTGATTCAGAGGGAATAAGGACAACAGTGTATGATAGCCCGTACTACTGTGAAAGCATTATATTTCGTGGGGCATTTAATTTTTTGGAATTCGTGGGCAAGACTATCCACGAATTTAAGTGCCAACAATATAAAATCCCCTCGGTTAGACTTTCGAATGCTAGATTTACTTGTAAATCATGTCAACATTTGGTATGAGCCACGTATATTGCAAGTTTGCAACACGTTAATTAAACGATGGTTTAATTCGTCAGATTCTCTGTAATGAATGGCTATTACAAATCATTGGCATGTTCAATTTAATATCACACCTTTTTGCTTTCAATAAGGTAGTAAGTGTTTATTTGTGCTCAAATAAAGTGAAGCATCGTGTTCTAATTATTAACCTTTGACCCAGGTTTGCTTGCTGAAGTATGCTCGATTGTCACGTAATCGATAATTTCTATTTAGTAGCTGTGCAATAATCTCATTTGATTTCATTCATTTGGTAAACCAGTTTAACTTATGAAAGATGTTACTTAGTCAATCAACCTTATTATATTTTTACTAAACAGGACATAAAACTCAAACAAACAGACGATTTCACCACACTTTATTTACATTGTATTGACAATTTGCGTAGTACGATAATTGGCGTTAATTGACAGTCAATGGCTTTGTTTATTAGACCCTAAATAGAACCCGCGCCCCTAACATTTTTATGAATATTATCCCTTAAATGACACGCAATTTGACAGTTTGGTGTCATAAAAGTCGTCTGATGAGACTCGGCTGTGAAAACATTGACCGGCTGCCGTGGATCAATATCATCAGGCGTGACGTAAGACAAAAGGCAGAGTCACTCGCTAATCCGTAGTTTCGCAATTGACCCCGTTTCAGTGTTAAGCCTCAGTTTCGCATCTGTCAGAAATCGAAGGTATTTTTTTTTTAATTCCGTAGGTAAGGCAATCCACGAAGTCAAGTACCCACGAATATGCCCGTCCTCTTCAAACGACGAAATTTCTGCCCCACGAAATAAAATGCTTTCACAGTATAAATCCTTCAGGAAAAAAAATCTCAGGTATTTGCTTACAACTTCATGCAGGCATATCAACACATATTGCTAGAGATTTTGTAGCAATAGTGCATCCCTTGATCATAGTGATCAAAGCTCAACCATCAGTTTCACTAGCAACCTAAGCCATTTTTTTTCAAGCCAAGAACAAAAGTTTTTTCCCTACTTTTGAGTTTTTTGTCTGGTTTGTAGATACCACCTTTAGATCAAGCAAGCTCTCTGTGTGGCTGTCACTATACTTGTCACTACAGATGTTGCCAGTATATTGCTGGTAAGGTTGGCCTGACTCAACTCCATGCCTGTGAATTATGTTGTTTCCTTGGACCACATTACCTATGGTGTTAAAGCTGCCTTCCTGTGGTTGTTTTGTTGCTTTTTTTCACCTTTGAATAGATGTATGGTGTCTGGTTTGGAATGTAGCTAGGAGGTAAAATTTCATTGTCTTTTTATCTTTGGTGTTCTATTTTAGTTTCCCTTTCAGGATTTGGTAGGTGTATCTGTTTTACTGGCTTCTCTGACTTCAAATGTTTGCATACTGTTTAGTATTTGTTGGTGGTCTCAGGGTGTTTTTTACCTGTGAATGACATTTTACAGTGTTAAAGGTGGTATGCAACAGTTTACCTACCCCAAATGCATGTAACAATATTTTTCCATGGTTTCTGGGAATTTATGCATAATTTCTTGCATAAACTTAAACTTTAGTCTGCATAAAGACAATTTTGAACACTCCCTATATATAAGACAGTACACATTAAGAAATTATTATTTTCAAATCTATAAATAAGCACGGAAGTGATCTTGGCTAGAAAAGACATCGTCATTAGCACATACTACCTGAATGACGTTAAAACACGATCTCAAAATTAAGTTGTTACATGGTTTTCTTCATTTAAAAATAGCTATCTCAGCAGCGTGGCCCAGATAGGAAATGCTTGATTGTAATGATGATTGTGGTATAATGCTTTGCTTTTCCCGCAGATCTAGGACTTCACTGATTAGCATTTTGTATGACCTTTTCAAGTAACAAGGACTTATCTGGTTATTTGATAATAAAATATTTGGTCCAAACTGTTGGATTACCCCTTTAAGTCCTAAGGTGTAGTTTAGAGATATAATTTGATATTGTTGCTGTTAATTTTCTGTTTCTATTTTAATTTTAGCCTCTCATTATATGCATGTTGTTTTTTGCAGGATTCTCTATGGCTGTGGTTATTTTTGGTTTGTTGTTGTTTTTTACTTAAAGACGAAATTATGTTGATTCTGCTATAGAATGTACAGTAGCTGGTAGGCAAACCTTGGTGTGTTTTTGCATTTGTTCTTGTTGGAAAATCTATTTTAATATTTTCATCACTATGTTATTGTAGGCTTAATCACAGGTATATTTTTAAGACTTCATTCAGACATCTTTTCATGCTACTGTAATTTTTATGTACAATTTTGCTATAGACACTGTATTCTTGGAGAAATAGACAAGTCTCAGAATAAAAAAAATAATATTTTTCTCTTTTTTTTTTTTTTTTTGCAAAAAAAGGTACATCATCTCGATTTAAGCTGTATCCATGATTGGAACTTTGACCAGAATCGCAATGTAAATTTCAGATTTTTTTTTATATGGAATATTTTATTACATATTTTTATGTAATTAAGAACGACTTTACCGCCATGTGCACTGATTATCCAAACTTTAGTAGAATGCCAGAATCCACTGCCCTAATTTTAAGAAAAACATGTCTGTTCTGCTCATTGAAACAAGAAGAAAGGTGCAATCTGTAGAAAATGTCATGTTTATTTTCAACCTGGTAAGTACAAATTGACCTGTCACTGACCTGTACAAAATATGTCGCAGACATCTATTATGTTGGGGTATTATATGGTTTTGACTGTGTACATTTAACTGTAATGGTATCTACAGTTAGATATGGTACATAAGCTTTTAGCTGCCTGCAGGTAAATAGTATATCTGTCCAAAGCAAATGTTGTAGATTCAGATCAGCTATCAGATCAGGACTTGAACCACTCACTGTCCAGATCCTTTTTTTTACCATGTCTGTCTATATTTAAATGCTATAATTTACTCAAATAAATTACTAAATTACAATGAATGCCTGTATAGGGATGCCATTGGCGTAGTGGTAGAGCTTCCAATTTGTGGCTCCACTGACTGCTTAGCCTCTCACTACATGGGTACAAGTTCCGTTCAGGGTGAAGGACTTAATATGTGAAGGACTTAATATGAGATGGTCTTTCAGCTGACTTGTGGTGTGCACGTGGTTGTATACAGACATGTGTCTGGGTTTTACCTCCACCATATAGCTGGACTTTGCTATAATGATCGTAATTGGTTGCTGCGATGTACTTTAAAAACAAATCAGATGCCTGTATATTAATTTGAAGACCTTCAGTGCTAAGACTGATACATTTCTACAAACTTTAAAGCTGGCTTGGCATAAAATGTTCTGTTTTTTAAATACGTTGCAGTGACCAATTATGACCTTTATGACCGTAGTCCAGTTATATTGGTGGAGAAAGACCTCAGACAAATGTCTTGGTAAATCTCACACACCACAGTTCAGCTAGAAGACACATTAAGTCCTTCAGCCTGAGCCGGACTCAAACCCACGCATTGGGAGACTAAGCAGTCATTTGGCAACCTTACCACTATGCCATAGACGCTTCTTCAGCATACATTAAGGCAAGTTCTAGTTGTTCAGTGCATGCTTAAGACTAGAAATATTTCCTGATTATGAGGTCCTGAAAATTTGAAATTTACACTTTGTTGTTCCAATTGAAAAGTAATGTCAGAGCGCAATGATTCCAGACTTTGACATTTAACTTTGATAAATTTATATTACTTATGTCCTTTAACACATAAAATACTGCTCTTTAGTTCTCCACACAAGTTCCGTCTGTCTTTTAAAAGTATTTTCACTTCTTAACTTTCTTAAGAGGGAGAGATTTGATTTAATTAAAACTAAAAACTATTCTCTGGGACCCAACCAATCAGAGAGCATGATTCTTGTGCACAAGGCCACCTGTTTTTATTTGGCAAACTCTTGCAAATGGAGAAATGTTAATGGATCATTGACTTTTGGTAGTACCATGAATTTAAGGTTGTTGGGAGAATTATGCTTACAACAGTTTATGAATCTTTTGATGATTTATAAAATGTTCAGATCCTAAATTTGGTTGTTTTGTGTATCAAAATGATGGTTAAGTGAAGTCTTATATTGGTGAAAAAACAAGGATTTCAGAATTCGCTTGATAATATCTTACTGTTGTGTTCTTTTGTTTTTTTTGTTATCTAGCAACAACACAATTATCGTCATATTGGCGATGTCCGGCTATTTACTGGTGGAGGAAGACCCCAAACTCATGTTTCGGTAGAACTGCCAGAGCACCGCAGGTTAACTGGAACACCTTCCCACATGAAAGTTCTTGCCCCAACCGGGACTCGAACCAACACCGTGAGGGACTGAAGAGTTACAAATCAGCCACTCTAACCACTCGGCCACAGGCTCCCGGATAATATATAATAATGTGGGTTAAAGTCAAAACTATACTTCACTGATTAATGACTTTAAAATATGTGGTGTATCTTCTTCAGGTTGACTGCCTTTAAATTAATTATGTAAACAGACAGTATTTGTAAGCATGTCTATCAGATCATAATGCCTTTAATGTGTGGCTTACCACAGATGATATGATATATAATATGTCTGATCTCCAGCCATAGAGATTATAGTGGGGTTTGCAAGATGTTGCATTAACCAAGAATAATATCTTAGCATACAACAGGTATGTATCACTTTACTAATGTATCATATCCAAAAACATGACAGTACACTGCACCACCGACAAACTGCATGTAATTATGGATATGTTCAAACTATATCTATTTAACAGTCTGTTGGTGTTGACCCCTGACCTGTTTTGGGTGTGGTTAAATTGGCTCTATCGATTTGCCAATTAAAAACTGCAGGCTAAGGGACATATCCCTCATTAAAGAGCATGCTAAGAGGTTACCCCCAACCTTCAAGTATTTAATTTGGTATGTAAAGTTACATGTGTGTTACCGCTAGGGTGCAGAATGGTCTATGCTTCATTAAGCAAGAATTTTAAGCATGTTACCTTCAGTTGTCTGCCAGATTTGTTGCGTCTTTTCTTAAGAACAAGTCTTTGTTTCTTTTGATGTCTGATATGGTGTCGCTTTAGATTTCAAAGACCTGTCACTACTTTTCATGCGCCTTGAATAAAACTCGGGGGAGCACAATTATAGTGACTATCTTGTCCATCCCTCCGTCCTGCATTTGTGTCTCATACACCATTTTGTTATTTATTGATGGATTTTTAAATAATGTGCCACAATTGAATATCACAATGTCATTATGATGGCATATTATTTGCAACATTTAGGTCTCTACCTTAAAAGAAAATCCATGTCCAGCCTACAACTTAAAATTGTTTTGAAATCTTCGTACCATTTTCATGAAGTGATTGTATATATCGCAGTCAAGTTTCGATATCTACATTAAAAGTCTAGGTCTTTGTGCTGCTTTGAAGAATGCCTATGTTCCTTTTTGTTTAATAAAAGATTTTCAAACAATTTCGCAGAATTGGCCATCACATCTAGCGGGTGTGTCGCATGCAAAATTCAGTTTGCTACCTCGAAGGTAAAGGTCACAGTGCACCAGTGAAGTAAAGCTGATTGTGCCTCGTTACGTTTTTTGTTTTTGTTTTGTTTGGGGTTTTTAAATATGAATTAACAATCAATATTTCCATTACTTTGTTATTAGTGCTGGGATTAGAGGATCATTTGAGATTCCAGGAGCACACATGTATATCAGTCTAACCAATATGCAAGTTTTTCTGTTAGAAATAGCCAGTTCGGTGTGTGTGTGTGTGTGGGGGGGGTTGTTGTTGTTGTTGTTGTTCGGTTTGAAGACAGACATCGGGCGTGTTCCCAAACACACAAAGTAATTTTTTCCAATTTCAAGGAGGAAAGTCCCAGTTCAAAGAATTAATTGGAGGTCAGGTCATTCCCACTCCCCACCTCTCACACACACACACACACACACACACACCACTATAAAATACAAAAAATCTGCAGTTATCGTCTACTTTCAAGCTGCTGATTGATTATTTGGTTTATTTATCAAAACTGTAATAGCAGCCAACACAAGTTGCTGAACAGTCATTTTAATGACCAGAATAATGGCAGCTGGTGCCTCTTGATTACACTTTGTAAAATGGATGTGAAGAATTTTAGGTTAATTTATTGCCCAAGGAAATTATCTCTGACCTGAATGAGGTTCAGACCTTGAACCACTTGGTCCAGAGTCTGGCAGATCTACCACTGAACTGTCTGGCTTAATCAGAACAATACAGATGTCATTTAGATTTAAACATTTCTTGTGCTGTTATTGTTTTGTTCAAAACTGAGTGTGTCTAAATTTTAAAAGATTTAGAATGACTCTTTATTGAAAGCTTGTGAGTTCTTTTTATTTACTCATGATTTATATTATAAAAAGTTTACCACAATTGATGCATTTTTAACATAATTTTTCGAAGGAAGGTCTTGGGTTGATAGAGGTATGTCTTGTTTAAGCTTCATTTTCCCAGAGGAAATTTTACAGTCTCATAAATTTTGCATGAGTAAGCTTCATCTTATTACATGAATATATTTTACACACTCACTTAAAGGTGTTATCCTATAGTTTGGACCCAAATTTTTTCTCACAAACATCCAAATAAAATAATTGATACATAAATAGGTGTCACAAGATGCAGCAAATTGATGTCCTAGACGTACGGTAAGTGAAATGTGATGCATTACACTCCTCATCATTACAAACATATATTTCCCATCAAAGATGTCTGCTCAGTTAGCATTTTTTAAACAGAGAAAACCACATGACCATGTACTTTTGATAGCACATTGGTTCTACCCAGACATTTGTTTAGGGTCTTCCTCCACCAAAATAATGATCATTATTGGTTGCTGCAATGTATTTACAAAACAAACAGAAACACTGGCAGAAACCACCTTTAACTTATTGCTGGGTATTGTTTGGACTAGATCTACACTATTTGCTGTTAAGTTCTTGAACCTCCTGTTGGGTATTGATTTGTCTAGATATATACTATTTGCTGTTAAGTTATTGAAAATCCTGCTGGGTATTGTTTGGACTAGATGTACACTATTTGCTGTTAAGTTGTTGAACCTCCTGTTGGGTATTGTTTGGACTAGATCTATACTATTTGCTGTTAAGTTATTGAAAATCCTGCTGGGTATTGTTTGGACTAGATCTACACTATTTACTGTTAAGTTATTGAAAATCCTGCTGGGTATTGTTTGGACTAGATCTACACTATTTACAGTTAAGTTATGTAAAGCTCTGTTGGGTATTGATTGGTCTAGACCTGCACTATTTGCTGTTAAGTTATTTGAAGCTTCTATTGGGTATTGATTGGTCTAGATCTACACTATTTACAGTTAAGTTATGTAAAGCTCTGTTGGGTATTGATTGGTCTAGACCTGCACTATTTGCTGTTAAGTTATTTGAAGCTTCTATTGGGTATTGATTTGTCAAGATCTTCACTTTTTGCCCTTTAGTTACTAAAATGTATCTTCTTATGTGTACATGTAGTTGTAGGGAAATACCTGAGCTTTAGTTCAATGTTTAATCTGATTGTGTTAAAATACTGTATCATGTGGAAGCGGGATTGTGGCCTTCATTGCATAATGTCCTGATTTATTTGACATATTAGTACACTAAATGTGTGGCAAAATAATATGATTCATGCCTTTATGTTTTCCATCTGAGTCATCGTCTTAGCCTCATGTGCATTGAAGGTCTCATGTGCATTGAAGGTCTCATGTGCATTGAAGGTGGTGTTTGCAATATTTATGGTGTGTAAGTAGTATTGGTAGTTACGAGGAAAACTGACCAACTAATAGTTATGAAATAATTGTTTCATTATGTATAAAATAATTGGTATCACCATCATATCCTTATCACCACCACCATCATCATCATCAACTTGATAATCATTTTCATTACTTACACATTTCTAAAGTGTAAAGTAACAGCTGTATATGAAGTTGGGGCCACTATCCTTTAAATTAATTTTGTTCACAGACATAATTTGTAAGCATGTCTATCAGATCATAGTGTATGTAAAGTGTGGCGTACCACAAATGATATGACATAATTGTGCTGCTCTCTAAACCCTGGTGATAACAGTGTGGGTGGAACGTGCTGTGTTAACCAAAATAGGCATGAACCTTGTACTTCATCAGCATTTGCTTCCATATTTGTCTCATCAGCATTTGCTTTATTTCGTGCTTTGTTTCTATCAGTACAGGTTATTTTCTATACATAAAGCTGAAAAGACAGATGACACATAATTAAGGTTGAAGTATTAACAAATGAATCATGGCATGGATTTAACCGGACCTTGTAGCACAATCGGTAGAGCGTCGGCTCCTAGTGCGTTTGGACCAGGTTTCAAACCTGGGCCACGACATACCAAAGTCGTTAAAAATGGTAGTGGTATAGCTTCCTTGCTAATTCTAGCAAAAATAAGGGCAGTTCCACAACTGGTTGGCCCGGTGTCAGGATAATGTGACTGGGTGTGGTATGCTGCCATGTGTTCACCGCATGATATACACAGTGAAGGCATCTGCTTCAAGTGGACAACGTTTCCAGATAACTGAAATACTGTTGGTGGGATGATAAACCCAGCAAACATGGTATAGGTTTAACTCACCTCGTATTAACATCGTCAGCTGGAGGACCATGCAACATCAAGATGTGGAGACCATTTTTAAATAACTAAAATACAGATAGTGGGATGATAAAACCAACAAACATATTTTAATTATTTTTTTCCCTATTTTTTCTTGAATAATGCAATATGACATTGTATGGGTAACCCCAATATAGACAGGCCTATTTGCAATGATAGAGAAGGTATTAATTACGATGAAAACAACAAAAGGCAATTACTACAAATTTTAAATGTCAAAACAAGAAATGAAAGATTGCTTTTAAATTGTCTTTTTCAGATGATAAATGACAATATAAATATAATTTCATTCATACACATGGAGAATTTGTTTTCAAACATTTTAATTAACTTTGACATTGCTATTGAACTGTCTAATCATACAGACCTCAATTACCGATACGCTGCAAAAAAAAATAAGCAATCAGTTTGAATGATTTTACAACATTGAATCATTGATTTTACAGTAAATGCATCGTATGGGAAATTATAGTTTGATTAGGTGATCCTGGCAGAATCCAGGGATAGAAAACCCAATATAGAGAGATGTTCAGATTGACTGGAGTTCTACACCATGAAGCCCAACATTACAATCTCATTAGATGTTCTACATGGGCAAGGTTAATTGTGCCATGCTACATTATTTTAAAGTGATTCTAGCAGGTTTTACTGGAAAAGTTAAAGTCTTATTCTCATTCTTACCTTTAACGTAAAATGATAGAACATGGTGCTGCTTAACTCAAAACTTCACAGCAATGCCAGTTTGGACTTACTGTTGGCTCTGAGAATTAAAGTGTAAACCATATCTACAAAAAAGCCCTCATAAAATTTTATTTGTAATACTTTATTTGTAATTCTTTATTTGTAGTACTCTAATTGTAACACTTTATGATACTTAATTTGTAATACTTTTATTTTTCAGTGAGTTTTGAACTTTGTTATATTGAATTTAAGGCATGTTTTCTTTTCATATTTGTTTTAAAATCTTATAATGTTCCATACTTTCTGTCAGTACTATTTTATAAATAAAAAACAACAACTCCTTTTGGCAAGATTCTCAAGGGTCACTTTAAAGTTTAATAACCTTTATTTAATCTTAGTCATCCTCTAACATCAACATACAAACGTGCGTAGACAAATGGCTATAGACTTGGCGGCTAATACTGCATAGCATGATCTATTGGCTAATCTAATTTATACTGTTTGAAAAAATAAAAGGTCGTAATATGGAGTATTTCTGTTACCATTGTTTAGTTTATAAGGAGTTGGTGGGCTCAGGAGTTGAGATAATGAAACTAATACCTTTTTATATGTTGTTGGCATGCTATTTAATTGAATGCAGCAACTTAATTGAAGACAATAGCCAGCTGTGGGAAAAACCCAACAAAATCACTTTTAAGTGCTTGCATGTGTCAAGATTTTGTTGGCAACCTGATTGTTATAGGCTTAGCACTGTACACATTACAACTTGACCTTTGATTCTATGCTATTTGATCTCTTACATACTTAAGTACATTGTAAGTATGATACTTAACCACCAATTGATGAACTTGACTTAAGACGTAATCTTAATAAGAGGGTAGAATCAGTATTTTACCATTAGTCTTTTATTTTCCTTTTGCGACATGCTTTTTGTTGAAGAGAGTTAAAGTGTGAGTTAATGTGTGTTATTATTTTTTGGACTCTTATACTATAAAACAGCTTAACTAAAAGCAAGTTGGTCACAGTGCTGATGGTCAAATTTGCATAAATAAATTAGTTTAAATTAAATTAGTCTTTGTTTAAAAATGCTTTGTTATTCCCAATATTTGTTATGGAATTAAAAATTACCTCTGATCATGGGATTATATGTGAACATGCTGTTCTTCACAAGATTGTGTTGTCTTTTAGTTTGTATCAAAAGTACTGGGGGCAGTGTAAATAGGGTCGATGCTTTGCTGCTGAGTCTCTAGCAATACTTCTTGTTATAGGCACCCCTCTAGAGATGCATTTTTTATGGGGATGATAGTATAGCTGGCAAAAAGAGGAAATCACAGCTTTTCTTTGGGACCGTTTTCAGATAAAAGAACAGAGTTTTCTGTTTTTTTTAACATTGTAGCTTACAACAATAATGCGTATCTTGCAATTATCTTGCAGTTATAACAAGATAGCTAACAGTTATAGGAATTCGCAGCTGTGGCAAGGTATTGTTTAATAAAAAGAAACTGAGTATACTGAAGCTAGAAATGCAGCTTGTAAATAAGATGGAACAAAGTAGGAAGAAGGAAAACAAACATTGTAGCAAATACTCTACTTCCCATCGGAGTTGTGGTTCATTACTGTTAAATGTTTATGTAATTAATCGACAGTGTAGTAGAGTGTTTAGTTACCAGGATAGTCATCTTCTTTTTTATAGCGCAAGCTCTCGACATTGCTTTGGATGTCTCACATCCTAACTCTTTCTTGTCTTTGGATTGTAAGCAATTGATGAAGATACTGTTATATTTTAAGAGCAAGCTGTCGAGCACTAACTTAAAATCTGTATTGCATTGTAGATCTTTACATTGTTATAACTCTCACATGGATCATATGGACCTCTGGTGACTATGTCTGTATTGTTTGTTGAAGTTCAATTTCCTCATAACTAAGTTAAATTACCTTATTTTAATCTAATAATCCTGATGTTGCTTATAAGGGAGATACAGTACTGCTATCACTATAAATTCATGTTGTGATGTCGGCATTAAAAAGAGAACAAGTTGTGATGTACTTTTCCATGAATGCATTATTTTGAGTAGAAAATTTGTTTTAGCATTTGAAAAAATTGGTATTCAACATTTCCCAGCTAACCTGGTGTGCTCTGGTGGTTCTACCCAGACATAAGTCTGGGGTCTTCCTCCATCAACAATAAGCTGGATGTCGCAATATGACCATACTTGTATCGGTGTGATGTAACAAATATATATATATATATATATATATATATATATATATATATATATATATTTATATATATATATATATATATATATATATATATATATATATATATATAGATTTATTTATTTATTTATATATATAACAGAAATACAAACATTAGACATAAATGTCAGTGGAAAGCTTTGAGTAAACATAACAAAAGAGATTTGAAATCGGTTTGCCTTTTGTTGTGGAGAGTGGGCTTATTATGTGAAGGATGTGGTGTTATTTACCAAATTGTTTTCATTTGTATCCAGCACTTAGTATTATATTTCCATATAGGTCTCCCATTATTCTCCCATTCTGTGTCACAGCTGGAACACTTGGTATATTCAAATTAACTCCACGTGCAATTTACTTGCACGCTTAAGGTCAGAAAAGTAATTTTCTCCATAATTACTTGATTCTTCTTTATTGTTGTCCCATCACAGACAAATTTAACTGGATAGATGATAATTGGTCTGAATGTTCTAAAATAAGCACAGTATTGTAGATTGAAGTTGTTCTGTTAAGTCATACACATTTCACTGCATTGTGGCGATGCAGGCAGGAAGAAGGAGCCGTCTCAACAACTACTGCTACTACTGATGCTGCTATTGCTACCACTACTACAACTACTTTCACTACTGTGAAACTACTACCACTACTTCTACTACTTCTACTGCTTCTACTACTACCACAACCAATACTACAACTACTACTTCTACTTGACTACTACTACTCATATGACTACTGCTACTTCTACTACAACTATTACTACAACTTCTACTTTAATTTTTACTATTAGTGTAATAAAATGAGTGGTCATAGCATGCCATGGTACAGGTTCTGTGTGCCATGGGACAGGTTATGTGTGCCATCGTACAGGTTCTGTGTGCCATGGGACAGGTTATGTGTGCCATCATACAGGTTCTGTGTGCCATGGTACAGGTTCTGTGTGCCATGGGACAGGTTATGTGTGCCATCGTACAGGTTCTGTGTGCCATGGAACAGGTTCTGCATGCCATGGAACAGGTTCTGCGTGCCAAGGTACAGGTTCTGTGTGCCATGGAACAGGTTCTGTGTGCCATCGCTGACCGACAGAATTAAAAGTTCAGTTAAGGTAAACTATCGGTGGTCAATAATGACAGCACGTCGGCTCATTGCATAACCGCTTACAAGTTGATGTGATTTGTTTTCGCCCTAAAACAACTTGAAAACTTTTTGCCAGGTCACTAGACCCCGCTTATAAGATGAGCCCCACACTTTGAACATGAAATTTTGAGGAAAAATCCCTGTCTTATAAGTGAGAACATACGGTAATCATATCCTCAAGAAATGAAGCAGATGACTATTTTGGTCATGGAATAGTAATTGCTTGTAAATCAGCATGAAAAAATCATCTTTGAGATAACTTAATCATATGAAAATATATTTAAATCATCAGGAAACAAATATACTTCATGATAATTTTTTTCTGTATTGGAATATCTGTAGACTAGGAATTATTATAGTATGAGATCAGCTGGTCAGTGTGGCAATGCAATTAAGTCATTAGGAACAGTTGCAGTGTGAGACTTGTTTTATCATCCTTTGTTAAGGTAGTGGTAGTGTTACGACAATGTTGGGTCAGACATTTCACTGTATCCAACCTGCGAAAAGCAGCCTGTGGCCATATTTAGAGTGAATAAATAATTATATACTGTGGGAAGAGAAGCAGTATTTGAAACAGACATCGTCCTTGGGCTATATTTAGATGAAGTTTGCAGTGAGATGTGTTTATTTAGACAACAATAATATATATGTGCGTAACAGTTAAACAATGCATTTGGATTTAAGCTGTACTTAGAAGTCACATGTTTAATGGCTCAGATTGTAAATTTTTGTTAAATCGTTGCCCATGGTTAAGCTGTTGGATCACTTACTTGTAACTCCTCAGCCCATCTCAGTATAGGTTCGAGTCTCAGTTGGGGTGAGACCGTAATGGAGGTCTTTCTGCTGACCACTAGTGGATCTACTCAGATATTGGTCTAGTGTCTTCCTCCACCCCCAAAATTTCAACTTTTCAACACCAAAAGTAACATTTTTTATCTAAGAAAAAATATATTTTACAACACTGCTTCTCAACCACTTGTTTAAATCTTAGTAAAGACCATCTTAAACACTACCTTGAGAGTAGGGCAGTATGAGTCATGAAAAAAAAAGAGAAGATTTTGTCCAAACTTAAAAATAAGCATGATAGGAATTTTGATAAAACAGATGTCGACAGCAGTGCCTTTTTAGGTCTTACTTAACATCCACACATTAAGTGGTCATGGGGTTTGGTCAGTCGCATTTGGTTTTATTTTGTTTGTTGAGTTTATGTCCCACCAACAGTATCTCAGTTATCTGGAGACGGTGTCCACTTGAAGCAGATATAAGTGCTGCCTTCACTGTGTATAGCATGCCGTGAACACCTAGCACCCAGTCACATTATCCTGACACCTGGCCAACCAGTTGTGGAACTACCCTTATATTTGCTTGAGCATAAGCAAGGGAGCTATACCATTGCCATTTTTTACGACTTTGGTATGTTGCATCCAGGGCTCAAACGTGGGACCTACCTTTCCTCGAGCCATCGCTCTACCGATTGCGCTACCAGGTCCGGTAGTTTTATTTTAAAAAGATCACTATGCTGGTCTGGATCTATGCTATAAGTCTAAGCATGGTCAATTCCTGTTTATTGATTAAAAGGTATGAAATATGTAGATCAGCAAATCATGTAGATCAATTAAATTTGAGGATTAAATAACAACAGCTGCAGCTAGGCTACCTTGAGGGTTTTTGTTTAAATTGTTTTGCTTTATAAGTTCTCTTACCTGCAGTTATCAAGTAAGAAGTCCTTTTTTATATGATGATTGATTTATTACTGTCATGATGCAGTTTGTAGTCTCACTTCTGTCAATAAAATAAACTTAAATGTTCAGCATTAAAAAAAGCCTATGCAGTGTAATTAAACTTTAACCTGCTTACTGCAAATCAGTAAGCCCAGGGCAAACAGGGTTGATCCAGAGTAGGTGGTCTGATCAGAATCTACATGTATTTGCTGCTAAATCTCATAAGAAAATGTTCAGTTACATTTGCAAACAAATAACTTAAAGTTTGGGTCCTGTGGGGTGATAGTGTTCAGTGGTACTGGTGATATTGTTGCATGGTACATTTAAGGGTGATATTGTTGCATGGTAATGGTAACAATGTAACATTTTCAGGGTGAAATTGTTGCATTGTCAGGGTGATATTGTTGCATGGCCAGGCCAACATTGTTGTATGGTCAGGGTGATATTGTTGCATGGCCAGGCCGATATTGTTGTATGGTCAGGGTGATATTGTTGCATGGCCAGGATGATATTGCTGCATGGTAAGGGTGATATTGTTGCATGGTAAGGGGTATATAGAAGCATTGTAAGGGTGCTATTGTAGCATTGTCAGGGTGATATTGTAGCATGGTTAGGTTTAAATCCTATCAGATTAATTCTTTCAATGCTCATTTTATTTCATTTCAGTTGCCTCCTATCTGATGCATAGAACAGAAAGCCTCTATTCAGATGTGTGTACACCTTGGGTAGTGATGAATAAAAATCTGAACCTGGTCTGCCCCAATCACTTTGCAGAACAACAATGGACGTCCATAGCGGTGTTTCTTATTGTCCAATATCAGACTACAGCAAGGAGCAACAAGTACTAGTGACCCAGTTAAAAGGCTAAACAGAAAGGTGAATACACCTGTACTGGTGGAGAATATATTTTCTGACTGGGAATTGGAAATGAGTGTTTAAAAAAAATATGGTGGATTGTTAATTTGTGACAGTGTTGAATGAGAATTAGATATTATGATGTGAATTGATATTAATAAAGGTGTTGAGCGGAAATTAAGCACAAGACACTGGATTAATATTAACCTAGGGAATGAATTGGAATTAGTCATACCAGTGTACCTGTATAATTAATTCTACTAGTATCTTCTACAGTGTGGATTACAAAGTAGTCTGCAGTGTAGTATATACAGTTTGGATATCGAGTAGTACATTGTACTAACCATTAACATTATTTGGACAGAAATAAGACAATATATCTATGACATGATATAAAGATAATTTTAACCAGGGATTAGATGATGTAAATTAACTTAAGAGAAGTGTAAAATATATGAAGATTTATGTGTGACAAGGGTTTGACAGAAAAACATCATGTTACTTAATTGGATTATTCTGGAGAGTAAATGATGTGATAAACTGTGAATAAATGACATCAGGTAATACATTTGAAATAATGGATTGGATGACTAAAGACGTTCATGCTATTTTCAAGCGGTGGATTACAAACATCTAAACTCCCCAAACAAGTGCCCATACAAACAATGGATTAAATAATCAGCTAATCATTTGGATATCTCTTCATCTGTTATAGGTACGTATATTTTGTGTGGTATGAATGAAATGCATATCATGACATCTAAAGAGCAAATAAATATATTGTACTGCCATTCTCCCAACAGCCACCACGTGTGGTCAAGTGGTTTAAGGCACAGACTTGTTACTCATCAGTCCCACATTGGTTTAAGTCCCATTCAGGGCAAGAATTTCTATGTTTTAAGGTCTTCCAGCTGACCACTGTTGAGTCAGTGGTTCTATCCAGATATTTCCCTGGGTACTTTCTCTAAAGGTAAAATCTAGACTTTGTCCATACAACATTTTTGTGTCAGTGCTTGTAGAGAGCTTCAGATTGTAAGAGGAGTAAATCTGATTTTGCGTTTCCATATCCTATAGTTCAAGTTGGTGGTACCCAACAGTTTGGACCATTTATATTTCTCTTAAATCAAACAAATCTCCCAACTTCTGTTGACTTGCCATGGTAGAGAGAACTTGTGTAAATTTGTTTACTGTGCAGTTAATGATCAGTAATTATCTTAATTTGTTATTTTAAAAAAAATGTCTGCACATATCAACATGCATCAAAATAACTATCATAAGGTTAAAATACAGCCCTCACCATATCAGTGGCTTAAAGGTGGTATCCGATAGTTTGGACCAAAGATTTTTTTTCAAATAACCAAGTAAGTCATTATTGCCTAAAAAGGTCCTAACATACAGCTTATTGATGTGCCCTAGATGTGTGTGAACAATAAGGCATTAATTTGCACTGGTCATTACAGGCAGGTATTTCTTATCTCGGCCACACTGCAAAGACAGCTATTTTTAAATTAAAAAAACCATGTGATAACTTACTTTCGATGTCGCGTTACATAGATCATCTGGGTAATCTGCTCTGACGTCAATATCTATTGTTAGCCTTGATCTAATTTATAGATTTGGCAAGAATTAGCATTTAGAGTAGTCTATTCGTAATTTTTGTGCTGTCTTAACAATATAGGTAGTGTTCGAAACTAGTCTATCTTAGACTCAAATATACTTTATTCAGAAGTAATGCCTAATTTCCTCCAAACAGATGTAAAAATAGGGTTGTATGCATTTGGTACAGGTAAACTGTTGGGTACCGCCTTTAAAACTGGTAATGGTATAGCTCCCCTGCCATACATGAGTAATAACAAGAAAAGCTTTGATGCGAAGCATCAAAGGGTGATGCAACAATAAAAATTAATATTTATTTGAAATTTAGAGATGACTGATTTAAATTATTAAGTAAACATTAAAATCATTGGAATAATTTAATTCTGGTATATAAGGCTACTTATATGTACAATTCTTAAAAAAAAGGGACAAACTTGTCTTCATTAACAAGTATATCCGTCAGATTACATTAATGATTAGAAATTTAAAAAGTAAAATACCTCTTGCAGTGGAAGTTACAAAGAATAAATACAAATAAATATAAAAAGAACACCATTTACCGAATTAGGACCCGTATGTTGACAACGTGTAAATCGCGGAACTTCCGAAATTTGGAACACCTAACCCATTTTCGCGCGCCTATTCTCTAGCGAGAATGAGAATGACTGAGGACATCTGCTCCCATGGGCAAAATTTTTTCAGCATTCCATACATAGGCGGCGTGCTCCAATAAGGATTGTTCCACAACAGTTTGTTTACTTAGTCATGATAATGTTACTGGGTGTGGTTTCATGCCAGGGGCTCACAGCAAGCTATCACTGTGATGACAACACTTTGCTTCATGTGTTGTAGGTAGAGCATCAGTCCTACAATTTGGACTAAATGTTTTGTTTCTTAAATAAAGTATCATTACCAGAAAAGATCCTATTAGGTTCTGTTTATTGATGTTCTACATCTATGTACATTGTGATGCATCACACCCCACTTGTCATTACAAATATATGTATTTTTCTATCTGAGTCATACTGCACAGTATGCTGCTGTTTTTAAAGTAAGAAAACCACATGACCACTTACATTTGAGATCATATTATATCATCATCCTAGGGAATGTACAATGAGTTGATATCTATCTATTGTTTATAGATTTGGAAAAGATGAACATTGGAAGTGATTTATTTCACAATTTCTACTGCCTAACGATTGAGAAAGTGTACAATATCATCTAAACTTTAAACTAAGTTACTAGTGTATGCAGAAATTATGCCTTATTTTTCCTAAGCTGTTGGATACCACCTTTAAATCAGCAAATAAACTGCACTGCACTTCTATATACATATATATAATACACACTTGATAGTCACTTTCAGCAAAAAATGATTTCAACATATATTCAATCCGCACATATATTCAATACGCATCAAAACAATTTATTGAGGGTGTTGCTGCTCTGTCAGATGATGAATGACAGCTAATGTTTTCAGCTGTTTTGTATTGCGTGGCCATGATAGTATTGATTTTCAACAACAAAATACACATTCAATAAGTTTTATACCCAACAACCTGAGGAGTTTTGTCTCTGCACACGACCATGTCTACAGCAAATGCGGTGAATGACAGCATGAGTTTTTTTATCTGCTGTTTACATATTATGATGATAAAAGCTTTAGCAGCTAAATACACTTTCTTTTAAGTTACTCTTCTTTTAAGCAACATTAGGGGGTTTGTTCGAGCTTGTCAATAGCAGTAAGGTGGATAATAGTAAATGTATTTATGTACTGTTAATGAGTTGTGATGATACTATTTTTAGCAGCAAAATACACATGAAGAATGAATCATCAATTTTAGTACTTTCCAATTGGTTGATGATCCCTGTTGGGACTATTCTAGGAGTCTCAAGGACTTCAAAAAATGGTTCACATATCCCAGCACTATTCCTTTATAAACAATCGACTATTCATTCCTATTATTTACATTTCTTAGCAGAATTCCATTGCTGTAAATGCAATTATTAAAGTATTTTATCTTGAATGTAAAATTATGAGAAAAACTAGTTTTCCTACATAATATTTATTTTGGAATATGATTCAGAAGATTATTCTGAAGGTAAACAACCACATAAATACAATTTTTGGCAACATGGGTAATATGACCATGATTTTTTCATTCACTGTGTTAGCTGTACAAATTTATTTACTGTTCACATGCCAATAAAAAATGGGAAAGAAGAGCATTGTCTGGCACAATGTAGTTCATCAGGAATAGAGCCTAATTTTCTATGTCTTGTTTATTTCATATGGTAAATAATGGAAATGTAAATATATTCATTTTAAGTAGTCTCATAGACTGTTTGAATTATGGTCATGGAAGTGTCATTATAGTATGGAGGAAGACCGCAGACAAATATCTGAGTAGAACCACCAATGCACCACATGTCAGCTCAGAAATGTCACCACCCACACCCAGCACACACATGTGTACACAGTCGAGACCTGGTTGAGTATCTGCTTCAGGTACTGGAGGCCCCAGGTTCGATCCCGGGCTGCGACATACCCAAGTCAAATAATTGTGGTATAGCTCCCTTCCTAACGCTCATGCAAATATAAGGGTTGTTCCATGACTGGTTGACCCCGTGTCAGGATCATGTGACTGGGTGTGGTAGCATACCAGGTGTTTATGGCAAGCTATACACAGTGAAGGCAGCACTGTATCTGCTTCAAGTGACATTGTCTCCAGATAACTGAAATACTGTTGGTCGGATGCTAAACCCAATAAACAAACATGTACAGTATGTATTGACTGTGAGAACAAAGGCTACATTCCATCCTTGTTATTGATCCAGTCTATGTATTATGTAACATCAGTGTTGCAATCATTATACCTTCATTATATATTGATATGCCGAAACAAAACCATGCTGTGGCCTTATAACACAGCAACTGTTGCAGTGCTCTTACTTATCTCACAGATACTCTGCTATGACTGATTGTATGATATTCTAGGACATAATGCCATATATCTGTTGTAATTAAAACTTTGTTGGATTAATTCAAACTGTATTCAGTTTTACTGAAATATGAACAAGTATAGCTAATTGATCGCTGCGCATAATCATGGACTTGATTAACAACTATACAACAGAGCATTGATGCAGTTCTTTAAAGGTGGTCATTGAGGTCCTGCCCAAAAATCGAACATTTTGCCTAAAAACAAACTGACCAAGAAACAGCAAAAAGTGCTCTGATTTTCACACATATACTGCTGTGACAGATGGCAGGACATTCTAGGGCATAATGTCATTTATGTGTTTTAATCAAAACTTGGTTTGATTAATTCAAACTGTATTTGATTGGACTGAAATATGCACAAGTATAGTTAATTGATCAGTGTGCATAATCAAGGACATGATTAACAACCATACAAGAGAGCATTAATGCAGTTTATCAAAGGTCGTTATAGAGGTCCTGTTCAACAATGGAACATTTTTGCCTATCAACACACTGACCAAGAAACAATGCAAAACAGCTGAGAACATTTATTATTAAACTGATTTAAAATTCTGTCACATATTCACGTCCTAAAATGATATGCCGTAATGAATTGTCTTCTGACACATAGGAGACGATCTGAATGCAAATAACAGAATAGAGCATAGCATTTGACTTATACATAGTACAATGTTCTGTCAAAGTTCAAACATATACATATGGAACAATAACACTGTCAAGTGACAGGTTATGATGTAGCAACATTTTAAACTACAACAATCCCATTTCAATCTTGATATTTACAAAAGTTGAATAATAACCATTGGTTAACAAGTGAAGTGACCATTTCCAACCATTGGTTTTTGGTCCAAAAACCAATGGTCAAAAGTGCTGCACTTCACTTGTTTCAAGAACAACATCTATAGAACTTTCTCAGAAACAGTTACATATAGATGCCAAACGCATGTGCAGCAACAATGAGTAAGAGCCTTAAAAAAGAGTTTCCCTACATTTGTGCTGCCTTTATCAGGTCAGGGAATAATATCTTTATTTGTATAGAAATGCAATATTTAATTTTTATGTTAAGTCCCCAACCTAACATTCGCCTTAATTTATCATTTCTTCTCTTCCAGAGCACAATGGATGACCGCCGTGTGGTAGACTATTTCGTGGTTGCAGGTCTGTCTGATGATCCACAACCACTAGAGGAGTTCAGCAACGAAGCTGCGATCAAACCGACCTATAAACAGGATCCAATCACAGACATTACGGTTATCAACAAGACACTTGGGGAGAAAGTTCCCAGAGGATATCTGTGTTTGGACAAAACTCCGGGGGATAATCCGGCGAATCTGAACCATGGAAGTATCCGATGTCCGGAGATGTATATCTGTTATAGACGCAGTCGGGATAAACCTCCACTCACAGATGTCGGGTAAGTCTGGGTGAGATTGGTTGGGGTCTCCTTACAGCCCACTTGCAGAAACATTTTTCAGGTGAGACTTTTCGGGCTAAAGTTTTAATTTTGACTGTTCAATGTTTAAAGGTAGTATTGAATATCTTGGACCAGATTTTTTTTTTTTCTCTAAACAAACAAATAAATTATTGTTGTCTGAAAATATCTTGAGAAATGATAATTATTGATGACCTACATCTATGTGAAAAGTGAAGCTAAACAAATCACTCGTCCTTTCACATAGGTTTTCCTTTTTGAGCCATGCATCACAGGTAGCTATTTTTAAACTAAGAAAACCATGTGACTACTAATTTTATATCATCATCCAGATAATCTGCTCTGACATGGATGTCTATTTTAGCATAAATATCTGTCATGCATATAAATAGTTTGGGAATTAATGGGCATATAGAGAGATTTATTTCATGATTAATACTGTCTGACAATCTAGACCAGGTTCAAAATCATCTTTTCTTGGACATTAGTTTGACTTTTTGCAGAAATAATGCCTCAATTCCTCAAAACCAGGTCAATATGTACTTGATAATGGCAGACTGTCAGATACCAACTTTAACTACCAATAACCGGAACAGTCATTGGACAGCTTCATTCATCATCTGGGTGTAAAATAAATAGAACTTGTAATATAATGGCATTCTTAGAAGTGTTCTGGGAATACAAGTTGAAGCATGAGCAAAATTTCAACTGTGAAATGTTTTCATAAGAGCCATATTTAGAAGAGACATATGCCTCCAAACATACCATGATGTGACTATTTTCAAAATAAAAATTGACATTATAGTTTTTTAATTTGTATTTTTACAATTTACAAATAAAACTTTTCAGGTTTTATTCCTCAGATTCTTTTTTTTTTTCTTTTAAGTAATTGTTAATTTCATATTCACAAGTGAAAATAGAAAGATTTTTTTTTTTCTGTTGATTCTGTACAAGTCATTAAGTGTTTCTGCTCAGTTTTTTTCCAGCTAGTTTTGAATTTATAATAAATTGATGGTTTGTGAACTATTTTTGGCATGGTGTATACTAATGAGCCCAACAGAGAAACCATTTTGAAGATTATTTTGGCATTGCTATATTTCTCTGTTTCAATCGCTAATTAACCTCTTTTTTTTGTGTGCCAAAATTTGATAACAAATAAGATTGAAAAACAAACTGTATTTTAACCAGTTTTGCATTGCCATTTTACTCTATATTGGTGTCATTTTCTGTGCGATACTGACATCCAATCATCCTGGTCATTGCTCATTTTCTGGGGACCCATGGCAAAGTCGTATGCCTCTGACTGCTTAGCCTCCCACTGCATGGGTTAGAGACCCATTCAGGGCAAAAGACTTAATATGTGAAGGTCATCCAGCTGACCTGTGGTTTACCAATGGTTCTACCCAAAAATATCTGGGGACTTCCTCCACCAAACAGCTAGACGTCGCTTTAATGATCATTATTTGTCACTGCAATGTATCTCAAAAACAAATAAAGAATAGTAATTTTAAAATTAACTTCTTCAAAGGCCAATACTCTTTCACAAAAAAGAAATCTTAAATTCAACCAAGACATTAGAAATCTTAAATTCAACCAAGGCATTAGCGTGATACTCTATTACCAAAAGGATAAATGATGGAAAATTTCAAAATGGCCTAAGCTCTTATGAAAGTGACTTCACACTCTAAATAACAATTCTATTTACTAAACGTCCTTACTTATTATAAAGGTGACTCTATGCAACAAAGAATATATGTATACATCAGTTCATAATGTGCAAATAATTGTACCTTCAATTACTGGCCATACATTTTCTAAGGAAATTGAAGAACGACAAAAAATGTGTCATAATAGGGTTTGTGATGGCCTGGACTTGTTTGCAATGCTACTGTAATGACAAAAGGTTTCACAAGATTTTCCTAAAGTCACTGTCAAAGTCACATTGTCTAAAGACACATTGTCTGGCAAATTAATTTCAGAATGATAATAATTCGGTTGCTGTAATGTTTTTCTTAAACAGAAACCAATTTAATCCCCTTAAACCAGATTTTGTTGTTTCTAAATTATATTTTGTTGTTTGTTATAATGCTTATTCAAAGGTGTAGTATGGTGTAGGATTTGAAAGAGAAAATAACATTTTGAACTTCCAAATTTCTCCACATTATCAACGTTTTTATCACCATGCCCCAAGTTGTGTGAATGTCTTCCAGCTGACTTGTGGTGCGCGGTTGGTTCTACCTGGACATGTGTCTGGGGTCTTCCTCCTTTAAAAAGCAGGACATTGCTATAATGATCATAAATGGTCGCTGCAATGTATTTCAAAAACAAAAAATTATACAACTTTGAGTTGGGAGACTGAGATCATACTCTTATATATCTGATTGATTGAATTTTTAATAAATATGAAATCAGTCTAAATCCAGTGCTTGAGAACACTCCCAGACACTTGCTCAAGGATGTGTAACCTTCAGCTTTAGATTTACGTTAATGTTATGATGAAGGGCGATTGGTAGTAGATATATATATATACTTACTCTCAGCATGTATCAAATTTACCTGATATGAAGAAAGGTCTTTATCTCACTCTCTCGCTATAAGGAGAATAAATGACAGATATACAATTACATATATATTTACATGTACCTGCTTTAAAGGTCTTGTCCCTCTTTTTTTTTTCACCTCTTTTTTCAATTTTTAATAATCATTTGCAAAATACACAAGAGGATAAGATAATCTTATTTTAAAAAATAAAATAAAATAATTTTTAACAAAAATTAATTTTAGAAAAGTAGCACATTGCTGGATCAAACTGTGACCACAAGTTTGTTTTTCTTGTAATTAACTCGACCACTGTGACAGATGATTCTTGACCGCCATTCATCAGAATTGTTTGTTAAGCCTCATAAGTAACTTAACTCCACTAGTAAGAATGTATATTTAGATAATGAAAAGATGTCATAAAAATGATAGATATAAAACAAAGATGTCATGAAAATTATAGATATAGTTTGTCCATTGATATTAATGTTTGGGAAGTTTTGAGTTGCATTAGGCATAACAAATTTACCCTTTGCAGCAGTTATGGTGGTAAAAAGTTTTCTTGCATATTTGGGAGGGGGGTTGGGGGGACAATTGTACCACATGGTAGATAGGACCTTTAAAGGTGGTTTCCAACAATTTGGACCAAAATTTCTTGTCTCAAATAACCAATTAGGTCATTCACATTCAGAGTGATCTTTTTGCAATCAGTTATGTCTTACATTTCAGTTAGTGCTCAAAATGGTATTCATTAAGACTAAAGTATGGGTTTATACAAAATTAAGCCTAAAATCCCCAAAGCAGCTAGTTGAATATTGTTATATATATTTGATGTGGGCAAACTGGTAGAGGCCACCTTTAAAGACATCTAGTTCGATATTGTTACATATATTTGATATAGACAAACTGTCGGATGCCACCTTTAAAGACAGCTTGATTATTTATGACTTAACCTGACTAACCTTGATGGTATGTATATATAAACCACCAAAATGGTCCTCACCTCTCTGTGTATGATTGACCCCTGCAACAGCTGTCGTACAGATTTAACCTCGGGTTATCTTGTCTAGTCAGGAAACAATCAGATAAAGTCTTCATAGAAATATCCCACACTTATGACAAGGATATGGCCTGGATATCAGAGAAATTAACCAATACTTATAATGAGAAGATTTACCTGATTCAATAAACTTTTGGGATTAAATGTGTTAGGGATCATTTCTGCCTGACTTAAAGCAGACTAACTCATAAATGGTATATTGGACCATATTTAGGGGGGTGGGAAGAAATATTTTATTTAGAATTCTTATCTGAAAATCTATGGTTAAATATCAAAGAACTCATTATGTAGTTACATTTTTTATAGTCATACAGGTCCTAAAGTAAAGCTCATTGTTAGGTACCATTTGATTTTTTAGAGCAAGCCGTAGCAGCTTAGTGTGGCGGCTGGTCAGTTAACTTAAAAAACTTAAAATGGATGCTTGCATTTTGTCTGTCTACAGAGATGTAAAGAAAATGATTTTTTTTTCTATTCTAATAAGGGTAATAATAATATGTTTTGTTAAACTGTCATGTAACTGTATTTTGCTGTCAGATTTTTATTTACTTCTAGCCTGCTTAGTATAGACTAGCATAGACCCAGATCAGCCAGCTTCCATCTGGATAGATATGCTTACCCTTCAGTAAACCAGTCATAAATAAAATAGCAGACTAAAAGCTAATTTACTTGCTTTATCATCCTAGGTTTATGAAGTTCTAATAAGGGTAGTTGAAGAACTGGTTGACCGGATGTGACATTCTACTCTCAGACATTTATGACATGTTGTGTGCTATCACTACATCTGCTTCACTGTTCAAAACACTGTCTTCATAGGGCTAGCCAATTGTTGATAGGAGTGAAAGATTAGTGGTGAATTAATACCACTTTTCCACCTGTTTTATTTTAATAAGAGACATATTTCCATTTATTATTTAGTAACCTCTTTCATTTCATTACTAGGTCAACTTCATATGACCTGGTAGTATAATAGATAGAGCATCGGCTCAAGGTATTGAAGCCGACAGCTTCGATCTTGGGCTGCAAAATACCAAAGTCCTCAAACATGGTAGTGGTATAGCTCCCTTGCTAATGCTCAAGCAAATATAATGGTAGTTCCACGACTGGTTGGCCAGGTGTCAGGATAATGTGACTGGGTGTGGTATCATGCCAGGTCTTCATAGCATGCTATACACAGTGAAGGCAGCATTGTATCTGCTTCAAGTGAACACTGTCTTCAAATAACTGAATTACTGCTTGTGGGACAATAAATCCTATAAACATCTTTATATTTCTATCTTTCTCTGATAAATTGATTTAAAATTTCAGTGGTGATTTTAAGGCCAATTTCGCTCCATTCCCCTCTGTAAAAATTATAAATTTTCCACCTTACAACTGAATAAATTTCCCACTGAACTTCAGAAAACATTTCTATGCCTTTAATTTTCATAATAGACATATATGAACTGAATAATAAATAAATTATACTTTTCATGTAATGACATTAGTATTAAAGTTACAAATTTCCCCTCATGGTCTTTGAAAGACAGTTATCCACTCTTTAAAGGGAAAAGCATACTAAATAGGTTGATAATATGAAAATAAATAATAACATTAATCAATAAGGTTTTGCAGTAATATTGTACGATGACATCTTCTGTGCATTTCAAAATATTGAAAACTGTGTTGTAATATTGTTTATTCTTGATACATATGCCTTTTATTACAACATTTAACATGTTAATAAGCCAAATAGCATTCATCAAAATGCAAATGTGATAATGATAAATGATTGTCTTGTGACGTCATTCAGCTATATGTATGTTTTGTCATATATATGGCATAAAACTACAATCTGTTTTAGTGTGGGACTGATTTTTTACTTGTGGAATATTTTTCCAACAGACATTATTTGTTTATATTTTTTTTGGTTATTTTTAAGTTTTGTAAAATGACTGTTTGCTGACAGTAATATAGTCTAAAATAATAAAAATGAAATGATAATCTAGTGTTGGGTTTTGTTGCAATTTTTCAGTAAATCAACACTAAATTTGTGCACATTGGAAGGATATGGTAAACAAATTAAACCATACAAATTCAAATGTAAGGCTAAACCATCTTTTTCATAATTTTAAAATCATGACTTACATCTTCTTGCTTTCATCTGATAATGTGATATCTGAGGTAAAGAGTGATTGATGTCTTGGTTTTCCACAATCAACCCAGCTATCTTAAGGAATTCTTATACGAACACTACAACTTGAATTTACACGTCTTGTCAACATCTTTCTCAGGAACTGCTCATCCCCCCACTGTGTGGGTTCGAATCCCAATCTGAAGAGAACTTAAATGACGGGAAGGATTTCCAGCTAACTTGCGGTGTGCTAATGGGTATAATTAGCTGGATGTCACCTATATGACCATAATTGTCAGTACACTATAACAAAAAAACAAACACAAACTTTCTCAGGATTACTATTTTCTAATCGTACAAAACAAAGTCTCATATTTCTGCTCTCTTCTTTGCAGTGTGCTGTATGAGGGGAAAGAACGGTTAATGTCTGGGTGCGAGATCGTCCATACGACTTTCTTTGGTAGTCCCGCCAACATCAACAACAGCAGTAGTGGCAGGATCTATATCACCTATAGACGGGCTGCAGAGAATGCACCTAGTGATATGTTGGCTGTGGTGGAATTGTGTGTTATACTTGAGAATAAGGTATGGACCAACAATCAGACGGCTTGTGCTGTAAACCTCATGGTACCTCTTGATAACAATTTATACTACTTAGGATGTGCCCGTGGCCGAGGGTTAGAGTCTGTGACTTGTAACGCCTCAGCCCATCACTGCATGGATTTGAGTCCCAGTTGGGGTGAGAACTTTTATGTGGGGAGGTTTTCCAACTAACCTGGGGTGTGCCAGTGGTTCTACCCAGGAGTAAGTCTGGGGTCTTCCTCCACCAATAGTTAGCTGGACATTACCAATATGACCATAACTGTGTCAGTGCGATGTAACAAAAAAACGAAAACAGAACCATACCACTAAGTAGCCCCTTTTTCACATATGCTTGCAAATTGCCTTGACATAGCACTAATTGATGACTTAGAAACATATAGAGCAATTCCTGATGGAGTTGCCCATTAACCTGATTGATTTTGCTTGGCTGGCTTAATAGTAATAGATATTTATAAATAAATCTTCCCTTGATCACTTAATAATTAATTATTGGCCCAACCACAGCTCAAACAAAGTCTTGGTTATCTGGTGTTCACTTCAGATAAAGTTGTGCCTTTATTTTCTTAAGATTAACAGCCTGAACAAAGCATAGTTTGAACAATTTATCCGCATCAAGCTGAATTGGAACCCGGGCCCACATATTAAGAACCCACTGCAGTAAACACTTATCTTAAGCAGTTGATATTTGTCACAGAAAGCAAAAGCTATGCATATTAATGGTTGATCAATGCGAGTAATGCCTTTGAAAGCATGCTGTGAACATCTGAAATAATATCACACTCGCTCACTTTTTCTATACTCTGCTGACATGTTGTGGAACTACCCTTGTTATTTTATGACTGTAAGCAAAGAATCTTTACCACTGCAAGACTATAAAGACTGTTGTGTTAGAACCCAAGTCCTTACATACAAAGAGTTTCAGTTTTATTAGACCTGTGTTTAAAGATCAAAGGGCAGCAGACATCTTGCACTGTTAATTGATGTCAAGATGTGTTGGTGAGTAATTTGCAGAGAGCGGATTTTTTATTTTCTTAAAGTGTGTCTCTGTTGTTTTTTAATTTAAATATGTCACTTTGATCTAAGTCCTGTAAAATATTGGTATTTTTTTTTATTTTTACAGAATGAGTCGCCACCACATTCATATTGTCAAATCCACAAGAACCTTAACAAGGGACTGGTAAGTCTCCTTTGTGTTTTTTATGGCAGATTGGGTGGGTGGGGGCCAATGGTCTGATTCAACAGAGTCTGTGTCTCCAATCCAGGCAAAAACATCTCTAGAGAACATCTTCCAGCTGACTGCCAGTACCTGTTCAATGCAGTTATTTGTTTTTCTCCCTTAATTTGTCTATGTGTTATAAGTCAATCTTAACCAATATTTCTAGAGTTTACTATATTATAGTCAACATTGTAAAGGTGTGAAAAGAGATGCGTTACCTTTGAACTTTTCAAATTAAAATGTATTCAGTAGTCCAGGGATAGGGTAGTCGCACAGACCCTGCATCTCACTGTGTAGGGTTCAGACATTTGTCTGGGAGGGTTTCTTTGCCAGAATTGCATGATGTCATTGTAATGACCAGGATTGTGCAAGTGCTATGTATTTCTGACCAGAAAATGAAAAACAAGACCAAAGATGGTCAGTACATGTTTTTACCAACAGTGTGGGGCACCTATGGCATAGTGGTAGAGTCACAGATTTGTAACTCCTCTGACTGCATAGCCTCTCACCGCGTGGGTTCCAGTCCCATTCGGGTCGAAGGACTTAATGTGAGAAAGTCTTCCAGCTGACTTGCAGTGTGCCAATGCTTTTACCCAGATGTGTGTCTGGGGTCTTCCTCCACCAAAAGCTGGACATTGCTATAGTGATCATTACTTGTCGCTGCAACATATTGCAAAATCAAATCAAATCTTACCAGCAGTCTCAATCATAAAGAATGTCTTATCAAAAAAAAAAATGTCAAATAAACTTACGTTTATGGTTAATTTGTAATTATATAGAATGATATTTATAAATTTTAACAGATACTTTAACTGTAAGTGATTTACTTTAACTGTAAGTTATTTGTTGAAATATTGATGTTCTGGTCTCTTTTTTTTCAGGTGGGTTCTGATGTTTTCCTGTGTTATAAAAAGGCCATGACTAAAACAGACATTTTAGCATATCAGCCAGGTATGGGGATAATTATGTGTGAATGTTAAATATGCTTTGTTTTTTACGAAACAACATTAGAAAAACTGCAAATGCCAACATGTTTCTAAAACTAGCCAAAATGTTTTCAAAATGCCATTAAACTATTATGTCAACTTGGTAATTCCTTGCCCTCACCCATTTTCAAATGAATTTTACACGCAGAATATTAAGCATAATACATGTACATGTGCTTTGAATATATAAGTATGAACATTATCAGATGGGAAATTTTCATAAAATTACCGGTACCTAGATTATCTTCATACTTCCTAAGCTCTTTAAGATAAGTAGCATCTTCATCAACCCTTAAGTACAAGTACATGTAAGTATGAAATATATCTTGAAATGTATCATGTACTATTATATTAGATGATGTTTCTAAATCATTTGATTTATTATCGTTCTTAATATTAAAGTTCACTGTCAAGAATGAATTTGTTAATTTATGTTTGGGAAAGAGTAAGTTTGTTTAACTTGTACACATTAACCATTGTGTAAACTCATTATATAACATGGAGGATCAAATTTACTTTATTCCTTTATATTCTCTGCAGAAAAAGCTTTAAAAGATGTCCTGTCGTATGTGAGGGTAAAAAAAAAAGTCAGCAGATATTTATTATAATCTGATCATCAAAGGTATAATAGTCACTGTACATCACAAAGAGAACAGCCATTAAACCTGACTAATCCAAAGACACAGGCCTACTGCATTATAGAAATAGGTGTAATAAAGGGGACTGTTTATTAAAATCCCTTCATACATTGACATTTCAGCCATCCTGGACCGGTATCCAAATGAGGACTTTGAGGATTTCCCCCTGCCGGACTCAGTCCCGATGTTCTGTCTTCCCATGGGAGCCTCGATAGAGTGCTGGTCAGCTAAAGCCCAACATCCATTCCCAGTTTTCTCAACATTTATCCTCACTGGCATGGGGGGCAAGAAGGTATGGCTTGCTTTTACAGTGAAGTGATCACTGTAGATCTGAGCTGTCTGAGAGTAAAAACTAACAGAAACCAAATGATTTTTCTCTTAATAAATTTGACAGCATTGTAAGGAAAGATGATTTTGATTTGTCAATATGTAACAAAAAAAATAAAAGAAGAAAAATTGTTTTATAATAATTCATAAAGTTATTGTATTTATGCTGCTGTAATGCAGGTTTGGCTGACTTGATACCCACTGAATCCACACCATGCGTGATGAACACCCATTTGGACTCTTAAATGGCTAGAACATTGTAGCTAGTTGGCAATTTGTGCCATTTTCATAGAGTTTTTAAGATTTCCTATGTTTATTGATAAAGGCTGGAAGTTGGTGAATTACTCACTGTTTTGAGTTCAAGTAAAAAACAACATAGTACTGAAAGACTGTTGATTGTGTGTTTAACTTAAGCGAATTAAATGAGCAGAATTTAATCCAAATATAAACTGTTACCCACTCCAGGTATATGGTGCTGCTATCACGTTTTACGAGGAATACCCAGAGAGTAAACTGTCCGATCTGCAGATGCGACATCTTGGATTGAAGAACAAACACATCAGAGAGCAATACCGTATTATGAAGACTGTGCATGCCAATCGTAGCATCTGTCTCCTGTCACAATGGCCGTTCTTTGATGCATTCAGAAAATTTCTCTCTTACCTGTATAGGATCTCTATCACAGGTCCTCATTCTGTGCCCATTGAAAGGTGAGCTTAGTGATTTTGTTTTGTCTTTTACTGTCACCACTTGTATATAATGCACTCTATTTTTTTTAGCTCACCTGAGCTTATGCTTAGGGTGAGCTATTGTGATCGCCCGGCATCACATGTCCGTCATCATTTTTTTATACTCCTTAAAAACCGCTGGGCAAAATTCAGCCACTTTCTTAAGGAGGCAGAGTGAATGAAATGTTGTTCAATTCTGATCCCTCAAATATCATTACTGCCAGGGGCATGGCCATTTTCCATATAAAGCTATCAAGGCAAACTTTGCAAATTTTCTTTTCAGAAACTGCAAGAGCTAGAGCCTTGATATTTGATAATACATGTTCTTTGGGCGGCTCTGTATCAAGGTTGTTCAAAGAATTCTGATCTATAAAAAACATGACCGCCAAAGGCGTGGCCATTTCCCTATATGGCTTTATAGGAAAATCTTCCTGTCAGAAACTGCAAGAGGGAATATACCGGTATGTTTTTTGGGTGGCCCTGTATCAAGAGAAAAGCCTTGATGCAAAGCATCATAGGGCCGCCAATTATATTTAAAAAAGACAATACATTATCTGGAATGGACAATGCCAGACATCTGATGAGCATTGACTTAAAGTGAGTAAAAGTTTCATCAATCACTTGGCCTTCACATGGACATGACATATGCCGTACAATTTGTATTGCACATGGTAAAAATGTATGAAACAATTCATTTAATGATGTAACAACTAATCTTGTTAGAAACACATCTAAGAAATATTGAACGAATAACAATTTTTAAACACTTAACCTACTTGGTTTGAAGTTGCCAAAGTCAGTATGTTATATACATGGTAAGAAGTTGAAGTTGTACAAATCTTTAACACCTAATAACCATTTCTATGAAATAGACAGCCAAGGTGTTACAAAAGACATAATTACTACAACAAGAGCCCATTCCCAAATTTCTAATGCATTCCATAAGTGGGGCCACACTTCAGCGCACACACCAACATCATAACTAAAACAAATGAAATAAAAAGGTAATATTTTACTATTAACCCAAGTTATTTCTTTTCTATTTTTAGGCACATTTTATTATAAAGAATAGAATTGACTTCTAAGCATTTCATTTCTTGTTTTCCTTTCTTTTTTCAGACACGTGTCTCATTTCATGTACGATGTTCCATACCCCTCTCCACAGAGACCTCGCATCCTTGTACAGGTAAAATTTTCCATCTATACTTCGAGTTAATTTTATATAAATTGTGTATACACAAGTTGATTTACATGTTCCCTGCCCTGTCTGTCATATTTTTGTGTCTCAGTATATAAATAAGCCTTCACCATGTTACAGACATACACTTGAAGGTGTGTCCAGCCTTCTTAATGAGGTCAAGGTCATATTCAAGGTCGCATTTTAAGTCATTCCTTATAAATGACTCCTAATGCAAATACATATGTGCCGCATCACAACCTTGTCATTTTTTTGCAGGTATTCATTCACACTTAAACATTTTACTGACATACTCTTGAAGATGTTTCCAGCATACCATTTCAAGTGCAACCTTAAAGGTGAAGGTCATATTGAATGTCATTGCATTTTCAAGGGCATATGTCGATTCCAGTCACGTATCATGGACTATTATTAGTTATGAGAAACAGAGATCTGAAATGCACTATTTGCTCATCAGCGCTGTATGGCCTGTTTAGTGTCAGTGTGCCGTAAGACCCCAATACTATTTGCTCAATTTTTCTCATTTAGAAGGAGAACAGAATTGCCTCTTATGAATACTCACTTCTGGTTTAAAGTGACCATATGGTAGAATAGTATTTTATTCAAAGAAAAGGATATTCTTTTATCTTTACTTTTTACCAAATTATACAGCTATACTTAAATTTTGTTAGCTTTAAATTGAAATTTGTGTATATTTTCAGTTAAGTCAAGATTCCCTTTCATTATCCATGCCTGAAGATTCACCTTTACCACATAGGTATGTATGATTAACAGAACCAATCTTTATACATTTTGGGGACATTTCATCATAAATTTTAAGATTTTTTTTTTTTCTCTAAAGAATGGTTTTCTGTAAGAGAATTTCATTAATATTTCAGATTTTAATGTATTGCTATGTCTTTCTTTTACAGTGGTGCATCATTTATCACCATGTTGAAGAGCCTGGGAGCAGAGAATTGTATGACAATCCTGCTGTTTGTTCTACACGAGTATAAGATTTTGATCCATTCCCTGAGACCTGCAGTCCTCACTAGTGTGGCAGAAGCCGTCTCAAACGTAAGTGATGGATTTATTTCCAGTATATCTATTTTGTGTAAATTTTTGATCGGTATCTTCACTTTTTGAGATTAACAAAGTCGAGCTATTGTCTTGAACTTCTCGTCGGTGTCATATTTATATCTTTCTTAATTAAGTTCATTTCTCAAAAACTCTCCAAGATATTCATTTCATTAATGATTACTTTCAAAAGAGGAACTCATTTAAAAAAAGGGCAGGTAAATTAGTTTTTCCTCTTTTTCTACTTATATTTATGTTCAAGATGTAATACATTTAGATGTTGTAAAAATGTCTGAAGTTAAATATTCTTATTGTTAATAACATTTTCTTTCATTTTTAACTAGTAGATAAAACTAAATAAAAATTGTTCTGAAAAAGTAATTTCTTAATTGTACTTTGTATAAAGTGTTGATGTTAAACTATCTAATCTCAAGTTGGTTTCTTAAATATTGCTGCATATAAAATAAGTTTTATTTAAACACTTCAATTGTAAACTTACAATATAACACTTTGCCGTCATTGGAAACAAATCAACCAACACCTGACTATTCAATACTTCTTTAACTGTTCAGTCTCTGTCAATATACTTCTCTGTCTGTTTTTAGTTGATATTCCCTATGCAGTGGCAGTGCCCATACATTCCATTATGTCCTCTGGGCCTGTCTGTGGTCCTGAATGCCCCCACACCCTACATTATAGGACTGGACTCTCGCTACTTTGATCTATTCGACCTCCCGCCAGATGTCGTCTGCATAGACCTGGACACCTTCAGAATATGGCCGTGAGTATATAGTTCTGCTGATATTCTTCTAATATCTAAGACTTTCTTAGACTGGACCTGGTTGCGCAATCGGTAGAGCGCCAGCTTCAGGAACATGAGGCCCCGGGTTTCATCCCCAGGCCGCAACATACCATAGTCTTTAAAAATGGTAGTGGTATAGCTCCCTTTTTAATGCTCAAACAATGTGACTGGGTTGGGTATTATGCCAGGTGTTCATAGCATGATATACACAGTGAAGGCAGCACTATATCTGCTTAAAGTGGACACCATCTTCAGATAACAGAAATACTGTTGGTGGGATGATAAAAACCCAATAAACATTTACCTTTTATGGATATGATAATGAATGATCATAAAGATCTTGTAGGACGATGAACCCAACAAACAAACATACAAACTAGGGTATTGAATGTGCTTCTTAGAAATAGACATTTGTGTTTGTATTATTAAAGTTCCTGTGTATGTATATTATATATACCGTATTAACTTGTGTAATGGTCGCACCCGTGTAATAGCCGCACCCCCAAATGACCGCAAAATTTGAAGAAAAATTCAATGTAAAGGCAACACAGTTTATACTGTGGAGTTCCGCTATATCGTCAATACCGCGTATATCGATAAAGACAATGACGGTCATTCAGTAATGTACCGAGAATCATAGAAAAAAACTTTGAATAGCGTATTATAATTACTATTTATTTAGTAAGGCAGATTGAGCTACTCATGTCCCCACAAATGTCAAGTGTCATTAAGATATTTCGCACCTTCTCAACATGTCACCGTCTTCTCTGGGGTCCAGCGGACAGTTGAGAATAACTTGTCAATTAGTGGCTCTGAGAGATGAGAGTAACGTGTCAACTTCAAAGAGATTGTCGGCTTGTATCAAAGCTGTGTTGTTTTATTGGCTCTGCTATGAAATCCTTTGATCTGCATGGTAGTGTGCACGTGACATTTTAGATGGGTAAAATTGTTTGATGATGCAAATATTCAGAAATATGATACAAGAGATAAAACTAGGAAGTACCCGGTAATTATGGAATATGTTCACGGTGGTTAGTGTTTTAATATTATAATGCATTTTTAAACAAAATGTTTGAACTAAATTAGATCGCTACCGGAAAAGCATAGAACGGCGCTATCTCGTTCCTATCATCCGTCAACCTCCTATTTAGAGAGCTCATCTAGTTATATCATGAAGTAAATGCAAGGCGTCCAAAAAATCGGCAGAATTGTTCTAGCAAAAATGTCCCAAGGCCTTACACCTATAGAATGGCCGCACCCCCAACTCCTTCACAATAAAATCGGGTAAAAAAGTGCGGCGATTACACGTGTGAATACAGTATATCACATTAAATTTCCACATATTTGCATGCCATTTGACAATTTGTAATGTACCATTCATCATCAAGAGGAAGGGGATATTATTTTGCTGAGGTTGGTAGATCTGCCTGTTTAGATGTCAGGGGTACACATGAGCTCACAGTCCTCAAACTTGGTAGGAACACTGGCCGTGATGAATAGATGACTCCTATTGGTTTTACGGAGCGTGGTGCTCAGTTTATGATGTTAAGTTTCTGCTTGACACCTAGAGAATGCATGAGTCCACAATCCTAAAACTTACTAGGAACACTTTATCATGATGAATAGATGACCCCTATTGCTTTTTGAGCCACTGGCACAATGGTCAAGATAACAGCTATTGTGAACTTGATATTTGTTTTGGATTTGGAGCCTGTGGCTGAAACAAGGTATCAAGAAGACTGTTAATGTTTTACATACATCTCTTGATATATGTTGACTCTACTTTCTAGTGGCGAGGAGAAGAAACAGATCACATACAAGCTTCTGCCCAAGAAGCCCCTGAAAGTGCTACAGGAGACACTACACAATCTTTATGAACGCCTCATTCAAGAAGTCCCTAGACACAACCAGGATGAGGTCACGCTGGACATGGCTCCCATAGATTTTGACTTCAAACGCAAACAAAAAGAGGTAATAGTATGTTGTTATAAATTGTATTTAGTAGTATTTTCAAGAAAAGGTTGACTAATTTACCTCTTAGAGAACCAGATGCTTCCCTGATTGATCAGTGATCAGACAAAGGCAACTACCAATAGTGTATTAGCCATTTCCTGCTAGGGCTGTCTGATCAGGATTTTAACTATTTGCTGATGAGCCTCCCCCCCCCCCCCCCCCCAAAAAAAAAAAAAAAAAATGAACCAAAAAAAAAGAACCTCAAATTGTTCTACTCAAATGTATAAATGGGGACATCCAATGCTGTTTGGAAAGTGCTCAAGTCATTTCCTCATTTCAGTATACTATATCTCCACATTGACCCTTGAATATACCTCATAACAAGGGATATGTACAATGGACTGAGTATCTATCCTTTTGAATTAAAGTGGACTCTTTATTATGAATTGCTTTTATAAAACACTTTTTTTATTCATAAAAGTTTGAAACCTAGGAAATAATCAGGCTAAAATTGGTCATTCTTTAAAACACTTAGTTTGAGTGAGAAAAAATACTGCTATTTGTTGAATAGACATGACCCCAGCCCTTTTTACCATGTACTTGTTTGTGTGTTCTTTCAGGTTGTACTGGAGCTGCAGATCCAGGAGGCATTCTTACGATTCATGGCTTGCCTCATGAAGGGCTACAAACAATACCTCAAACCTATAGAAAACGCTCCCAACATTGACACAACCAATGCCAACTCACTCTTTGACATGACAGGTAAGCTATTCTGTCTGAGAACTTGACATGACAGGTAAGCTATTCTGTCTGAGAACTTAGTGTGAGTTTCAAATGAAAAGGAGCAATGGTATTGAGATCAAATGCTTTACTGAGCATATATATATATTCCTACCTTTAACTTGACTTCATTAGTAGATCAAGCATTTTGATTTTATTCCTGCTTAGATTGCCTTTCTTGAATCTGGTACTCTTGTAACTCCTCAGCCCTTCACCATGTTGGTTCAGGTCTTCCAGCTGTCCATCAGTACCCTTATCATCCTACTCTGACTGTGGTCTTCCTCCACAAAATAATAGATGAAAATAGCTATAATGAGCATATGGCAATGCCTTAAAAAAACATCTGTTGAGCACATGTCTGCATTTCAGGATTCTTGAAGAGCCGAGAGAAAGCAAACCACAAGTTTTTCCAGGCGTTAATGAAAACCCAGCTGTTTAACAGGTTTATTGAGGAGCGATCATTTGTGTCTGAACAGGATGCTAGTCTGGCATTCTTTGATGAGTGCACAGAGAAGGTGAGTTACATTAGTGGTAGTTGTACATAATCATTAACTTCATTAGTGTGTTAGTGGAACTTTACATAAGAATAGTTATGTGTGCACAACAAAGTTGGGCTATAGTGTCAATGGCCTAACCATGCTTAAAATCTGGGAATCATCAAAACAAAGTTGTTAAAAATAGAAGTAGTTTGCCTCCCTAACACTAAAGCAGGTATGAGGGTTGTTCCACGACTGGTTGGTTCGGTGTTAGGATGATGAGACTGGGTTTTGAAATTGTGTTCCTGGCATTTTATACACAGGCAGCACTGTATCTGCTTCAGATGGACACCGTCTCTGAAAGTTTGTTGATGGAACCATAAACTTAACAATTAATATAAACATTCATTTGAACAAATGTGTTATGTAGTCTGGTTGGTAGTTAATAGGATATTATTATAGGTAACTATGTTAGCATTTTATTATTTGTCTGAATTTGTTTTGTACTTAACTTATTTTAATTTTTTAACTGTCAAAGATCTGCTCATCTAATACATTTGCTTGAATTTCATTTAATTTAATAGGTTGATGAACTGAAAGATGAACCAAAACTCATTGAATTGGATGACTCATCGAAAAGGTACTTAAGTCTGATATGTATGTAGAAAAAAAATATTGCATACTTATTCAAGACAGTATTGAGACTTAGTTTGATTATGCTCAACTGAAATACCAATGGAGTATTTTACCAAGTTTATTTTGATTTAGTAACAGAACGATGGACTTCGGTGTTTATCTCTTCCATCTCGCAAAAATATCCACTTGTTTGCAGAACAATGATAACTTTACTAAATCCAGCCACTTTTAGGTGACAGAGCAGTTAGATTCGGCACCTCTAACTCCTCAGCCCCTCACCGCATGGGTTTGATTCCCAGTCGGGGCAAGAGCTTCCATGTGAGGAGGTTTTCGAGCTAACCTTAGGTGCACTGGTGATTCTACCAAGACATGAGTCTGGGGTTTTCCTCCACTAATAATTAGCTGGATGTCACCAATATGTGTGGGAGCAAGGTAACAAAAAAGTAAATACAAGAACAAACCAACCATTTTTTCTGAAATAGTTTAATTATTAACACACTGTCATCCTCCTATGTATTAACTCCTAGGTTATTCTTTGTTATTCTTACTTATAACTTATAACACTGCAATAGACTCCCATAATGTCAGAATTCTTGACGTAAGAAAAAAAAAAAGAGGTTTATTATGCCTTTGGAGGTTCACGTATCCTGAATACTTGGTGATTAACGTCAATATATATTTTATTTGGTATAAAAAGTTAAGATTGTATAATTTAGCAATAACTATAAAATTATTTTCTGTACATTTTACTCAAGGCAGATAAGTATGAAAAAGTCACAACAATAACATATATTTAAAACACCAACATAGATGCAAAATCAACATGAATAACTAAACCCACAACATTTAATTGAATAATATAAAAAGGATTTGTCCTTATCACATCTATATTGCACAAGTTATATATGAAACCAAATTGCAACCGGCTGCAAAAGCTCAACTGGTAGAGCGTCCGGACGGGTCAAACCAAAGATGGTAGTAGTGGCTTCCCTCCTAATGCTCGGGGCTAAGGGGACAGCATTATGCTTGACTCGGCAGTGTCAGTATAATGGACCGTCTGGGTTCAGTCCCTGGGCACCTCATAAGTGCCCCTGTGCTATAATGATAGAAATGTTTCTGCGCAGTATCGGCAAAAATGTTGGCTAATCCCAAATCCTATCCCAAATTGCAACTTCTATTTCCAAATTCAGATGTGAATATAATGAAACAACAGTGTAAGAGAGTGCTATATCTGTATGATAATTGTAGTAATTTTGAATATACTTTTTCAGTGAGCGAACCATATTCATAATGCCACCTGAACCTGTAGGCTTGCCAGAAGGGAAAACATACAGGTATAGACATGTAGATTAAATAATACCCAGCAGGTCCTAAGTGTTGTATTCTTTAAAATAAGTTGACTACAAACCTTTTTCTGTAGGGTCTTGCATACACAAATTCCCAATTTTTTTAAGTCTTTTCAAGCCATATATGGGAAAACCTTACATATAGCTTGCATTTGTATGCTTTTTCTATCAAAACCATTAAAATATTTTTATATGCGTCATTTCTGCACAGGAGACCCATTGTATAGTGGTAGAGTCACCGATTTGTAACTCCATTCACTGCTTAGTCTCCTACTGCATGGTTTCAAGTTTCATTTGGGCAAAGGAATTAATGTGAGAGAGTCTTCCAGCTGACCTGCGGTGCGCCGGTGGTTCTACCCAGACATTTGTCTGGGGTCTTCCTCCACCAAATAGCTTGGCGTTGCTATACTGATCATAACTGGTCGCTGCGATGTCTCTCAAAAACAAACAAAACTTTATTTCTTCCAGTTAAAAGAGGGTCCATTGCAAGATTTAATAATAGATTACTTGCTTTTCTTTACTGTATAAAAGAGCTTTCCTTTTAATGGAAAAATGTGTGACTTTTGCACCTGTATTATGTATTGTGCAAATAATGCACCTTTTTTATCGTTTTTCTCTCTACTAGCTACAATGGGTTCCCTAAGTTAAACCCAGACCTGTTTATGGAGCGTAAACCCCGAGCCAGTTCTGTGAAAGGGCGAGGCAAGGCGGCCCCCCTCAGCCCTGTAGCTCGGCGTACCAAGCAGGAGATTCGGACAGCCAACAAAATAGCTCAACAGTGTCTGAACCAGCCGGCACTCTGGGCTAAGTGTCTTCTCAGTCACTCGTACAGGTGAGATAAAAGCACAAAGTTGTTGAAGGATTAAACATAACTTAAAATCGATATTTAGAAGTATTTCACCAGTAGTTCCAAAAAAAGTTAAACTTCACAGATTTTTGCAACAACCAGCATACTCTGCAAAATCTCGTATAAGAGATTTTCATAGTCAAGATATTCGTTAACATTTTTTGTTCAGTAGTAAATAGGTAGTTCAAGAATTGCTGTGGAGCCAGGCAGTATATTGTTAATAAGTGGTTGATAGATATTTAGAGCTATATTACGTTGTTAAGCTTAAAATGCTAAAAGTAATGGTAAGTAATAATTTGTGAGACTCCTTTTCTTCATTGCTGTACTCTAATAGAAAAGCCTTTAAAATTATGATTTAATCAGTTCAACATCATTTTGTTGTTTTGCATTTAATTCCATTCCAAATTTAACAATAAAAGCAACATTACTCTATAACAAGAATAAAAGAATCATTTACAGCAAAACAATAACCGAAACATGACTAAGGCTATGCCTGTTATGCTAGTTATGGATTCTGTAACTTTTATAATGATTTGGCCTGTCCTGTGAAGGTGAGAAATATAATTTCTTGACAGTATTTTTGTGTTTGTTGTTTATGGACATTTTACCTAGCCATTAATAGAAATTATCTTGGTTGGTATAGGGGAAGTAGTTTCCTACAAATTGCAGAATTATCCATTAAACAAGTTCCTAGATTGTTCACTTTAGTCTATTCCCAGTCTATAGGTCTATTATAGATTTCATGATCAGTTTGCTCATCTAAATAAGAAAATATGACAAAGTCCTATGAGCATTGAGTTGATAAGGCGCGGTTCAGAGGTATTCACTTGCCAATAAAATGTAAAAATTGCAACAAAACTGTGACAGGACATTAAAGAAAGTAAGCAAACCTAACACGTACTTTCTTAGAAGTCATTTGGCAAAAGTGCCAAATGAATTGCTTAAACAAGTTTTACAGAGCTCTTACCTTGCAACTATGAACATGAGTTAGAAATTTTTAAATGTTTTTGAAATGTTTCCAACTCTGACCATTTTCAGCCTTTGGTTTATGATGCTACCAGCCTACATTAAGTACAGTCAGTCTGTCCTGAAGGCCCTCGCCACAGCCTATGATGTGCTGAAGAATATGCAGAGACATAAACTGAAGCCTCCAGATGAGGTAAGTTAATAAGAGGCACCCTTGGCTGGATAGTAAGAGCTGCCCACATGAACCAGCACCTCCCTATCCAAAATGGCCTGGGGTTTGAGTTCCAGACCAAGTGAGAACTTTTAGGTTGACACATTGACATGTGGCATACTGGCGGTTGTACATTTATTAAAATCATCATCTTAGCTTGGTGTCACCAGAATGATCATAATTTCGTCAGTTTGATGTATTTAGAAACAGAACCAAATCAAAAGCACCAGCACCACATTGTTTGTTGCATTTGCTTGCTGTGCCCACTTGCTTCCTAATTTTTGCTAGTCATATTCTAAAGAATGGCATCAATTTTAAGCTCAGAGTCTTGTTACCTTAGTCAACAACAGATGTTGTAGGTTAACAGAAATAATAGAACTGATCTCCAGGGCTATGTGTCCTTCCTTGTATGGTGTTTTTCATTTAACAGGGGTCTTCCATTTAAAAGTAAAAGCAAATAGTATGGCTTGTTTTAAAATGACAATATAAAATAATAATGGTTTCATATAATATAGACTAATGCTGTTGCATTTCAAGCATTAATAAATATCATCTCCACTAGTTTTCATCTGAAATACTTAGTAAAGTAAACACTTTTCTGGAATTACATCTTTAAAGTTAGGGCAGTTATGGCTTACAACTTAAATCAGATTTGGTCAGAAGCACATTCTGTGTTTATTTTTATAAAGACATTTTCTCTAAGCACTCATAGATGTTATTTGTCTGTGTTGGTACTTTAGCCAGTCTCTTATAGTCTTGAAAGTTTACTCAGAGATAACAGACACTGTCACAACACATAACATGGCATCATCTAGTTAGACAGTAATTACTTCCACTGACGTGTTCCTCTTTTAACTTTATACTGGATGTACTCCTACCAATGTCACAATGCTGATCATTTTTCTTTCATATGATATTAAAACAATGCTTCATATTGGATAAAGAAATATTGCTTTAACACTAAATAAAGTTTGTTTTCTTTACAGCTGTGTTACCGTGTAATGCTACAATTGTGTGGTCGCTACAATCAGCCAGTCATGGCAGTAAAGGTCTACTCAGAGATGAAACATGCAGGTGTCCAGCCTAATGCCATTACCTATGGCTATTACAATAAGGTACTATCCATCTTTTATATTTTTCACAAAAGTTTCAAACCCATTTCTTAAGATTCTATCAGGGGAACATCAGCATCAGATACAAGAGCCCTTGGATTTATACCATGACAACATACCAGTTGTTGGTATATCTTCTTTGCAATGCTCAAGCAAATATAAGGAAGGTTCTGTTATCGGAAGGCCAAACATCAGGATTATGTGACTAGGTGTGGTATTATGCCAGGTGTTCACAGGATGCTTAACACATTGAAGGCAGCAATACGTCTGATTCAAGTTTAAATGCATCCCTAGGCAACTGAAAGAATGTTGGTGGAGCTGTTATATCTAACAATCAAACACACACTAAACTTTCTTGATAATTTGAAGTTGTTTTTTTATACATTTTGTGAGAAATGTGTTCCAAACACTTTGTATACAAATTATAATCCTCTCTTCAGGTGCATATGGTGCTGCCTTGACTGTGTTACCTTTACTTGACAAATATATAAAACACTGTCACTATTTCTCGCATTGAGTTTACCTATACTAGAGCCTACTATGTGCCTTCAAAGCATAGTACACTAACACTGTTCCATTTGTGAAAGTGTTCTTGTTTGTTCAACGGCTATTTTCTGCTTGAACAGGACTGTTTAACACCAAGTGTGCTGTCAAGGACAACTTAAATTATAAATTACATGTATTCATAATTGCAATCATTAACAGACTTATTATAAACAGTTTAATCTTTCATTCTAGGTTGTATATTTTGTAATGTAATATCCTTTAATGCAGAACGTATTGTCTTACTTAGTATATTTCAACTGTTTCAGTGAAACTGTGAAACATTCTAAATATTCTTAGTAAAAAAAATATTCTGTGTTAAAAAATATAACAACAAAAATATTTTTATTATCATTTTGGTTCATTTCAGGCTGTACTTGAAGGCCATTGGCCAAGCAGTATCAGTAAGGGACGAAAACTGTGGCGTAAAGTTCGAAATGTCATCATCGGCATTGCGAAGTTCCGCAAGGCCATTCGGCGACGTAGCATCTCTGTGTATTCCAACTCAGGAAGTGAGTTTGACCAGACAAGTATAGACAGTTTCTTAGAGGATGGGCATACAGAAGGTGGAAAACACGAGGGCATCATGAAAAATGATGGAGACTCAGCCTTTAAAGATGGGATCAAGAAAGGATCCAGTCAGTTGGAGAGTATGTATCTCTTAGTTACTTAAGTTTCAAGATTTGTAAAAAATGTGTTATTGTTTACAAAAAGGAAAGAGTTTCAAAGAAGTTTAATATAATTTATCGCTAATATAATTTATCGCTGCTATTCAGAGTTATTCAAGGTTTGCAATAATTGATGTTTCCTACACATGTAGCTCCAAAAAGGACAACTATGGAATAAAGCAAAAAGAGTATTTTCTTCATGAGATAATGAATTTAAAGTGATAATGAATTTAAAAGTCTTCTTTAACTTTACGGCTTGGAAATTGTGAATACGAATATATATTCATTTACAAAAGATTACATATGAAGTATTTTGAAAAATACAGATTTGCATTGAACAATGTTTACACAACAGTTAGGTGTGGAATAGGTCAAAATTTCAATGAGGAAAAATAAATGTATACATTGGAATTGAATTAGTTACCAAATGATAATTACCTTGCTATATAACCACCATTCCTCCTGTACACAAATTGCACCCTCTGTTAAACGCGATTCCCTGCTATGTCTCCATTACAACTGTACAGACATGCTTCCTCGGGCTGTGTATATATGTTAATTTGAGATATAATGCTTCCTCGGGCTGTGTATATATGTTAATTTGAGATATAATGCTTCCTCGGGCTGTGTATATATGTTAATTTGAGATATAATGCTTCCTTGGGCTGTGTATGTATGTTAATTTGAGATATGATGCTTCCTCAGGCTGTGTATATATGTTAATTAAAGATATAATTGTGAGTTATTTCCAGTCTTCTCATTGATAAGTGTGAAGTCTTTGATTCCTTTCAATATTCATGCGCTCCCCGCTGGGAAGTTTGTGGGGTGGGGTATACATGAGTCAGATAGTCCATCAGTCTGCCCTTCTGTTCGTACGTATACAATTTTTTTCGGCCTTTCTCTCTTACATTTTTCTTGTCCAGTTAAAGTCACTTCATAATTATCTTTAGCACCATTGGCAACTTGTGCACCTACTATTTTTCATAACAATCGGATGATGATAGCTGAAGTTCTTGCCCCTTCAATTGATATTTCAGACAATAATACAAGTTAGAGATTTATGAGGAAACAGTGGGTGGGATTCATTGGATAAAGTCCTTGATAACAATTGAAGAGTTCTGATTAAAACACTTACCATCTTCCTACATATTTCCCTGAAACAGGCTTATGACCATGAATGTCAAGAGTCTTGACAAATCAAACCTTATTTAATTAGAAACCAACATCATTTAATTAACCTAAAGTTATTCTTTATTCATTCATATTTCACCAGCTTAGCTAAATTGGAAGTTCTATTTTTTAATTCCTTACCTATGTAATTAATATTGCATTCTTTTTCCTAAAGTAGTATGAGACTGTGACAGGTATCCATGTAAATCTACAGTACCAGACAATGCTCTTTCATGTCTGCAAAAACCATAAATCTAGTGAGATTGGTATTCTTAATAGGTTTTAAATCTTTTAAACAGTTTTTTAAGCCAATGTTATACATTTTTTAACTGTTTAATGTGTTAACCTGTTTTCACTTATAATTAATTTTTTTGACCTGATTTTATATTTCTACTCACGTATTGTAGTTTTAACCTGATTATAGTCTATTGTCGTTAAATTTCAATGTATTCAGCTCCTTATGACCTATCAAGTGTCGGTGTGACATAAAACCCAAAATACAAAATACTAAATCTAATGCTTAACGCTGAATAAAGTTTAAATGTATTAAAGCTATGCTTGTTAGCCTTTTCCTGCTAGGAAATACATGTTTTTGTATATGGAACAAATATATACAGGAGTTAAAAGGAGCCTAAGTTCATTCTCTTATCGGCTTTCTAATTAGAGATTGTCTAAAGATGTTCTTATAACTTATTATTTAATTTCAGTGTTTATACAAATGTATTTTTGATTTTAAGTATTTTAAGAAATTTTGAAACCAACTGTATTATACTATTTTAAAACTTGCAAGAGAGAAACTTTAATCAAATAAAAATCTAATAAGGTAAACTGATCAATCATTAACAGGAAAGACTATTAAAATAGTATACAAATATATATATAAAATAATAAAACAGAAATACCAAGAATAGCTGCTAATGATATATGTGACCTTGGACAATGCTGCCAGTTGCTATTTTTATACAAATACATATTGAAAGTTGTAGTTTTAAATATTCAGTAAAGTTGTTTGTATGAATGTATGGTTAAGTTGTAGTTTTATGGAATGATTTTCAACAGTTTTATTTAAGTCACATTATTAAAAGCATGCTGTTTATTTATTGTTTATGGCATGATTGAGATTGTTCATTTGTCACTATAAGTACTGGTAACATTGGTTTTGCAATTTTTTCACATAGTAACTTGTTTTACCTACATGCCAACAATCTCACTGCAGTAGAAATAATTGTTTGAGTAGTATATAATCTTAGGACACTGGCTGGGTAGCAAGATACTAAATCAAATAAAAAGGGAAGACTTATTGAATTAGTATTAAAAACAGTATCTTGATACATTTTTAATGTATTTCAGCAGAGAATTTTTTTGTTTTTAATTTTCACCAAATTGAATGTATCAATTTCACTATTTTAGTTTTTTCACTCATATTAAATTGTTTTAAATGCCATAAAATGTTCAAAATTTCACACTTTTTAAATGTTGGTTTCTCAGTACATCAATTTTTGCCACTTTCATGGCTTAAAGTTCCCATGGCCACTTTCTATTTTTCAGGTCTTCAACCATCTATAATTGTAAAACAATATATTTGACACCATCTTACACAAATACTTTTTGTTTTCAGAAAAATATAGTAAATTCCTACTTTCACACTTAAATCTAAACCTTATAAAAACCAGACTATTTTAAATACAGTCACTATGACAATATAGTATTTTGCTGAGTATTAGTGTTTTCACTCTCTTCCTTAGTTTTAAAGTCATTTTTGTCCTGAGCTCAATTAATCATGAAAATGGAGGGATAAATGTGTTTGAAAACCTCATAGAAAATCAACAACACAAACAGCTGTCACTTTTTAACACCTGCCTCCTATATTCCTAAAAATATTATAACAACAAACAGCTGGCAGTCTTTAATGGCTACCTCCTATATTCCTCAGAAAAAATATCATAACAATAAACAGCTGGCGGTATTTAGTTTCTGCTTTATATACGTCTTGAAAAAAATCTTGTGTAAATGCCAACAGCTAGTAACCTTCTTTAGCATCGGCTTTCTTATGTGTGCCTGTGTTTCCATGTGACTTTACCCTTGTTACCTGTCCATGTTAATTAGGGGCCCCATCTGACAGGGGCTATAACTCCATGACGCAAGAAGATGCCAAAAACTTCCGGGAGATGATTGTCGAGGAAAATGAAGATAAAGAAAACCAGTTCAAGAAAGATCTAAAAAATGCATTCAGGTTTAGTTTTAAGCGGAAAAATAAGAAGAAAGAAACAGAGATACAAGAAGAAAATGGTAATGTGGTTGTTTTTTTTTTTTTTTTTTTTATTTTATATCGTTTCTAGAGCTGCAGATTATGGTGGGAGATTTTGATAATTTTTTTTGTAACTGCCAGTGATTTTTTTTCACAATATTGGTTAGATGACCAATAACATTTGGAATTTTCACACAAAAGAAAATGCTGATTTGGGCATTTTTTTCAGTTGATTTCTGTTTTCAAAGATACAAAATAAATGATATCTTTTATTTGTGCAAAAAAACTATCAGTTTAAACAGTCTTAAAAAATCTTGTTTAAAAATTTGGATAAGGTCTCTAAAGTGTAATTTTGTCTAAATTCCAAATTTTCCAAAAAGAATTGTCAAAAAGTGTAGGATTTTTCCCCATTGGGAATATAACAAAATAAAGACTAGATGCCAAATAGTCCCTGGCAGTAAAATAATTACATGTGATAACTCTCGAACAATGATGATTCGAGTGGTCTGTATAATAATTGTCTCCCTTGTCTGATCATTGTCTACCTTGTCTGATAAGTTTCAAGAAATTTCAAATAGTGACTAGTCCTTTTAGTTGGAATCCTTGGACTTAATCACTGATTTCTTTTGAGATGTTAGCATTTTATTCTATGAAATATTTTCCTGTTGCAAAAATCAGATTTCAAAATCCATCAAAGTACCGGTGGAGGTTTATTTTGTTAACCAGAATATGGATGTGTATGTTGACTACTGTTAATGTCAGGGTCACAATGTAAGCACAAAAGTCGACAGACACTCCATAGAGTATGAGCATAAAAACTGAGTAATCCAAATCATAGGACCATGCATTTAGGAGTATTAAGGGGAGACAATTCACCAAAATCCCTTACTGCTGATAGTCCTTTTTTCCTAGTTCATGTTAAATATAAGTATAGTAAAAAGTGTGGGGGTGTCTTTCAGCTAAACTGTTTGGTATATAAACCACTTTCAGTAACCAAACAGTGCCACATCAACCCTATGATGTGTCCTTGTGATGTATATATAAATTTTGTTTATAAAAAGGAATTCAGTAATAAAAACTTTATAAATACTAAATCTTAAGCTCTTAACTTCATTATTTTTATAAGTTGTGGTTTTGACTAATACAGTTAACAAATAATCTATATCTGAGCACATTCCCAACTCTTGTAACAAATTTTTTTGTTGTGAACCACTGATATCAGTTTTGTGTGATGTTTACAATACTCCTACATACAAAGTACAGAAGTAGGGAAGGAGAAGTACATTGAAGTCCAGTTGGTCTGTCTGTCCCTACATGCAGTTTCTCTGCACTATTTCTCAGCTCCTATTTTCAAAATTATGATAGAGCTTTAAAAGACTGGTAGACACCTAGTTGCACATATTAAACACCAAGTTGCACATATTGTTAGCATGTAATGACCAGCTTGATACAACAATAGTTATGGTCCTTTTATTTGATTATGGTTGCAGTAACAAACAAAGCCGTACCTGGGGGTATTCATCATCCTAACTCCAGGTACGGGAGGCCTCGGGTTGATCCCGAGCCGAGACATACCAAAGTTGCTAAAAATGGTAGTGGTATAGCTCCCTTGCTAATGCTCAAGCAAATATAAGGGTAGTTCCACAACTGGTTGGCCCCATGTAAAGATAATGTGACTAGGTGTGGTGTCATGTCAGGTGTTCACGGTATGCTATACACAGTGAAGGCAGCACTATATCTGCTTTAAGTGGACACCGTCTCCAGATAACTGAAATACTGTTGGTGGGACGATAAACCCAATAAACAAACATCATCCTAACTGAAAAAATCTTGTAAAGTTGAAATGTAATATCAACAACATTATTTTACTACATTCATCACCATCATTGGCTTTATTATTAGATTTGCAATTAGGTTTTGTTCTGCACTGTGCTTTTTGTATTTAATTTAGAAAATTGTGTTCCTTTCTGTAATGCTTCTTTGTGTAGCTTTATCTTTTTATATATTGTAACATAAAAAACAATTGACTTGTATTTGGTCAATCTAACAGAAATATGTGCTTTATGCAATGTGCAAGAATTGTTACTGCTAGAACAGTTGATGTAGTTAAACAAGCTTAATTTCATTTATAGCCAACTATAGCATGAATCATCAACTGGTCAGGCTTAGGTATAAAGTACATACACAGCTTTCTGACAAGGATAAGCATTTTTTGCTAAGTTTAAACTCTTATTACTACTGAATGAAGTTTTTAGCATCATATAATTACATATCACAGTATTGGTTAATTAAGAAAGGTATTTAAGAAATCTTTATAATTAGTTTTAATCTGTTAAATTAGAGCTGTAATTCAAGATCTTGTAAAAAATCAGTCATAAAAAAATGATATGAAACAATTCATCACTTCAGAAGCTACCACTGTGACAAAATACATTCCTATTAAATGACTTGAGTTGTGAACTTGTACATAAAACATATAAGATAATAAGGTGATAGAAATGTGTTTTTAAAGAAATTACTGATTTATTTAATAGCATAATGTGTGGAATACAAGAATGATAAATAACCAAATAACTGGTACACATTGTGACTGATAAGAAAAATTTATGATAAAAATATAAATAAGTAAGAGACAAAAAAAAACACAGTTAAAATGCATGTCTCTTGTAATATTAATAAGTAAACAATATATGTTTGTATGTTAAAAGTGAGATATCAAAGAAGATATGGTTTTGTTTTGTCCTTTAAATTTTGTACTTTGTGTAAGTATTAGACAATAACTGAAATCTTTACAAAAGAGTTACCCAAATGTGAATAACATAACTTGAAATAACAAACTCACAAAGATCAGTAACCTGTTCCATCAGAAAGGTAAATAGCCTTAGTGTAACAGAAAGGTAAATATTCTAATTTAGTGTAACAGAAAGGTAAATATTCTAACTTAGTGTAACAAAAAGGTAAATATCCTAACATATTGTAACATAAATATAAATATATATTATCAAAATAAGTGTAACAGATTGGAAAAAATAACCTCATTTAGAGCAACTGAAAAGTAAATATCCTAACTTTATATAACCAAAAGTAACTATTCTTATTTAGAGCAACAGAAAGATAAATAACATAACTTCAGATTAAAACTACTAAAATAAGAATAACAGAAATGGTTTAAAAAAAAACTCATCTACATATAAAATGACTTTTATACTCTAAAAGTCAAGATGTGGGCTAAAATCTCACTGAGAATAAACATATTTAGCCAAGTGAACATTATGCTTTATACTGACACAGTATCTCATCCTATCACAGATGAAGGGGAGCTAGCACGATCAGCCAGTGGGGATCATTTCCGGACACGGGTGGGCAGTATTGTCCGTCAGAGGTCCGTCAGTGGTACCAGTCCTGGACATGATACACTTATCAAGACCAACTGTAAGTATAACCTTGTGTTTGTAACTTAGTCCTTCAAGTGCAAGGGACAGCTACCGCCAGGTAGCTTAAGACATGCTTCTGGACATGGTTCTATATTTAAGAGTGAGAATCTTTGCTCCAAAAGAAATTTCAGAACATAATTATGAATAAATTACAGTATTAACATATCATACATATGGTGGCCCTTTTGGTGTTTGCTTTTGTCCTTTTCTACAAAGTGAAGTTGTATATTGCCATTATGACCATAAAAATGTTCATGATAAATTTCAATAATAATGGTGTGTGAACAATCTGTTCCCAAACAGTGACCTTCACTTTAAAATTGGACCTGGTAGCGCAATCGGTAGAGCGTTGGCTCCAGTAACGGGAGGCTCTGTGTTCGAAACCTTGGCCGCGACATACCAAAGTCGTAAAAAATGATAGTGGTATAGCTCCTTGGTAACGCCCATGCAAATATAAGGTTAGTTCCATGACTGGTTGGCCCACTGTCAGGATAATGTGACTCGGTTTGGTATCATGCCAGATATTCATGGCATGCTATACACAGTGAAGGCAGCACTATATCTGTTTCAACTAGACACTGTCTCTCGATAACTGAAATACTGTTGGTGGGATGGTAAACCTAATAAACATTCACCTGATATGGATATGATAATTAATGATCACAAAGATTTTGTTACAGTTGGTGTCTATAGTTATACAGTTGTCTATAAAAGACTCCATGTAAAAATTGTACAGGATGCAGTAAAAAATAAGTTAACAAGATAACAACTGCAGGTTTATTCATACATTTCAACATTTGGGTTTGAGTCCTGGTTGGGGCAGAATTTTCAAGGGGGAAGGTTTTTCAGATAACGTGGAGTGCCCAAGTGGTTCTACCCAGACATAAGTCTGGGTCTTCCTCCACCAATAATTAGCTGGTCGTTGTCAATATGACCATAATTGTGTTGGTGCAATGCATCAAACAAAAAAGAAAATAAACCTTGTTATACATAATCACATGCTGACATGCCATTCAGCTGTTATGTAACTACAGGCATGAGTTGCTGCACATGCAGTTATTTTGCAACAGTGATGATGGGATTTTGTTCAATCATTGGGTATTTGAGAGGTGTTCATAGTTTTACTTTTTCAGGTACTTTCAGAGGGTGCATCTGTAAGTCACATGTCACAACAAATCAGCAAGATTTCTATATCGGCTATTTGTAGTTTCCTATCATTCTGTCCAGTGTTTTTACTGATATTATAAGAAAAAAGCTTTATATTGACTATCAATTTTTGAGCTCCTGTTGTTGCTTAAACAAAAGTCATGATTTTATATCACTTCAAAAAAACCCCTCTAAAGTAAGTAGCACAGTACCTTTTAGATTGTTGAGTTAAAATCATCAACCACATTTCATGCAGCTGTCAAATAAAAATTGTTTTTTGGCTTTTAGTTGGATCAATTGCCGGTGACTTGATGATCAGTCAGCGCCTTGTTTCTGGCACCCTGTCTAAGAGCCTTGGCCCAGTTGGTCGCAGTTTGGTTGAGCAGGAAAACAGCAAGATCCGCAAACGACACAAAAGTGCTGGGGACCACCATCAGCTTAAGACTCGATCACAGAGTCTCTCTGCCAACTGGCCGCAGTTTAACCTTCGTGTGGAGGAGGAAGGAGGAAAAGAAAAGGCATGTATGATAGAAGTGAGTGAGGTCAGTGGAAAATCAGGCCTTCAGGGTAGCCTGGAGTTGACAGAGATAAAGGATGTTGCGGAGGAGATTAAGGACAGTGGTGTGGCCCTGGACGATGATATGAATGAAGGGTTTGTGTTCCAAGATGGGATTGAACTGGAGGAAGAAAGTGCTGACCATGAAGGGAGAAGTCACAGGTGTGGTGATGGTAGTGGGCAACATGTTGATGAGAAGGGTGACCATAGAGGTAATAGGGCTTCGGACTCGGCTTTTATGAAAGTTTTGACACAAGATAAAAATGAAGTAGATGGCAGAGGTAGTGCATTGACTAGTAATGGGGAAGTGGATGCTGATAGTGATAAAAAGAGATTTGGCACTAAAAGTGATAGCCTCAAATCAGCCACTTCTAGTCCGTTACATTCCGTTCCAACTCCTGTGACTGAGAATGATCCTCTTGGTTTATTTGTGGAAGACAAACAACAACAACTCAAAGAGGAAGTCAAAATGCGTGAAAATACGCCAAAGACTTCCCCACAAAAAACAAGGGAAAGTTTTGTCCTGACACAACCATTTCAGGATGAAATTAACCGTAAAGGAAGTCAAGTTGGTGAACTTTCTTTGGGTGAGTGCAATAGTTCAGCTGCTGACAATGAAAATGGGAGTAGTAATAAACTCTTGTCTCCAGTGGACAAAGTGCAAAAAATGCTCTTTAGTAAAATGGAACGAACTAGTAGTTTTCCAGAGAATTTGGGTAATCAGAGAAAAGAGGAGGGGCATAAGGGTAAAGTTGAGGATAGCAGGAATGACACAGTGTCTCTGGGTAGATCTAGTTCATCCCTGTATGAACAAAGAACAGATGCTGTACGAGGGGCCGACTTCCGGCTGTTCCGAGCAGGAAGTTTCAGACGACACAAAGACAACTTTAGTGGAATGCTCAAAATCGCTACTGGTGCTTTTGCAACAAAACTCACTGAGATTAAACTGTCTATGACACCCAGTAAACTGGGGTCTAACACATCACTCACTCCGTCTTTTGATGACATGGATTCTGCTGAGGAAGATAGTTACAGGGACACTATGAGGAAGAAATATAGCCGAGACTACCATAAGAGTGATGATAAACTGGATGGTTCCAGTATTAACGGGGTACAAGGTGAGTCAATGATGAGAGCAAAATGTGTAGCATGGTAAATGGGCTTTCATTTTGGTTATTTTATGTATTTTGTTCTTCCTCTCTCGCCAAAAACGTGTTTGCTTTCACTTTATTTATACTGTATTTGGGGCATTTGAAATTTGTGTTTACTCTCAAATTAAATTCTCTGATATATAGCAACAATTTGCAGCACACAGTTATAGTCAAAATTTATAAAATATTTATCCAAACTTTTTGTTAATCTTTTTTTATGGCCATACTTTTTTAAAAATGTCTGACTTGTGATGTTGTAATAGCAGTTATTGACAATTGTGGCATCGGCATTTTCTATGCACACTTCTGGTAAGACACTTTTCTGATGTTCCATGCCACAAATATTTTCACCACAGTATTATTTATAAATAAGAAAATTGACCAAAATATTTAGACATAGTAATACAGATGAGAAAAACTGTTCATTTTATTATGAAAGTTAAATCTAATCCTAAAAATCCTGTATATGGTTTTATTTTCCATCCTAAAGTTAAACACTTGTACGAGATTAACCAAAGGCAGTTAAACTGTTTGGTTTACAGTTGTTAGACATCATACAGTCATCACATCTGAATTTAAATCAAGTAATGGAAAACAATGTATTGGAATCCCCACCATGGCAGTTTAAAACTCCCGCTGTTGATTTAACTCTTTGTACAAATAATGAAAAACAGACCCTCTCAAACTGTGCAACAAGAAATACTCGACCTCGTAATATATTAACCCCTCCACAACCCCCCCCCCCCCCCCCACCCCCCAACCCCCATCCTCACAAACCATATTCAGTATTTTTATGTCATTAACATGTACGAACTATTGAAGTCTTGATTCTAAGCTTGTTTTTTTCTTGAATAAGTTTTTTTTTTCAAACTGTTTATTAAGCTAACATTATATATTTTTAAACTGTATAATATTTTAATCTGTTTTCAATGATAATTAAAATTATTTTAACTTTATATATATTTTTTTTATTTCTACTCACATATTTTAATTTTAACCTAATTATGCTCTGTTCAAGTAAAACTTAATTGTATTCAAAACTTAATTGTATTCGGTGCCATATGACCTATCAAGTGTTGGTGTGCTGTAAAACCCAAAATACTATATCAGACAAAGTTAGACAAAACTGATGAAATAATGTTTATTACTTAATAATTTAAGATACAGACATACATGCACATCTGTTCATGACTTAATATATAATTATCTGAGAGGCACACTTGCATTTTCTGCTTGCTTATATCATTTTCTTTTATTTATTTTTACATTTTACATTTAAACATAGGTGAGGACCCTTCAAATCCAGCTATTAAATATATATATATATATATGTAATGAGAAGACATCTAATAATCTGACTCTTTTAGCCATTTTGATAGCTTTTTGACTAATAATGTTAAGTTTACCGTATTTTGCGGGATATACCCTCAACATCTTTTTTTTTATTGGAGCATGCAGGGTATTATCCAGAGTGGGGAATCTGTTAACAAAATTGAATTAATATACTTCAAATGGGGTTATAATAAGCAAAACACGGTAAGTCATATATGTTTGTAAATCTGAATGTTAATGTATATCATAGCGTATTTTCTTTCTTTTTTTAAATATTCTTGTTCTTAAATGATTTGGTTGTTATTTACTGGTTTTGTAGAATTTTGAATATGCTTTCCTTTTTAGCATAGCATTGAATTAAGTAATTTTGCATTTGAGCAAAGTTTAGTCTTGTTACTATGATTTATGCCTGGAAAACTTTTTGTTTTTTGTTGTTTTCTTGATTTTTTATAATTCTTTTCTGCATGTTAACAATTTTCTTAAGTGTAATATATACTCAAGTAGGAAACTTAGGTCACAAGTAATGTGCTGCATTGTTAGAAATGAATGCATCATTGTTTGCATGTATTTTACATATTTTCTATGTTTTATTACAAGCTTCTAAGCATGTGCATGAAGCATGAGTTGTAAACATATGCTTAATATGTATTTACCTAATATTCACACACACACACACATGTATTGTGTATGTTTTATATATATATATATGTATTTATTGTTGATGTATTGGTGTTTGATTTAGCCCTACCTTCTTTTTCTTTCCCTTCCTTAGTTCCCTATTCACGTAAGTATGGTGTGTGCTGCGTGATGAGTGGAAGTTTTCCTCGCACATATCATTTTAACCTTTTCGCCAAATCTTATTTTTTACCAGATCAGTATGTAACATCAATTAAGATCGGTTGTTAACAGATCTTACTTTTATAACAGTCATTATGATTGGTTCATCTTAATCATACTTTAACCCTAATCTGGATTGGTCAGGTTGAAAACTACATTATTATAACAGAAACTTTCATTGGTCAGTGTTAGGAAAGGACAAGCATATAATCATAAAGATATTAATATCATCAGAGAGAAAGAAATTTGGAGATTCTAACCATCTAATGAGAGAAAGGGTTTAACTTTGAAAACAAGTTAATGGGGTCCTACCGATATCCACAGTTATCTCCCTTGCGAAGTCAGTTTAGAGTGATTTCCCTTTGGTATTGGGTAGTTCCGTTTGTTGAGAAAAACGACGATCAGATAAAATATCGAGATTTATCCCTGTGTTCTTAAAGGAATTTCAATGTTTGCTCTATATTCAACGTAGGAAACTGATGCAGAACAGCAGTACAGCCAAAGCTAAGAAGGAAATTATGTATGATAGAGTAAAACTGTTAAAGTCGGAACAGTTTCTCAAGAAACTGTATTGGTGGGGTAAAATAAGCTGGTACTTAATCTCGACAGATCGTCCTGTAATACTGGCGTGTTGCGATTAATTTCGCTATTTTAGTTGCCTTTTTCGTCATTGATGAGCTGCAGATAATTTGTGTAAGCTTTTAATGTAAATGTGCTGGAAGTGAAATGGTAATTGGAGCAATTCGACTATAGTAATGCATTTTTATACTAGTCATGATTGAAATTAAATGTGTGGCATATAGGGAGTTAGCAACATATGCAACCTATTTTGGTGTGTGTATTTTTGGCTCCTTTATCCTATTTTCATTAACTCATTGAGCCCTACAGCCAATTAACCAGTCATCCACTAGAGGCATTTCTCCAGTTACCCTCTACACCTGGTGGGGGTCTTATCTGCCCCTCATGCCTGGTGACACATCTGGTGTGGATTACCGGTCAGTGTAAGATATTGTGGGTGGATGTATACACACGCAATAAACATGTCATTTTGGATATACTCTAAAAGTATATTTTCACATACTTGCAGCACAGAAAGTGCTTTACACAACCGTGTAATTTTTAACACTGTAAGAAAAGAAATACTTCAGAAAAGAAAGAAAATGACTGAAATCTGAAGAACGAGTAAGATTAATAATATCAAAATTAACACAATTTAAATGATTAAAATAAGATATAATTGACCTCATCAAGTTTTCTTATCTTTATAACGTAAATGACACTGCTTTATTTAAAAAAAATTATATAATGAGTAACTTTAAAACAGTCGGCCGTCTTTGATTGAAAGTTGCGATTTACCGGTAGTTTGAAAAAATAACGCTCTTAAACTTCATATTTGACTGAAAACTTCCGCTATTTCCAAGCGTTAGCTTTTGTCTTTTGATCTTTTGATGTTTGCAATTATATTATAATTGGATCTGACATAGGTAATTCCACATATCCGCCGATACATGTGCGTATAAATAGGTATTTTAAAGCTAACAGTAAGGTACATCGCCGTTTTTCTTGACATAATTAATTCATTGTGTTTACATCTGGGTTACATGAAATTCCAATACATATATTTCAGGCCATAAAAACCTTTCATGTGACCATGCTTTTCCCTAATCCACAGCCATTTTCAACATAAAATCGGCGTACTCTCAATATAGTTTACTGTATACAACCGAAACCGGAACTACCCAAAGAAGCGCCACCTCGTTCAAGGGAGGTAAATACGTTGCAAAATCAGGGATAACTCCATATATCAGTAGGACCCCATTAACAATAGCAACATAAAAAAGTATCTAACATGAGTGTGTAATAATTTTCCTAAAACTTACATTTCATGACATTTTTTTTTTTAATAAATGCATTTGTTGAAAGATCTTCTTTAAAAGAATTAATGGGCATGACAAAGTCATAATTTAATTCCTAAAGTCCACAATGACACAACCTTTTCAAGTAGAATTGAAATTATCAATCAAAACATATTACAATGTACATCATTTTTCTGTAGTATTTCTATTGTTTTATTAGGATTACATTTGCTTGACAGAGAATTTCTTCATATTGTTTAATAGTATTCCTTTTAATCTATTTTTATATAGAGGTTTAAATGCATGAGTTTCGTGCATTGTATCTTATGTTAGATTAGTTGCTTTTGAAAAAAAACTATGCTTTAAAAGAACTATTATTTTCACAAATTTTATATTTTCTGACACCAAGCCTTTATTTTCCTACTACTATAAAAACAAACAACTCATAATTTAATTTGACTTTGTCATTACCTATCTCTTCTATAGAAAATTATTGCATAAATCATTGCTCCATGTAGTCCTTGGCAAACACTTTGTTTCAAATGTTTAAATAGACAAAAAAAATTACAGGCTTAGAAGTTGGGTTGTAGATCTGTAAATATTTAATTATAAACTATGTTTTTCTAAGCAAAACTCTGGTCATAATACTGAACAAAGTTTGCCAGTGGGTAAGAAAACCTTGTGCATTTTTCAACAGGATTTGTCTAAACTTTTCACAGGATGCCATAGCACATATTGTCAGGATTTTATGATAGGGTGCAGGTCCTTGTTACTAAAAATAGATTTTTTGTTTGTTATATAATTTCTTTTAGGACAGAAAAATATTAGGAGATATGTATCAGTAGATACATGTACTTAATGGCAAAAGCAAGATTTGGATTGATTTTAGATATATTGTTTCAAGGTCACAAGTATATTGTTTCAAGGTCACCAATATATTGATTCAAGGTCACCAGTAAAAAAAATTCCAGGTCACTATTACTTAAAAAGTTTTTTTTTGAGTCAGATGGTGGATAATCTGATTTTCACATTATTGAGTATGTTCATGTGTATGCCAGTTTATATTTGTCATTTAATATTGCTATAAATATGCATCTGTTGACATTTATTTTCTTAATATTAACATTTTCAAGTACTGGGTATATGACTCTTTAAATTACATGTGCATCAAAACACTTACTTCTTTATGAAAGCAATTTTTTTTAGATTTTCTTATTCTTATTTTAGCTAAGCAGACCTTACTTTTTATTTTCCTTGTTTCATGCCTTCAAATTGTTTATATATAAATAAAAGTACATGTGCTGAGTATTTCACAAATATACTCACTTTTTAAATTTTGTAGTCTTATTACTTAGTAGTAATTTCAGTACAATTAGCTTTATAAGTGTTTGAAAATGTAATAACATTTTTTCTTGTTGTTTCATCATAGATTTTGCATTTCTGTTAACTATTCATTTAGGGATAATATTTTGACTTTTTATTTCATCTCCACTGGGCCAAATTCTACCAATGGTTACTTTAAAATGTGTAATGTTAAATATTGCACATGGATTAAGTCATCATGTGTAAATTACTTAGCATTTAGGTTTTAAGTTTTTGAAGAAGACAAGGGTTTTTGGAATCAGAGAACTGCATATATAGTTCTTCATTGACATTTCAAATATAAGATTCTTACCTGAGGTATAACCCATTATTGAAACATTTGAAATGTTTTAGTTCTCTCCATAGTGGGAAGGTACTAGGTGTTTTTATATACCGGTACTTTATATAAGAAATATAATAAAAGCGCCCAACCTTTTTTTATAAATTCTTATCTCAGTCAACAGGGTTCCATATTATGCACATGCTTTAGTCATAAGTGTTTTTGGAAAGTTTAAAGGTGGAAAAATCTGCAGTAACTATACACCAATTACCTACCCACAAGGGAGGTAAGAATGTATTTTTAATAGAGTAAATTCCCTTTACTTACTAAACAAGGGAATACTTAATAATTAAATGTGGTTGAATTCACATTTGGTTTGGTTTTAGAGTTTAGATTTGTTTGTGAATTATTTGTAAACACTGAAATTTTGGAAATAGAGTGAGTTTTAATTAGTACTTATTTACACAATTAATTACTAATACAAAATCATGTATTGGTCATTTAAAGTCATAGGGTTGTCGATGTATAAAGGTAATATACACTGAAGGGAACACTTATATGACCATTAACATAAAAGTATCTTAAGACAAAAAATCAGGCGTCTGTGTAAGTTTTCTTTTGTTACATTTATATCATTTTCTTTTTAGAACTAGGGAGTGTCTGAGGCAGTGGTCCACCATACCTGCAATGCTTTAGTTTCCTCTTTTATCTCAAGATGAGCCTTTCTGATACCTTTCTGTCAGGCATCAACAATTTGTTGCTTAGAAATTGTGTACATTTTGAAAGCTGAGAAAACACATATGTACAGTCAAGAGGTCACATACTTTAATATTCATGGAAGATGACCTAAATTTTCTTTCAATGAGAAAAAAGGCAATAGTTATACCCAGACCTTGGCTTCATTTTTCTGCAATAGTTAAAAGTTGTTGACCACAACCATGCTTGTGCATTATGTATTAAACCAAAAGCTTTAAGTTGCTAACATACCATAATCTTTATTTGGCCATTTCCTCGTAAGCATATCAAAAAATAAATATAAAAATCCATTTACCTTAACTTTTCCTTCTCCATTGCAATCTCAAACAAAATAACACTGAAAGCCTTTGGACAATAGTTTATTTGTGTACCTTTTAAGGCCTCTAACAACTGTTTTCTCCTTCATTATAGAGAGTGCACCAAGCCACGCCTCCTTTATGGAGCGGATGGATCGCCAGTGTCAGGAGGAGCACCTGCAGCGCTGTGAGGTGGAAGAACCCATTGAGACTGATGAACCTGAGGTTGAAAAGGCCATAGAGGTGGATATCTGCAGTCTCCATCGATGCCCCAAGTGTCGGTGTCTGCTGTACGATGAGGAGATCATGGCAGGATGGAACGCTGATGATTCAAACCTGAACACAGTCTGCCAGTTCTGTAACAACAAGACTGTGCCTCATCTGCTGATTTATCTTAAGGTTGGTGGAGATGCTCAACTTTCATCATCCTTAATGTGTTGTCTTTTATCCAAGTATTCTGAGTTTGCATGTCTATATGCATCATAACAAAACCGGAATGTTAATCAAGAGTTAGTTGGCCATACTTAATGACATTTAGTTTTTATTTCTGCTATTATGTGTTAGCTCTTTAATTTGCTTCCTTTCTACTTGCACCGTGTTTTTTTTCTGGTAGCAGAAAAAATGTAGTGCTATTATGTCTATTCTGTTGATGAGAACAATTAACCTTTGCATATGGCATACAGTACAGAGACAGATTGGTACACATGCTTAAAATTAATAAAACAAATAAAATGCTTCTAATATTGCTTGTAGGATCATCGCGGCAAGAAGAAGAGTGCAGATTCTCATGATGAAGCTGATGATGATTTGATAGGGTTGGATGGCCCGAGTGAACATGCCTGCATGGACTCCTCATATGGCAAAGATGCCAGCATTTGTCCATCCAGCAGCTCTGACCATGATTTTATCATTGGTGAAATGGACGATAACAGCTCTGTTAAGAGCTTTGAAGATCCATGGATGCGACGCTCGGCTATAGAAGAAACATCTAATTCTCCAGACAATCCATCCCCAGAAAGATCGGAGCCTATGACCATGCATGAGGCAGCAAGGCGAGGCATGCATCGGCGGACTGCTAGCGAGTGTTTCACTGCTGCGACAGATATTTATGGTTCCTCTGTTGATTCTATGGAGAGTTTAACATACAGAAATTTACGCTCACCCTTAAGTATATCAATGGACAAAACAGATCCATATACCATAGAAGCTAAGGCTCAACGAACTCCAGAACATAAGAAGGCAGTGTTTGACAGGTATGTGACATGGTATTAGATTAGACTTTGAAAGAAACTTTTATATATAATAAATTATTAGTTTCTTATAATGAAGTTGGTGATTTATACTGAAATCAGGTTTCTGTGATTGATATGTTGTTTTGTTTTGAAATTCATAGCAACAACTCAGTTATGTTCATCATAGCAGCATCTAGCTATTTTGTTGGAGAAAAACAAATGTCTATGTTGCATCAGCAGCCCACTGCAGTTCAACTTGAAGATCTTCCCACATTAGTTCTTTTGCCCCTACTGGGAAACAAACCTACATGGTTAGAGACAAGCTGTCAGAGTTTGTGACTCTTATCACTCAGCCACAGGTGACACCATAATTGATACTAGAAGTTTACAAACATGAAGTGGATTTATAGAGGTCCGCTGGCAGTAGCTTTCAAACACTGTAATGATGAGGTTATATTATTTCGTCTATAAATGTTTAGTGAAGTTTTGTGGTCAACTTGAATTCATATATAATCTTAATCCTACATCTATCTCATTGACAAAATGCTGACATTAGACATACTGATGCAGACCATTACTACCATGGTAGCTTGAGTGAACTGGATAATCTATTGTTGGAGTTCAAAACAAGAAAAATAGAAAGTTATATAATAATTAACAGTTAAATATAATAATTAGCAGTTAAACATGCACATTTTCCCCCATTTTATGTAATGCAGCAAAATTCTTCCTTTTTCAAAGGCCTCGGCCCGTCTACATTTTGAGAAAAAAAAACAGGTTGTTGCTTATTGAAGCAACCAGGCTTGGAACCTAATTCTTTTCGCTGTTGTTGCAAAAGCACCTTGTGATTGTCTGTGAAAAAAGGTTAAGTCTTGTACGTGTGTTGTTTTCCAGAAGGAACCAGGCCCATGAACCTATTTCTGTGCCATACCTGAGTCCTCTGGTGTTGAGAAAGAACCTTGAGACCATCATAGAGAGTGAAGGCAACTCAACATTATCCAGGGATACATTCTTAGATGAGCATCCAATTTTGTTCTGGAACCTGGTATGTTGTAGTATTAATGCTTTGTGGGTTTTATTTATTCCTTGATTTTAGTATGAGGCTTTCTTATCAGAGAAATAATAGTGACATATGGTTTACATTAATGTCACTATTTTTGTTGGATATATTTGTAACCCGGATCTGGTAGCGCAGTCGGTAGATGTCGACTGCATGAACAGGAGGACCCTGGTTCGAACCAGGGCCGCGACATACCAAAGTCATAAAAAATGGAAGTGCTATAGCTCCTTTGATTTTGCTCAAGCAAATATAATGGTAGTTCCACAACTGGTTGGCCAGGTGTCATGGTAATTTAACTGGGTTTAAGTAAAGATAATAACTAAGTTTCTTTATGAATATGACCCCAGATCTCGTCAATTATTTTTTCTGTTATAGGGCATGTACATGCAATATATTTTTAACAAATTGTAAAATTTTGATTGATGTTTCCATTTTATGATGCTTATGGACTGGTATTTTCCCTGCTTCAGGTGTGGTACTTCAAAAGAATAGGTACTACCAGTCACCTACCTGGTTTCCTGCTAACTGCCAAGTCATACAACAAGGACCCAGAGGTAATGTTATAATTTTTGTTTCTCACAGTTTAGAAACACAAACATGACTCATTGTGCATAAGTGTTTTTTTTGGGTTTTTTTATATAATCCCCTATAGAGCAATTGAGATTTAAATGACCTTAATGGTCTTGTCCTTCATTTTGTTGTCATTTTTTAACAGTTCCCAAAATACATAATACTTTTTAATTTTTGTAATAGGAATGAAATTGGGGGAAAATCAATTAAAAAAAATCATTTTACTAAAAGATAAGAAAGATGTCAAAATTGCAGCTTGTATTGTTTGAACTGGGGGCTTTAAGTGCGCGAGGCTAGCACATAACCTCTCAAACATCAAGCAAATCCTACATTCCTGCTATTCATAAATTTCATCTGACTTTATAGGAATACTTCTACAGTCTTCATTGAAAGAAATGTTCAAGAAGTTCCTTTCCTCTGTTACTGATAGAGTAAATTTTGATTGTGGAAAGATATAAAAACTATGTGAAGACTAATGTTAAGGACATTAAAAAGTGCATCAGCAAAACCATTATGATGGTACAAGGTTTTCTTACTATTTCCTTCTTAGAGGTGGGTATCAGTCCAGCTGGCAGTTGTAAGCTTGCAAGACAACTATACCTTTCCAGCTGTATAGGGAGAATCATTCATAAGAGGGTGGAGATCTGTGTTATGTGAAACAATCTTTACCTTGAAAATTAACTTTCTACCTACATACATAAACTCTGAAATACAATCTGTGTGGGGCCTATAAAGGAATCACACCTGTGTTTTGATCTGTTCATTTGTAGATTAAATTTTTTCGCGCAAAGGTGGTCAGATTTTTATTATTGTTTACAGGACTGTTAAGTAACAAGCTTAGTTGTACATATTGTGAGATTAATTTTTTTGACAGACCTGTTTATCCCGGAGTTATGGCCCTTATTATATCAATATATAAACTATGGCAAAGCATTTTCAGGAGGGATTCATCATTGACGATGATTACTCTTGTTTCTTGTATCATTTTTATTTCTTTTAACCAGTTGTACAAGAATGCTGGTTACACTGCTCAGAACATCCATATCCGTGTCAAGTGGGACAACCTGCGGCTGCACCAGGAGACGGGGTTGCCCATGTACACTGCCTGGAACAAGGGCCAGAGCTCGACCACAGTGGACGCCCTGCTCACTGAGTCCCAGCCATTCAACAGGGCGTGAGTACAGTGACATTCACTTTCGCTAGATGGATTTTAAACTTTTTACAGAATTGCTGAAAACACTGTATGAACTTATATTACTGCTAAAATAAAAAGCTTTCAAATCACTCTTGTTTTTTAGATAAACTGACAAAAACTGATAAAATGTACTTGAATGCTTGTATAATTTTAAGTAAAAGAAAACAAATGCCTTTACGTCCATAATGCGGCACTGTTAAGACTTAACCATGCCCTTTACCCAGATGGATTCATTAGTTACTGATTGCAAAATTGAAATAATTGCTAAAAATTGTGTTAAAATCTTTGTGTGTTTTTTTTTCATTAATTCAACTGGAGTGGTACTCCTACTTATCACTATATAACCAGCTGCTTTGGAGAACAAAATGTATAGTGTTCACTTAAGACCAGTCTGTCCTAAAAATGCATTTGGTGCATAAATAATTTGGGGGCTGGACAAAATCCCTCCAGACGAAATCCCTTCCGGTCATTTTGTTGTGGCTCCTCGCTTAACTCACCAGGGTGTGTTGTGGTATTTAAAGCATATGTCTGTTGATTTCCTCTATTATATTGAGTTCTAACAGAGTATCCACATACTCTGCTGTAAGGAGTAAGGAGAAAATAATTTGCCACTTTTTGATTGGTTGAAATTAGCTGGTTTATACAGCTTCTTTTATTGTTTGTCCCCAGTGTGATGTACCAGATCATCACGCACATTCACTGTAGTGATGTTCTGACGCCCATCAAGATGGTGATGAATGGCAGACGGCGGCTGAGGACAAGACGGAAGCGCTTCCGCAGCATGTACAGAGAGATTCTGTTCCTATCTTTTGTTGCTTGTGGAAGGGAGAACATTGATCCAGGTACAGGTTTTTATTTATACATAACTGGTTTTACATACAAACGCAAGACATCAATTTAATCAATAATGAATCATTTATCATAAAGCGGGGTGGGGATCATGTCAAACAATTAGTCAAATTTCCCAAAAACAAGAGAGTTTGAATGAAAGCTGCTATTACCTTAGTTGTTACATTAATTCATTGAAACTTTACGCAATAAGTTACTTTTTGCTTACCCATAATACTAGTTTCCAGTAGTTTTATTTTTATTTTTCACCATTGAAAACTACTGGGAGTGCCTGTGGCATAGTGGTAGAGTCACAGTCTTGAAACTCCACTGACTGCGTAGACTCTCACTGCATGTGTGCAAGACCTAATGTGGGAAGGTCTTCCAGCTGACCTGCGGTGTGCCGATGGTTCTACCCTGACATTTGTCTGGGGTCTTCCTCCACCGAATTGGACATCGCCATTAATGATCATAAATGCTTGCTGTAATGTATTCCTGAAAACATTGACCACGTAGAGTTAAAAAGTAATTACTTGCACAATCCTTTCAATGAAAATTGTTGTGGCAATTAAATTAGTTTGATGTATTAATGAGTACAGAACAGATAATTTTGTATGTTGCAGATGCATTTGACCGCGAGTACAGAGGGGCCTTTGTGAAGCTGATAGGGGCTGAACTAAAGAGGCTTCAAAGGGATGACAAACCACGCTCCATGCTTGTGCAGAGTTGTCGTAATGCGTTCGGGAGGTTAGAAGTGTAAATAATGTCCACAAACTTTGTGTGTCTGAAATATATCTTAATTTACCTTTATTCAACAGACGTGTCATATGTTAAGTTTCTGCAGGTATAAATATGTCCTTAAATTAAATTTGTTGAAACTTGTTACCAAGTTTTTTTTAATGATGTGAAGTTGTAAATTTTCTTTTCTTTTCTTGTTAGGTGTTTTACTAGAATCACTTAATTACTTAGACGCTGAAATCAATTTTTAGTTAGTGAAGTTAGTCATGGATAAAAGTATTCTAGGTGCTTTTGGTATTGATCCAGAAAGCGGGAGAAAATTCTTTTGTTTTTAAGATATTCAGATTTTATTAAACTATGACTCAGTAATTCCTTTTTGTAAATATTTTGGTCGGTAATGATCTTGTTTGATTTTTGTCGGTAATAATTCTGTTGATTCTTTTAAGTGGTGTGTCCATAAACACTAAGTATTGATAATAATAAGTATTTTAAAAAGAAGGTTTTTATAGTAATGTAAATTAATCTTCTCATGATGTATCACCCATATTATACTAACTTCCAAGGGGTGCCCATGGCATAGTAGCTGATTTGTAACTCCTGACTGCTTAGCCTCTCACTGCCTGGGTTCGATTCCCAATCGGGGCAAAGGACTTAATGTGAGAAGGTCTTCCAGCTGACTTGCGGTGCGCCCATGGTTCTACCTGGACATGTGTCTGGGGTCTTCTTCCACCAAAAAGCTAGATGTTGCTATAATGATCATAATTGGTTGCTGCAATGTATTTCCAACACAAAACAAACTTTAAAAAAAAAGTTTGTAGCAATACCTATATCAGAGATCCATTAGAGTTTACTGCACAAAAAAGTGTATTTTTTATTAAAATACAACAGTAATTCTTATTGGCCCTTTAGATCTTAGTTGAAGTTGATCATAAATTTCCAAGTATAAAATAACAATATTAGCAGGATATAAATATTATATCCTAGTTTGTGTAAGTATTAATTAGTCTTGTTTACCTTGTACTGATAGTTTGTTTATAAAATTCAAACAGCCATCTCAAAAAAAAATGAAATACTTTAGGTAGGATGATGAAGCCAACAAATAAATAAGTTGAAACTAGATGACAAGATATGGTATAAATCATTTGCACTCATGGCTTCACTGATCATGTTCGCCTCAGTATGGCACCTCACTACCTGGGTAAGAGCCCCAGTCGAGAACTCTCATGTCACAAGATCCTCTAGCTGACTTGCTGTGTGTTGTGGGGTTCTACTTACATGTAGATTTTTGTCAGAGGTCCTGCTCTGTATCTAAAAATATCAACTAACAAATAACTTGTATAGAACTGCTTATTAAAAGGGAGAAAATGTTTTTTTTACAAGGAATGTACATCTGTTTAACGTATTAACAAATCTGGGGTCCTGCTCACTATCTAAAATTGACAACTAACAAAAAACTTGTCTATAACTGCTTTTTTTTTAAAGGGAAACATTTTTTTTTGTAAGTAAGTAAATCTATTGAACTTTTTTACAAGTTTGGGGTCCTGCTCTCTGTCTAAAAATGACAACTAACAAAAAACTAGTATAGAACACCTTTTTGTTTTAAAGAGAGACTTTTTTTACAAGTGATTTGTGCCGTAAGACATTAACAATTTGTCTGATCCAGAGCTTGACATTCTGCTGCTCGTGTCTATGTTCTAGAATGTCTAACACTCATGTTAATGCATATCTGTTCGGTTTTGCCATAATTTACAAATCCATTCAAGCTATTATGATTTCTATTGATAGCTTTATTTTTAAGCTGTTGTTTTTTATTTAAATGTTACACTACAAAAAAGTTTTTATATATAACATTTATTTTGCATATAGAAAAATTGAAATAATTAACCTTATTATCAAAATCTTGTAAAAGTTATTATGAGACTTGTGCAATAACTTACTTTTGGACTTTATACCGTCCGTCGGAAAAACTGAAAACCATTCCAATGCTTTGAAAACACATAATTGACAGTAGCAGCTTCAAATGCCTTAAAAACAAATGCTTTATCTGTATTTTCTGCAAGTGTCCTCATGAAATGTATAAATATAAAATGATAATAATTAAGGTGATGAATTAAAAGAGAAAACTATGCTGTATGTAATTCCTTAAATATAGTTAATTGATTGTACACAAGGCAGCAAGATGTGTTGTTTTAAAAACACCCAAACACCCATTCCACAGTCTTTGTTATTTGTTTTATTGACAGTTGTAATGTTATAAAAGTACATTAAATAATGACACTAAGTCAAATTTACAAGTATGATACGTACAGATATTGTGTTAATGACTTTCTAATGCAAACATGTTGATTTTCTTTAGTGTATTGACTTTAAGAATGCATGTACAAGTACACCAAGTTCATACAAGATTTCTACTTACGTGTCAATAGAAGATTATTTATTTTGTGTGTGCTCTTTTTTCACAATAAACAAATTACCGGGTTGCATTTTAGTGTGTTTATTGTGAAATTGAGTAATGCTTTGGATATTTTTATTGTTGTTAAACCTTCAGATATGAAATATATGGCTATATTTTAGTCACATCAGTTGGGTCTGTCTGTGTTTTTTCTGTAGACAAGGTTCGTCGGTCCTTTATCTCTACTACATTTGGTCATAGTTTAATGAAAATGTACAAAACTCAGTTGTGCATATCATTGGCACGCTTTGTTTAGTTCAATTATGGTCCTTTGTTATATTTATTGAATACAGCAAAGTGACAAAGCAGCATATTGGAGGGTTTATCATTTTAAATGATTATTTTAATTTATATTAGATTGCACACAGAATTGGCAAATATAAGCTATTCTACTTTGTTCATCTATTGTACACTTTGTATGAATGAACTTTTTCATATGTGCTTGAACAGTATGTATTAATATGTAATGCAGTGAAAATGTTCAAGTATAATTTACAACTTCTACACAAACTGATAAACTGATAAATACCATTTGTTTTAAGTGAGATTTTGGAATGTGTGTATCTTAAATTTGTCCATACATTGCTAAATATATGCATTGAATATTTTGTTTGATATGCATTGAATATTTTGTTCGATATGCCTTGAATATTTTATTGGATGTACACAATTTCTTTACATGTTAGAAAAGATATCCTGAAAACAAGAGCTGAAACCATACCCACTCCCACCGGGGAGCTTTCTGTTCAGAATATGAACTATTTGCTTTCGATCCACCATCAATACACATTCTTTGTCTCTCTCTGTCCTTGCTGTTGTTCTTTAATAAGTTATAAGTACTGTTAAATAAAGCATGATTAAGTTGTAAATATAGCAAGTATAACATTCTAAAATGGTGTGATGTGTATAATAATGCAATAAATCTAGTGTAGATCGTTTGGCTGCTTTCTAAATTGTACATATAAATAATGCTGAGTTCTAAATAAAAAAAAATGTATATGTATATAATTCTATATTTTATTTATATTATATTATTCTGGTTAAATTGGTGTTTATCGTCAAGTAGCGTGTATTTTACTAAGTCAAAGTTGCTAAACAGACTTGAAAAGGGTGTACATTTATGCATTGTTAATAAATAGAGGCATAGGAAAATATGTGTAAAGGAAACTCAAGTATAAAATGACATTATAAGGGTATTTTCTTGATTTACTTTTTCCAACATGTATTAGCAATGATATATTTACTATGTCTTGATGGTTATGTTTGTCCTACTCAATTGTAAAATATTACATAAATAAAATGTGTTAAATGTGTTTTTATGTTATCACTTTTTTTCTGAAGCTGTGAAGTTGCCAATAGTTACAGCTATACTAGAGAATGCACCTTTGATCTTGTGGTCCAGTATCCTTTGAACACAGTGGTTAGGGTAAGGTTTCTCCAATGCAACCAGAAGAATTATTTTTACCTGAAAAGATCCTGTGAAATGCTGTTTATTGGTATCCTACGTCCATGTGAAAAATAAGGCATCACATATTTTTAAACAAAGTAAAATACATGACCTTTTACAACTGAGACCACATTATCATTTTTGGGTATAAGCTCTGACATCTATGTCTATATTTAGTTGAAAATCCCCATATTTTATAGGTAGATTTGTAAAAAATGCACATTTAAAGTGACAAAATTCATTATTTGTACTGTCTTGCAATGGAGAAAGTGTTATAAAACTATTATAGGAGTCTATGCAGCAATTATGCCCAATTTCCCCAGAACAGAGTTAGGGTAATGTTACACGTTATAAATTTAGGCACATTGTCAGATACCACATTTAAAATACTTTTCTAAAATGAACCATTGTGTTATCTGGAAATGAAGTAAACAAACGAAGTTACATGGTTCAGATATTTGGCAACAAGATATTGAATAAAACTTGTTAAAATAAACATTAAAAGATTCTTTCCGAATATTTTAAAATATATTTCTGACAACAATAAACACAAAAATTCTTACCCATGAAATTTCACATTAAATAAGGAAAAACTAAAAACCATAACAGCTTCAATGAAGCCATGTAATTGGTACAAAACAATTCAAAGCAAGAAGTATACAGGCTCAGTAGACGGACCAAAATAATGGCGTTTGATCCTTCTTTGGGTCCACTTACAACCAAAAATAAACTGATAAGTACATGTATCAGAACACAGACTATATTGAAATCTGTTATGTAAATATTGTACCAGGTGCAATGTAAAATAAGTTGGTACCAAGCCTTACTGAAAGTCAGTAGCCCACTGAACAGTAATGCAACAGGCACCTGGTTTGCATCATATAAAAACTAAGCATATATTTATTTTTGCTTTTACTACATTTTTTACAGCGAAGATCGAGGTCATATAGGGATCATGCAGTGTTTACTTTCTGCACCGAACAACGCAGCGTCAAAAAGTAGTTCATACGCGGATTACTTGGTGTCATAGCTGCAAGAATAATTGTCTTCTAATCATAACTTTTTTGTAACATAAAGGGTGGTGATTTTTGTTATTATTGCAAAGTAAACTGATGTACAAATTAAACTTATGCTAAAAGTTCACATTATTTCAGCGCGGAAGAAGATTTACAATAGTAGTAACAGTGGAAATGGTTGAAGAAAGAACACCTGTTTAAGCAAGAATAATAAAACTCAAAGCATCATAATGCAATCGTCAGCTTATAAAATATCATGGGAACCTCTTTGAAGCTGACTGCAAACAACACAGAAAGCGCTGGAAAAGAGGCAGCCATTCTGACGATTCCAAGCAGGCTCAAAATTGGTATCGCAGCAGTAAATTTTGCCGCAATATATAACGTTGACATTTTGTAAATAACATGTTGTCAATGTGAAAATATTGATGCATTTCACGAAAACAAAAGCAAAGTCTAAGAACAGCTTAAGTGAACAAACACTTTTGCAGCCTGGGTCAGGCCAACATTTTGACACCATGGCATATGTTAAATGAATTGCAATTCCATACCTGCATGTTCTTAACCACTCTACGAAAGTGTAAATATGCATTTGATAATATCAAAATAAAAATAATCATCAACAGAAACCTTTCTGCACCCAAACTTGGTCATTTAATGTATTAGAAAAGGACAATGTATTTTATGTAATTATAATTTAATTGTGAATGCTTATTGATTGTGTTAACTTAATGGAATGTGAAAGAATATGAGAGCAGAAGCCAGAATCTTTAATTCTGTTTGTGATTTCATAAAATAGTTATACAGTAACTATAATGTGATGATGCTAGGAAACGCATAGATCTATGATAATTACATTTATTCAATTTGCAAGATGTTTGAAACATTTTCATTATTTAAAATAATAAAAAGTACATTTTTATCTAGGTCATCATACAGGAAAAACTATTATTATTACAGCTCTGCTGTCTGTCCTTTCTCTGTAAAATGCCTAAATTATCGATTGCTGAACAATAAATAACACAACAATACGAGATCCTTTGTGTTCAGATTACAGGTACAAAAGTACAGTTTTTTAAAAATTATTTTGGTCTGCTTAATAAGTCATTATATCATCAAGTTCAGTAAATAGCTTTATTGCACGACAAAACTGGCTGTTCCAGCCTTTGATTGGCATTTTCCTTCCTTTTTTGCCAGGTTAGCATATTTACAGCTACTTAATTTTAAGTTTAAAATGGAATGTATTGTTTACCTTTTTGAACAAATTCACCAAATATTCCCACCCAAACTATTGGAAGCCCGCTTTTTGGTAGAATGGGGGAGGTGCAGGCGCGTTTCTGCCATTACGCACTTTACGCACGTGCGTAACCTCCGTTCGAAAAATCGAAAATCTACAATTACCAAAAACACTAAGAAAGTCGATGCCTAACCCGGGTTAGGAATGATATATTTTATTTCCGTAGTTTCTATGTCATTAAATGTTATTACCACACCAATCAAATTGAAAAAGTTTAAAATGATTAAACTTATACACGTCAGGATTTTAGTCGTTCATATTTTGCGTTAAGTTCCTCGCATGTCCGCATTTTACCTGTTATTCATTAGAAAAGAACCGAATATATACAAAAGTATTACTACAAAGGTTATTTCCCTTGTAATTGTGCGTAACTTGAGATACGGCCCAGATACGCGCCTTGGGAGCTGGCTCCTTTTTCATTATTCCTAGATGCCACACTGCAGTTTAACGTGTGTCGGGTACATTTATAAATAATCATAAATTGTGCACCTTCCACATCTCTATCACCCCATATCAAAATGCTGCTGAAAGGCAGTGGAACAAGATTGTATGTTATTATGCTATTTTAGACAGAAGTAGCAACTATAGCATAATGTACCAGAACAAACCATACAAAATGCAAATAACTCAATTCGTATATACAACGTTATGTATTGTGTATTTTGAGGCGAATGGGCGGCCTTTATTCATTAACATAGAATTATGGTTTGTTCTGTTCCGAGTGAAATGGGCATATTTGGGAATAGAGAAGACTACTTTTTTGACGAAGTGATCAGGAATGTTTACTTGAACAAAACTCATTTTTAGCATAATTATGTTTGTTACCCCACAAAACGTCCATAATATAAAGATTGGTTAAATAAAGCAAACGAGGCCATTATAAAAAGGATGAGCAAGATTTCAATCTCTGTCCTGCAGGATTGAAAGTTTAAGTAGCGGCGTCTTAACCGACTGAGCTTACCGGACAGTTCAGCGTGATTTTCCGAAATTCTATTTAACAATGATATAAAAAATGTAAACACAAAAATATATATAAGCTTTATCAAAATGTACACATTTACAAAAACTTACAAACATTTGAAACAAAATGTAATACAGGCACATGATTAAAACTGTTTAGGAATAGTAATAAAATCAATAGAAGTACGAATTTGTAGTCTGCAAATAGAAAAAAAAATTGTAAAAATGTCAGATTATGTGAGTCACTGTTGTTTTGTTGTTATTTGGTGTGAATTGAAAGAATGTGATGGAAAATCCTATGCAAACCTAAGCTGTTTTGTAGAGATCAGTCACAAGGATTTCAAGGCAAAATTTGATTCTAACATTTTAGAGAAGGAAATTGATCTTGAATCTGTGAATGTCTCAGATAGCAGCAATCAGCTGCCTTATCTGAGGACAGACCCTGATGATCAAATGTTGTTGCATGATGAACATTCAAATGGTTTAGAGAAAGTTCAATCTTTAGTTGAACCAAATACAGCTGGCTGCACAGATCTGGACAAATGTGCATATAATTCAGAGATTCTAGACTTAAACACGAACACCAGCATACCACCTCCAATCCCAACATTTCTCCAAATTTCAAGTCACCCTGTCAAAAACACAACTATCTCCGCACTTTTATGGCGCTATATACAATGTTCAGAATTTCAGTGTCATCAACAATTAAAATTCATGAGCAAAATGTTTGTTACATCCACAAACACACAAAAACCTCAAATGTAATTCACGTTTCTTAATGCCATGTACATAGCATCTTTAATGAAACACGTCCTTGATATTACACACTACATGTTTAACTTAACACGACCGTGAGATTTTTTTTGTTGTTATTTTCCAACCTGTTTTTTTTATCGTAATCAATAAAATTACATCTTTATGTGTAGCGCAAATAAAATAAAAGAAATAACATGTTTATTGTCTTATCTTTTGATGGTAAAATAAAATTATTTCTTACAGCCAAATTGCTCTATGCACGCGCATGAATCCATTAAAAAAAACCTGTTGATGGTGGGACAAAAAGAATACGAAGTTAGTGTTGATTGGGATAAATGTTATCATGCACGGCCCGAAAATCAGAAAGCACCCAGCAGAGCCTTGTGCTTTCTGATTTTCTTAGCCTCGCATGATAACATTTATCTATATCAACACTAACCTGGTATTCTCTATATGTCTCATAGTGTGGTGTGCCTGTGGTTCTACCCAGACTTAAGTCTGGGGTCTTTCTCCACCAATAATAAGCTGGACGTCGCCAATATGAACATACTAGTAATAAACAGCAATCTAGAGCTCAGAGATATTTTAATCAAGCATACTAAGCTTACACAAAATAGAGAAGACCGACTTATGATGAAGTTCTCATCCTGACCGGGACTCAAACCCACGCGGTGAGGGGCTGAGGAGTTACAAGTCAGCAACTCTAAACGCTCGGCCAGGGGCAACCCTCTGTATTATTTATTTTTAAGTTACTCAAAATGTTCTATATAGCGCTTTGGTTGGTCTTGCTATCTATAAAATGTTTGTACCAAATTTGGCACAAATTAATCAATGAATATTTGTTTTTTAGAAAAAAGAAGAAAAAAAAAGACACTCTCTTAATTTGTAATAAATGATACAGAAATAAATTTGAAATAAAGAATTAGGATGAATATACGGTGATTGGAACCCCAAACCTCCAGTTTCAAAGCCATTTAGGCCTAATTTTAATACTCTTCAATTTGAGACACTGAAGTATGTATTGCTCTATATGCACCTAAATGTAAGAAAACAAAAAATCTCTCAAAAGATTATGTGTTGAAACAAATATTAGAATTATAAACTTCAAATCAACTTATAGGCAAGTATTTCATATGTGAATGTGAACTAAAATTAAAGTTTTTGTGTCTTTGTAAGTGTTTGCTATTCAACATAAAAATAATTTGTGAAAAAGTGTTATCCTATTTTTGTTGTGATGTTAAATGTACCATCTTGTTGCATTCATTTTATAAAAATAATTATTTAAATAAGACTCAAAATATGTTTAAGATATCAATCTGACGTTCAAATATCAAACATGTATTTTCAAAAGATATTTTACGATTATTTACGATATTTAACATATTTTTAAATAAAAAACTTTTTCTAATTATATCGTTAATGAAATATATTGTAATAGGCTTATACTAAAGTCTTTACCATTACAGCAAAGCAAGAATTCTTATTAAAACTCTGTCAATATTATAAAATAAATAGCAAATGTATGAATACTACAGACAATAAAGGAAGATATAACAAAACAAATGTATAATGCCACATTTTTGCCACCTAATAATGACTAGTTTTTGAGAAAATTTGATCTTAAAAGGTTTAGAGGTTTTCATAATATGTATCTGGTATCCATAAAAATAATTTATCTAAAAGTCAAATAATAATCATTTTAAGAAACTTTGCATGTAACTGCCATTTCTTTGCTACTCCTCATGCCATTTTTCTATTCACTATGAAAATATATACATGTATTCCATTTTTCATTCCACTCGTGTGTTATATTATGAATCACTGAGTTCCTCAGTGAAACTTGCTTTTGCTCTGTCTATAATGGAAATTTTACAACTGGTCAGCCCGGTGTCATAAATATGTGACTTCGGGTTGTATAATGTATTATTGTTCTATGACAAGTTATCACCATCACGACAACACAATATTTTTTTCATGTGGAGATGAGCGTATGTACCTGAATATATGATCAAATTCTTAACACCACCAAGTGACAATGTTTGTTTACCGGGTTTATCGTCCCACCAACAGTATTTCAGTAAACTAGAGACAGTGTCCTTTTGAAGCAGATATAGTGCTGCCTTCACCGTGTAAAGCATGTCATGAACACCTGGCATTATACCACACCCTGTCCCATTATCCTGACACCGGGCCAACCAGTCGTGGAACTACCCTTATATTTGCTTGAGCGTTAGTAAGGTTAGTAAGCTATGCACTTACCATTTTTACGATTTTGGTATATCGTGTTCCATGATCAAACCCGGGTCCTCCCGTACCAGGCACCAACGCTCTACCAGGGCCGGTACTAAGTGGCCTTGTGAAAGCCTTTTAATATTTATTAAAACTTGAAAACGTTTTGGAACTCTTCTAGGTATTGTGGCGATACAAAACATCAGCACAACAAAAAACACTTAAAACATACATGTTAACTCTCCAGATTTTGGAGGGAGCCTCCCTAATTTAAGGTTTAAAATTATTTTTAAATGAGGGGTGTTTTACACATTTTTAAAAATCTCACTACTTGAAAACATATAACTTCCTACTTTGTTTATATGAAAATAACAAATCTTCCGCTTTCAAAGTGAAAATCTTCCACTTTGGCCTCAGAAAAGGTTCACATGGTAAGATTCTATTATCAGTTATCATGATAACTGTATGCACTTTCACATTACCAGATAACCCATGATATGAATGGCATATACAATTTTCAAAAAAAATGATTAATTAAATATTCCGAGAATATTTCACCATACAAATTCTGCCTCTTTTTCATAACTGGCCTCAAATATCAGTTTGAATTAAAACACATTCAAGCATAAATACATACATAAAGTTACTTTTTTGTAAAAGTGTCAATATACAGGACAAGTTTTCGATACCAGGCTGACATTATTTGATAAACAAGTAATTTTATTATATTTCGAGAGGGTCATGCATCCTCAGCTGTAACACAGCACATTGCTCAGGCTTTTCAAAGTCAGGCATTCTTATTTTTTTTCTTGTTCTTCTTCTGTATTGCAGGTGATTGTGCTGCAGGTTGGTATTCATCTCTGTTGGAATCTCTCAGCTGTAAACTCTGATCGATCAAACGTCCCTCACTATTTGCGGTCACAAGATCTCCAAATGGTTTGAGAAGTGATTCAATACCTCCAGGCATTAGCAAGCCAAAACCAGGCCGATCTGACCCAGTCGACACCACTGGCTGCCTCACTCTTTCCAGGTTTATGGTCGTTTGTGGACTTGAAAGGAAATAAAGGAAATGTAGATGACCGTTGTACAGAATGTGTAAATATGTAAAGGTAATCATCATCACTGCAGTCATTATAATTACCATTTTCCACATACAAAACATCATCATTATGTTATGTACAGTAATACATCAGCGTTTAAGGTTACGTTAGTCAGGTTAAGGGTTGTTTACCGTTGTGGTTTTGATGACCTAGCATTTGCGTAACTGCTAGAAGAAAAGGATCATGCTAGAAAGTTCAGTTGTTTATTTTTAACTGGTTTTCGAGAATGTTCTGGGTAAGTGAATGTTCTGGAAATTCTTTGGGTGTATATAAGGGCGTGTTTGCCGAATTAAAGATAAGTTTGGAAGTTTGAATAAAAAGTTTGCTTTAGAGATTGGACATATCGTTTGGAAGTACTTGCAGCTTCCATCTTAAATCTTTCTGTGTTGGAACTTACGTGGACTTACTATATTCTACAGTGATATAAATATGAAAGTGTTAAATTTGGAATTATATTATTTACATTCGTGTTTTGTTTTACTTTTGGATTATTTCAACTGTGCTTATCTACGAGGACATTCTACCAATAACACTTCAGGATTATTCGACGTTGGATTATTTATTGGACTGTTAAAGGGACACCTCCTAAAGGAACAAACTGTAAGCTAATATTTATTTTGCTTTCTGAAATTTTGTCTCATTTATTTGTTGTTGTTTGATTACGCCATAGATTTAATTGTTTATTAAAATAAAACATTATTGTACTAGTTTGTTGCTGGCTTGTTTTTTCTGTTACACCATTTCGTCGTTTAGTAAACTTTCCATTTTATAAATAAACCTATATAGCGCGACGGGTCGTAACAATTATCAACATCATCAACTTTCTTTTTAAGTATCAAACTAAGAAATAATATATTCTAAGCTTATTGTTGGATAAAAATACTTTTGAATTACCAAAATTGAATATTTTCGTGAAGAGATATGGGTGAAAAGTCACAAGACCTGGTAAAAGTCACTACCGGATACCTGGCACATGTCAACCATGAACCCATGATGCTGGTAATGTCATGCTGACATATTGGTTGCTATGGTAATGAAGAGCGTCCTTTTTCTTAGAGTAACTTCAATTAAACTTAATTTACAGGAAAAACTGCCTTTTCCCCATTGTCAGTGATTGATGTTAGTTAAAATATTAGAGTAAGATCAGTAAGATGCTGTTTATAATCTGTGCTGTTGATGACATAGTTTTTAACAGACTCCAATGGCATTTTGTGAACTGTTACACGAATATTAATAATTTGCATTAGGGAATAATACAAAGGGTTACTAATTTGATTAAAATGTTAAAATGGCAGACAAACAGCTATTTTCCTGCTTCTACAATATGGGATGAAACATCACTATCCGGACTGAATATTTATATTTAACATTGAAAATCTACATTAACATTTTTTGGCAGTCAGAATCAAGGTCTTGGCTCAGCAAATGTTGAAACGGATTATTTGTTTAAACTTATCAAACATGCAACCAATAATATCAATAATATATAAAACAAATATTTCAATGGAAGTCTTTAATCTTCTGTATGTCTTTTGTGTATATAGCTATAACTTCTGTTGATATTTATGTATTTCATGTATGTAGCTGTAACTTCTGCTGATATTAATGTATTTCATGTATATAGCTGTAACTTCTGTTGATATTTTTAATATATTGCCTGACGGTCAATAGCTGACCTGTAATTTTCTTATTTATTTAGGAAATTTGAATGGGGTGTAAAATAAAGACCACTTTTCTAGTTTAATGATACCTGCTGTTAAGACCTTCCTTATATGTATATTAAAACCCCTCTGACATGGTAATGGTTTGTTCAAAGTCTACTACTATGCCCATGACTACTCGGCTGACTTCACAGTTTTACCCCCTCGTCATTGCGTATATTTGTAAATCAAATATCAGAAGCCGAGACCAATGGCGCAAGGAAGTTGTGTGCATGAGACAAACAACCCTCACAGATACCCATTTATACACCTGGCCAACCTGGGTGGAGAGGAACAATTTAAGGTAAATGTCTTGCTCAATGAAATAAGAAGCGCCCCAACCAAGGTTTGAACCACCGACCCTGTGAGTCCTGCGCTCTACCACTGGACAATCCTGCTCCTTTCAAGGCCATAAAGCATCATTCTGTTTTAACTACAATTATATTAAAGGTGGTTTCTGACAGTTTGGACCAAATATTTTTTGTCAAATAACCAAATAAGTAATTATTGCCTAAAAAGGGTCCTTCAAAATGCTGTTCATTGATGTCATAGATCTGTGTGAACAGTCCAGCATAATATACCACTCGACATTGCAGACCCGTATTTCCTATCCAAGCCACGCTGCAGAGATAGCTATTTATAAACTAAGAAAACCACATGACCGCTTACTTTTGAGACCACAATCGGGCTTTTTTATGCAATTGACAAGAAAACACACTCAGAGATTTTTTAGTGATTAGTTTTGTCTAGCAATTCAGTAAGTGTTCAAAATCGTATTTATTAAGACTTAAGGAAGGGTTTATATAAAAATGTATGACCAAATTCCCAAAAGCAGTGGCTTGATATTATAATGTGTATTTGAGATAGGCAAACTGTCGAATACAACCTTTAAAAATCCTACTGAGGCCAATCTGCACTAAAGCACACCGCCTTTCAAACACTTCATAAATCAAGACCATGAAACTCATAAACCTGCCTTTTGCAAAACAGTCTTGATTTTTACCTATATTTCAGCACATAATGGCTTTTAACATATCATTTAGTTAAACTAGTCTGACATGAGACAGTATTTAACATACAGCTAGGGTTTTCCTATTTTATCACATAACCTAGTGCGCAAGCGTAAGGTAACACTCATGTGTTATTTTTGGTAACATACTAGTTAGTTATTGTAGAGTGACGTCATTAAGTATGTGTAGTGTATATGTCATTTCCTGATCACTTAGTTGTCGCCGTTTTATGCATTTTGTTGGACAAGTTAATTTCAATTAAAAAAAAAACACACACTTTAGTCATGTTATAAACGAATCTGTTCTCTTTTTATGGAAAATGGTCAAGCAAAGAGTTGAACATTTTTGTGCACAGATTTTCCCAAACCGAATTACACACGTCAAGGCCGACTTTTAATAATATATAAAGATGATGCATTGTAAACAAAAACAGCTGATGTTTTGGTTATGTGAGAAACAGACTCTAATATTCGTGTTCATTAGATACTGAAAATATTAAACCTATTGTCTAAAATAATAATCAGTAACCTGATTTCAGCAAAACAAATGCTTACCTAGACTCTACTTCATATATTCCATCTTTGCCACATGAATAAAGGCCCCTCGTACCTCCACTCCAGCGAACCTGCAAATGAAAAAAATATTATAGAACAATAATTATGCAATGATGTATTTTGTATTTGTATTTTGTGTTTTACAACACACCGACATTTGATAAGTCATACGGCACCGAACACATTGAAGTTTAACGAGAAAATAGTATAATCAGGTTTAAATTAAAGTACATGAGTAGAAATGTAAAAATCTATCAGGCTCAAATAATGTAAATTATAACTGAAAAAAACCCAGGTTAACAGAATAAACAGTTTTAAATGGGTGATAGAATGGAATGTTCACCCAAGACAAGAAATGTCAACCAAGGCAACAGCTGAGGTTGACGTTAACTTCTCATGGGTAAACATTCTATTCTATCACCCTCAGCATAATGTGATATTTATTTTATTATACCAAATGTCACAATCACAGAAACCAAAAACATTTTATTCTAATATAATATGGTAACTAAAATACAAGTGCTAGAATGAATGCAACTGACACATTTTAATTAGCACTCATTGACACAGACTGTATGTATTATGCTGTTAGCTCCCTTGGGTAGTTGATAGAGAAAAAAACAGCATTCTATTTTAGCCCCATGCAATAATGTTACTTTGGACATTACTGATTTAAAGTAAATTCAAGTGAGGTATAATAATAAGTCTTGGTATATGCATTTTATGTAGTTTAATTATTTCTTGAAACTGACACAATGTCTGGATGTTGCTTACAACATAATCTTAGTTATAAATTAGACAAGATGAACTGTGTTGATCTGGATTAAAGTTAGGCCAAAGGAGGGGATAAAAGCTATTGTTTTAGACATGCAATGTACTTCTTGTGTCGCACTGTTTTTTACCAACTGCATTGTTTCAGGGGAGTTTGTATGGCTGCAAAAGGGTAGTTTTAAACTGGCTGGGTCTGATTTCATAAGCACACAAATATGATCATTCAAATTACATTTAGAGCTTTCTGTTCAATTATTCATAGTCATATTATACAACCACACAACTTACCTGTACTTGATTTCCAGTCTGTGCAAACACCACACCGCTCTCCTTGAAGCTTGTATCTCCTTTCCAGTCTTTTCCTTTAAAACAGGCTTTATTATCTGCATGTGCTTGATTTAATAACATGTAATGACTTGTACTAAATCTTTACATCCCAGTTTCATATTGATAGATGCCTGGGGCCAAGCATGCACTTTTCACAATTCCTTACCATGTGGGTTCAAGTCCCAGGTGGGAAAAACTTACATATAGCAAGGTCTTTCAGCTGACCTGCAGTGATTCGGCAGTTTAACTCAGATGTTTGTTCAGGACACTTCCTCCTCCAATCAAAGCTGGATGTTGCCTATGTTTGTATGAAAAACACAACAATAGGCCTGCACCAGGCTTAAACCACAGGCATGCCTAATAATAGTGAGGCACTCAGGCACTGCCAATTTAGCTATAGGTGTCCTGTGAACAAACTAAGTTTCATTTACCAGTGAAACTGCAACAGGTCTCTCTCCATTCCACCTGGTTCTACTCTATAAACTAACCATGGTTAAACTTTCATAAAATGGAGGACCATATCGCTCAAAAGGCATCAGACATTTTGATAAAATTAGCAAGGAATATCTGCAATGTTAAAACCGACCAGAAGAAAAGGAACATAGTTTGTATTCTTCTATATGCATTAATATCAAATAAAAAGTGTTTAAACTAGACCAGAATAATTGTGACAATTGTACACAAGCAACATTTGGTCAATCAGTTTCATTTATTTTATTACAAGGCCACCAAGAAACATTTACACCAAATATGAAGGCTCTAGCTCTTCAAGTTTCTGACAAGAAGATTTTCAAACTTTTCCTATATAACTATATATGGAAAATGGCCATGATCATGGCAGTCATGATGATATATCAAAATTCTTTGAACAATCTTGATACAAGGCCACCCAAAAACATGTATACAAAACATGAAGGCTCTAGCTCTTGTAGTTTTTGATAAGCTCAGTTGAGATGGAAACATATTTCTTCAAACCTGGTCTGACGATACATCCAATACGAGGAAAACCATTCTCTGGCTGACGGTACGTATCAATAAGCAGCAGGTCGTATTCATCCAGCCCATAACGATAAACATTTTCATCACATGGTGTATCCCAATGTACCCAGACACTGTAATTATCTGTAACATAAATTGTATTTAAGTCTCTGTTTAATGAGATTAAAGTTGCATCGACAGTTTCTGCTTAAACAATTAAAACATCCGTCTACATTTATGACAGACAAATATTTGAATCTAAAAATCAGTTTAACACATTTTTTCCAGGCGTTGCTGATGATCAGACAGCTTCATATTGAGCTGAAATCGTAAGGACCATTCCATTTCAGAATAACATCTGACAAGTGTTATGCAGTAGATTTGAACAGTACATAATGTAGATGGGGAGAAAATATTAAAGAAATATGTTGGGGGACAGAAGCTATATTTGATAAAGGAAGACCTTTAGATAAAGCAGATGATTAATGCGAAAAAAAAAATATACTAAAAAGTTTCAGAAAGAAAATCTAGATCAATCATTAGTTTAAAAAAATACTATGGTTTCAGATAGATAAGGATTAAATGAACTAAGAAGTGACTTACATGCAGCAAGTTTTTTGTAAATGTTTATTGTCTAACATAGGGAGTGTGAAGTAAGGTGGTGATGTTGATAGATAACATGCAGCTGGTAGTAATAGCAAGTTTGTAATTGATTATTAAAATAAAAGTCTGCTGCAGGAATGGCTCCTTGTCTCATATATGTAAATAGGTACAACAATGTGCATATTAAGAAACAAATCTTGTTTTTAAATGGGTTTTTTAGATGGAAAAAAACTGTAAGAAATAATGGCCATTACATTTTTGTGCTCAGTTTCAAATCTGTTTGCATAAATTGTATTTTTAAGATATTTTAATTTCATATTAACAGCAAAGATATTATTTAAAAAAGAACATTGCTTTGTGTTGATTGTCATGGCTTGGCCATTAGTACTTATTTGTCAAAATATAAAAACTTTCAAGTTTGACATTATTTACACAAAATAAATAAATATTTAGTCAAAGAACACATAGTAATATAAAATACATTTTAATTATAGCATATGTTTTTAGCAAATATAAAATAAATACATTGAGTTTATGCAAACTGATTTGAAATTAAGCAAAAGAAAAGAGATGGCCGTTATTTTTCCATTTATCTTAAAAAGAGCCAAATATACTTATATAAGTAAATCATACTGAATCTGTGGTAAATTGTTAATGCTGTAAAGACATAGTGGATTTAAGCGTGTCCAGAAAGCTCAGTGGCCAAGATCAGGGAACAACAACACTTTGGTAAAATAGACGAGGGTTCGAATACCAGATGAGGATTTCTTATATTAGTAAAATGTCTTTTAAACCGTTTTTGCAGTTCAAGTGTTTATGTATGATGTATTATGGTTTATAGTATTATTCTTGTTTTTGTAACATTTTGAAGCAAGATTTTCTAAGTGTTGCTCAGGTTTCTTTCAATTTAACAAGATATTGTTATAAAAATGTAAAAAAAAATTCCATACGTTATTGAGCTAAAAACTTGTTATATTCAGTATAACAAAAATTTCAACACAGAGAAGAAAAAAAATCCCTTTTATAAGCTTTCTGTGCAAATATCTAACCCATATGGCTGTGATGTAATTCTCTTGATGTTGAATGTCATGTTACTGCATTAAAATAAGCATTACAAAGGTGATCTACCCATCTTGTCTAATATTGACATAATGGTGTCATTGTATTCGATTATTTGGACTATTCAATTACTAAATTTTATAGCTAAGGAATGTTGTTTAAACATGTTCTAGGTAACTCAAGTTCTTATTGTCATCCCTAGTTGCTTTAAAGATTATACAATTTTAGTTTTAGCACTTTTTGTTCCCATAAGGTATAAAACCAACACATTTTTACAAACTGTCAATATTATATTATCGATAAATAATGGATGAATATGTAAGAAAAAACACAGCGTATTGTTTAGTCTAACATCCTTGTCTGCACTTGATGTCGATGTGTACCATGATGCACCTGCTACATGCACAACATGTGCATACCCTATTTCAAAGTTAGTCATGTTGGACAAAACCATATCAATTCGACGCAGCTAAAATTAATTGACTGCCTCAATTTACCATGTGAATCAGAATATGTTTATTTTTTCTGAGTTTATTGTCTCACCAGAATCAGAAAATGGAGAGACAGAAGAAATGACATACATGCAATGCTTGAAGAATCAATGTTATGTGATGGACTAATACATCAATGGGATTTAATGAATTTATTTTTGAAAACATATACAGTATTTGTAACATGCGCCACACATAACATTAAATTACCATTTGTCAGAAGGTGACAATTCACTGTATGACCATTATTCCCTTAAAACAAGGTACCCTGAAAATTGTGACTGATACCTTAATTGAATCCGACTTGAGTAATTGACGTAGATGTATAGTCTAAGGCTAGTCCTTATTACATTTTGAGAAGTTCCCTTTTTTTCTGATAATTTTACTACAAAGTAGGTTTTTATTACAAAACGGTTTGACTATATCATAACAACTACCCCATTTAACAGCCAGCAAAGTCTTTGCTAGTTAAGTAACTAATTAGTGTGACACCTAACATCATGCAAATAGTTTACAAATGTAGCCACTTGCGGGTAAAAGATATATACCCGTTTTATGTCCGATAATTGTGCCAGGGCCGTGACAATCCTGGTTATCCCATTTCCAATCAGGCCCTCTCTCAACCCTTGATCCAGTAGGAGGCAAGTTTGGATTTGGGGTTTCATTGAAGCGATTTATTCCTCCTCCTTCTAAGACCTCTTTTAGAGAAAACTTACTCCTCTCAGCTATCAGCTGCATTGCATATGACTGAATGAAATAGATATTTGTAATTATGATACGTAGTAAACAGCTAATTAAAAATCATGCACTTTACACAAATGGGAAGTAGAGTGGTTTTATTATTAAACGGCTTTTGCCATTCATATGCTATAGTGAAAAGCAACTACTGGATATCATGCCTTCCCTTTATTACCTTCAGTGCAATGCAAAAACATTCTTATATTCTATCAACTGAAGTGAGCTGTAAGACAATTTCTCTCCAATCAGCTCCAATGCCAATCGTTTCATTCCTCTTTTTTCAGCTGAAGTGCAAGGTTATTATTTCCCGAATAAATCAGCTGCAGTGGTTAGTGAGATCATTTCTCTTCCCTTTCTGCTGCAGTGGTAAGTGGGGTCATTTCACTCCCTATCACACACAGTGGTAAGTGCGATTATTTATCTCCCCTATCACCTACAATGCTAAGTGAGGTCATTTCTCTCCCCTATCACCTACAGTGCTAAATGATATCATTTCATTCCACTATCACTTGCAGTGCTAAATAAGACAATTTCTCTCCCCTTGCTGCTGCATTGGTAAGAGAGATCATTTCACTCAAATATTACCCACAATGCTAAGTGAGACCATTTCTCACCCCTACCACCTAGAGTGCTAAGTGAGATCATTTCACTCCCCTATCAGCTGCAGTGCTAAGTGAGATCATTTCTCTCCGCTGTCTGCTGTAGTGGTAAGTGAGATAATTTCTTTTCCCTTTCTGCTGCAGTGGTAAGTAAGGACATTTCACTCACCTATTTGCTGCAGTGGTAAGTGAGATCATTTTTACTACCCTATCTGATGCAGTGGTCAGAGATCATTTCATTTAACTATTTGCTGCATTGGAAAGTGAGATCATTTCACTCCCATATCAGCTGCAGTGATAAGTCAGATGATTTCTCTCCCCTATCAGCTGCAGTGGTAAGTGAGATCATTTCACTACCCTATCTGATGCAGTGGTAAGTGAGATCATGTCACTCCCCTATCTGATGCAGTGGTAGGTGAGATCATTTCTCTCCCCTATCAGCTGCAGTGGTAAGTGAGATCATTTCTCTTCCCTATCAGCTGCAGGGGTACGTGAGACCATTTCTTAAGTGAGATAATTTTTCTCCTTTATCTAGTGCAGTGGTAAGTGAGATCATTTCTTTCCCCTATCAGCTGCAGTGGTAAGTGAGATCATTTTTCTTCCCTATCTGCTGCTGTGGTAAGTGACATCATTTCTCTCCCCTATCTGCTGCAATGGTAAGTGAGATCATTTCTCTCCCCTATGAGCTGCAGTGGTAAGTGAGATCATTTCTTTCCCCTATCAGCTGCAGTGGTACGTGAGACCATTTCTCTCATCTATCTGCTGTAATGGTATATAAAATCATTTCTCTCCCCTATCTGCTGCAATGGTAAGTGAGATCATTTCTCTTCCCTATCACCTGCAGGAGTAAGTGAGATCATTTCTTTCCCCTTTCTGCTGCAGCGGTGAGTTCGTTTCTCTCCCCTTTCTGCTGCAATGTTAAGTGAGATCATTTCTCTCCCCTATCTGTTGCAATGGTAAGTGAGATCATTTCTCTTCCCTATCACCTGCAGGGATGAGGTCGTTTCTCTCCCGTATCAGCTGCAATGGTAAGTTAGATCATTTCTCTCCCTTATCTGCTGTAATAGTAAGTTAGATCATTTCACTCCCCTTTCTGCTGCAATGGTAAGTAAGATAATATCTCTCCCCTGTCACCTGCAGTAGTAAGTAAGTAAGGGAATCTTTATGGATATCATGCCTTTCAACATTTTAACAAAAAAATGCCATTCCCACATCTTACTTTTAAGAAAAATGGACAGCTTGACGATTTTTTCAGACTTACCTTGTCATCATCCTCAATATCGTCCAATAGTAAATTGCCACTTGTCAAGTGAGACTGAAATTAAATTAACATGAGAAAGTGTGATTACAAGAGATACGTGGAACTGATGAATGCTCCCTGCAGGATTATCGGAACACAGGAAAATAAACTATATCTAGTTAAATCAAAATGCTTTAACACAATCTGCCACTTGTTGCTTTGTTTATAGTATGTGGATCTCCAATAGCAAGTTATGCCTCTCATATAAAGTTTTGTTGAATGGAGCAAATGGTTGCAAAAATAGTTTTGGACAAGATTTATTAAGCCATATGTGGAAAGTGACTAAGCTTCTGGTGGTCATGCTTTTTACCAATCAGATTTTTTACATATCTTGATAGAGGACTAGACAAGAAATATAGATTTAAAGCTTCTGAAAGGAACACTTTTAAAGTTTTAGTATATAGCCATCATGGCCTATATAGACATATAGAAAAATGGCAACACCCCTGGCAGCCATGAGTTTTGACAGATAAAAATTAATTGAACAATCTTGATAGAGGGCTATGCAAGGAACCTGTATAGCAAATATCAAGGCTCTAGGTCTAATAGTTTCTGATAAGCAGATTTTCAACGTTTGTAAGTGAAGCTTCCCATAAAGTGTCAGTGAAATTTGAAATGCTTACTAAAATATATCCCAGACACAAATGGTCCTATATCATATTATACAAAACTTAAAAAGAGCATAACTATGGAAAACAAGAGCACTGCAAGGCTGAGCAAAATATGCCCGTCAATATAGCAATTGGAAACAAACTGCTGTCCACTCTTGTGCAATGCAGTATGGCAAAGTTTTGGACTGCACTCTGGGTTATTGCAAGAAAAACTGAAATGAAAGTATAATAACATTAAAAAAACTTTAATCTGCCAATCTGCTATGCACTGTTGTGCAATGCACTCTGGCATGATTGTGGACTGCAATGTGGATAATTGACAAAAAATCAAAGGGTAATACCATCAAATATGGTGACGGTTCTTGTGCACTGCACTCTATTTTAATAACATCTGTGCACATATGAAGTTTCAAATCAATAGCTTTGATAATGTAGGAGTATGGTCCTGCGAAAAATGAAGTAGGAACATTTAACTAAGGATAATAACTTCAAAATCATGAGGTATACAGTGACGGTTCTTATGCACTGCAGTCAGTCTAAATGAGACCTATTTACCTCTGAAGTTTCAAATCAATAGCAACGATAACGCTCTGAACAAGAAAATTAAACAAAATGGCATAACTCCAAAATCATGAAGTACAGGGTTATGGTTCCTGTGCAATGCACTCTATCTCAATAAGACCTATCTATGCATCAATTTTCAAGTCAATAGCTTTGACAATGTAGGAGTTATGCCCCGGAAAAGAAAATTAAACAAAGGGCAATTACTCCAACATCATGACGTGAAGAGTGATGGTTCTTGTGCACTGCAATACGTCTCAATGAGATAAATCCACCTATGAAGTTTCAAGTCAATAGCTCTGATAGTGTTGTTATGCTCCGGACAAACATCTGGACGCCGCCTTGCCCAGGGTGATACAAAAATACGCCAGTCTTCGACGGGCATATAAAAATAATAAAATAACAACATGAAAGCCAGACTTAATAATTAGGGGGAGGGGTGGAGAATAACTAGAAATTGCACAGCATCAAATGGTACTATACTAATCTTTTATTAGATTTCCTGTGTTTTGTCTATGTTTGATTCAGTTAGGTACGCACAGGTTTTTATCTTTATATTTTCTTTCATATTGTTTTCCTTCAGCAACACCCATTAAACAGACCTGGAGGGAGGACTAATAAAACTACTAGATAGACTAGTGTTACAGATCTTTTGCTCTGGACTTCACTTCATTAAAAGCAATATATATTTAAAGTTTGTAACTAATTTCTCTTGAAGTGGCAAATGTTTGATTAGAAAACAGAAAAATGAACAAAGAGAAGCAACTGAAAGACTTAAATGGCAGGACTGTTTGTGCCCCCTGAATATCTTCTAAACACAAGCTATATCTACTCGAATTATATGAAGTGAAATCAGTTTTAAGTGAAAAGGGTTGAAACAAAATAATAAACTCAAAGACAAGAGGACGAGGATGCCTAGGCTACCACCTAACAGACTACCCCACTACCCAACTGCTTAACTGACTGTCAAAATGACAGCTCACCAAATTGCCTACCTAACAACCCACCAGCAGCTCACCTGACAGCCACAATCACGTAACAGCACACCAGACTATCTTCTGACAACCCACCCAGCATCAAACCTGGCTGTTCATCCAAGAGTCCATCTGACAGCCCACCTGAGAGCTTACCATAACTGCCCACTGGACTTCTCAACCAACTGTCCACATGACAGCACACTGGACAGCTCACTCAACTGCTGACCTGAAAGGCCACTGGATAGACCATTGTACTGCTCACCTAAATGCCACCAGACATCTCATCCGACAGCTTACCCAACTCACTACTAGACAGTCCTCCTGCCCATCCGACAACCCAATGGACTGACCACCTGGCAGCTAACCCAACTGTCCATATGACAGCCCATGAGACTGCTCATCCATCTGCCTACCGGACAACACACCTGACAGCCCACCTGACTGCTTACCCAATTGCCCGCCTGAAAGCCCAGTGAACTGCGCAATCAATATGATGATGATGACAATGATGATGATGACAATGATGATTTTAATGAAGATGACAATGATGGCAATAAAGCTGATTCACTTACCACAATCATTGTCCTTCGTGCAAGCATCCTTGCTTCTGAGGGCTTGGCCAGATTAACACCATGTTGTTCAGTAAGCATCTGCAGGAACTCCTTACATAATCAAAAGATGAAAAAACAATTTTAAATACACTTAGTCCAACCCTAAAATACAAAACATAGATGTATGCCAAACAATTGTTATATTTGGTTCTAGAGTTGTTGTTGATGACTATCCTGATAAGGAAAAGTTAATGGAAGTCAATAATTATGTGTATTGATAAAGACCTTAATCATTGCAAAATGTGTAAACTTTAAAACATACATCAAGAAAAGATTGACAGTAACATATTAACAAGTATTTCTATATCAAAAGACATTCCATTTTTTTACAGCTAATGTCAATACTTAACATGTGAATAAAGAGGTATGAATTCTGGTGTATATGGGTTCCTTTTTATAAACTTGTATGTCTACTTTATGCTCTATTTGAGATATTCCCTAACCCCAAAAATGTAACAAGGCAGATCATGTTTTTCTGCATGTTAGTAAGATATGCTTATTTTCGTACTCAAAGATAAAATATAAAACTATTTTCTTATCAAACAGACCAGAAATGAAAGCTTAAATATAAAACAATACAACAAAGGTTATAACAAAAAGAAAAATACTTTTTTTCTAAAGAGAAACAATCAATAATACAACACAGACAACTTCTAAAGAAAAAATAAAATATGAAACACTATTTTTCAGCAAAAAATAAAGAAGAAAAACTGATTGTTTCTAAAACGTATCAAATCTAAAAAATGATTGCATAACAATATTATATTCTTACCATGTCGGCATTTCCTACGGGCACCACTATAATGTCAATTGGAGATCGTTCATACTCCTTTATTGTGACACTTATCAAACTCCGAGTCTAGATCAAAAAGCATATATTTTAGACTTTAAGATTTTAAGTTGACAGATACACAATAAAACAGAACAAGAGGGCCATGATGGCCCTTAATCGCTCACTTGAGGACACAGGCTTTTAGTAGGCTCTTATCTGGCATCAAGTAATGAAGAGTTATTTACTTTAGAAATCTATTGTAAAGATTGGACCATTAGTGTGGCCACTGGGATGATAACATTTTCTAGAATTTTACCTAATAACCTACGGAATCCACATAACACTTAAAAACATGTGTAAAGTTTCATACTGGCAAACATTCTGGCAAAGTTTTGTGAAGATTGGCGATGAATGGATTTGTTTACCCTTGTCTTTCACCTATAGGTATATGGTGATCACATTATAAAATGAAGATTATAGTAATGGCTTATTGATTTAGTGTTTTGATGTTGGGGTGTGGGGGCTGAAGGTCCTTATATTAAATGGCTTTGCTTATGTATTCCTAATATGTTATTATTATTTATATCCTTATATATAATAGGTCATTATTTCTGATCGAAATAAGGTTCAGTTACTATGTTATACATTGTGTTATCTTAATCACAGCTTCAAAGTCTATTACAAGATTCTGAAAGATTAAAAAGTTATTATAGAATTGGTGTATTCTATATCACAGCATATCAAACCTATAATGGTCTATCACAAGCTCTGGAAGTTTAAAATTCTATATTAGATATCTTATGTTGTATATCTAACTATCTATAAATCCATGTATTAAAAAAATGCAAGTATACTTAATCACAGTTTAGCGCACATAATTATTATCTAACTGGCCTCTATGTGCACTGAACTACGATAAAGTATATACACATTTTTAACATGGTTTCCATAGATAGACAGATATACAACATATATGGGCCCTCAAGGTGACCTCTAATTGTTTTCACAAGGTTTTTTTTCTAAAATTTGACCTAGTGACCTAGTTGTTGACCCCGAGAAATCCAAGATTTCTTGCAGGCAAACATTCTGGCTATGTTAAGTGAAGATTGTGATATAAATGTGGTCTCTAGTGTATTCACAAGCCTTTTATGAGATTTGACCTAGTGACATACTTTTTGACACCACATGACCCAATAATATACTCATCCAGGATTGCAGACTTATATTCTGATCAAGTTTGGTGAATACTGGGCTATAAATGTAGTCTCTAGTGTGTTCACAAGCTTTATCTAAGTTTTGACCTAGTGACCTACTTTTTAAGCCCACGTGACCCATTAACGAACTCATCTAAGATTTCGTGCAGGCAAACATTTTGACCAAGTTTGGTGAAGATTGGGATGTAAATGTGTCCTCTAGTGTGTTCACAAGCTTTTTCTAAGATTTGACAAAGTGACCTACTTTTTAACACACGTGACCCACTTATAAACTCATTCAAGATTTCATGCAGGCAAACATTTTGATCAAGTTTGGTGAAGATTGTGCCATAAATGGGGCCTCTAGTGTGTTCACACGTTTTTATTCTTAGATTTGACCTAGTCACCTATTTTTTGACCCCACGTGACCCAATAACAAACTCATCCAAGATTTCATGCAGATAAACATTCTGACCAGATTTGGTGAAGATTGGGCTATAAATGTGGTCTTTAGTACGTTCACAATCTTTTTCTAAGATGTTACCTAGTGACCTACTTTTTGACACCACGTGACCCTATAACAAACTCATCCAAGATTTTTATGCAGACAAACATTCTTACCAAGTTTGACGAAAATTGGACCATAAATGTGGCTTCTAGTGTGTTCACAAGTATTTTGTAAGATTTGACAGTCATCTATTTTTTGACCCCACGTGTCCCAAAAATGAATGCATGTAATATTTCATGCAGACAAACATTCTGACCAAGTAAGATGAAGATTGGCCTATAAAATGTGGCGTCTATTGTGTTCACAAGCTTTTTCTTCTAAGATTTTACCTAGTGACCTTCTTTTTTGACCCCACGTAATCAAGTCACGAAATCATCCAAGATTTTATGCAGACAAACGTTCTGACCAAGTTTGGTGAAGATAGGGCTATAAATGTGGTCTCTAGTGTGTTCACAAGTTTTTCGTTTTTCCTATAATTTAACCTTTTGTCCAAGTTTTTGACACCAGGTGACCCAATAATGAACCCATCCAAGATTTCATGCAGACAAACATTCTGACCAAGTTTGATGAAGATTGAATAAAAATGGAAAACGGAAAAGCATGTTGTGCTCAGGAGAGCTAAAAATGCAAGATAAAAGAGGGGTAGGGGGATAGACAGTGGATAAATAGATAAGAGGAGAGTAGACAAGAGGAGAGAGAGGAGAGGAAAAATGGAAAGAGAGAAGCGGAGAAAAAGGAAAGAGAGATGAGAAAAAGAAAAGGGAGCGAGAGCACAGAGAGATGAAAGAGAAAGAGAACAGAAAATGGAGATAGAAAGAGCAGAGAGAGAGAGAAGAGAGAGGAGAGAGAGGAGAGAGAGAGAGAGAGAGAGAGAGAGAGAGAGAGAGAGAGAGAGAGAGAGAGAGAGAGAGAGAGTAGTTATAGTGTTCTGGCAGCTTTGTTTTTGACGAATGAATTCTTTGTGAACAATCTATAGTTGACCCCAAAGAATTGTGTATACCAATGTATACCAATTATCATGAATTTGTGACGAAATATTTCCTATTGTTGACTAAAACAAAAAAATGGCTATGATTCTGATGGCCATGTTTTTCATAAACTTATAGATGGCTAAAAATGTAAGAAAACCTTCACAAGGGGTCACCCATTGAAAAGGTATATCAAAATTCAAGACTGTCTCTTTTGCAGTTTCTAATAATAAGAAAGTGATGAAAGATTTAACATCGAGCAATATATGAAAAAATGACGATACACATAGCTGCCATTTGTTAATGGATTCTCTGTTTTGAATATTCTAGACAGAAGGCTTCACAAGGAACCTGTATACCAAACATCAAGGCTCTAGTTCATATATTTTCTGACAAGAAATTTTCAAAGAAATATTACATAGTATCATATGGAAAATGGTCAGGTCCAAGGCTGACTATTTTATTTGAAGGATCAACATTCTTTGAACGACTTTTCACACACCTACCTGCTAAAGCTTATGATGAAGTTTGTTTGCATTTGGGTCAGTGGTGTCAGAGGAGATATCATTAAAGAAGACGTGTGATGTGTGATAACAGATGCCGGTCATGTTGATTGCAACAGTTCACCATTAACACATATTTAGTTTGGCTTAAAGCTGGAATTATGTTTTGTGTGTACATTGCACTTTTATACTGTATTAGGTACCCATGTTCCAAGTTTGGAGAAAATTAATTTAAAAGTGTTGAATTGTGTTCCAGACAAGAAAGTGAAACAATAATATTGAAGACAAAAAGTGATTCCTAGCAAGAAGTTTCTGATCTTAATCTTAACAATTTGCAATTGTCGGAAAATTCACACTTAGCTGTTGCATTGAAAATAAACCAGAAGCTCAAAAAACAGCAGGTAAGGTATTATCATAAAAACTGTATATACAATCACAAAAAAACATCAACATAAATAGTATAAATATTATATATCCCCCAAAATTAAAATGAACAAAAACCTCCTCATCAGCTGATTGGTTGATATAATCTGGACCTTCTTTCAACAGATGCTCTGTGGGCCGACCATCAGTGATTATGATGATCCTTGTTTTAATCAAACTGTTGACGAACACGCAGTGAACTGAAACAGATTCAAATGTAAAATCCTGCAAGTTGTTCAGCTGAATTCTTTTTTTTCAAACTTAATGTCGCTTTTTGTCGCCAATAATTAAATATTAGGCATACAAACAAAATATAAACAAGGCAAACCAAAAATAACTTCAAAACTTGGACAAAACGTAAGAAATCTAGGAAAAGCTTATAGTATTTATATAACATACTATGGTCAGTCTTAAAGTTTGTTTCATAGAATATGTTTTAAAACATTTTCATTTAAATTAATAAACCCTATCTGTTTATTCCTTGCTCTCTTTGCAGGAGAGAAAATTGATAGGCTTTAGCTTTCTTTTGATTTGTTTATGCTTGTATATTACCTTGTGCATTATTTTGTGACAAACAGTCCTAATATCAGGCAGGAAAATGCACCAAGTCATGCAAAAACGTAGAGCATAAGGACATTATCAATACATGCATCTCAGGACTAAAACTAATAGTGAAACAGACCTACAAGAAATGAATGTGCTGCAAGCAATGAAGCGTTTACTGCTTCGGAAAGGTAGTCAAAATATTGAGACACTGCCAACTGGTGACTGGGGATTAACTTTATGTATTCTGTTCTTTGTCTGATTTATTGTCCCTGCCCCCAAAATTCAAAACCTCCACTTTTAGTGAAGCAGACTTAAAGCATAAAGTAAGGAGTTGGCAATCAAAATTGGTGGACTGTCAAAGTCTAGTTCACTCTTGCCCTATGCTGGTTATATCATACTGTGAAAAGCGATGATTATGTGCAATGAAGTGGTTCATTTAATAATGTGTAATTCATTAAGCTACATTTCCTAATCAATTATACATCAAAATGGAACAAGATGCACATGTTAATGTAAACATTTCATTATTTTGTTCTGCTATTAGAGTTTTGTTATTCCGGCTATCAATTTCACATAACATCATAATACTATAAAGAACTACTTTATGTTGCAGTGACATGTCATTAGGTTGATGTTCCGGCGTGCAGCTGTAAGTATTATTTACTGCTCATGCAGTGAATACAACAACAAAGCATTACGAAAAAGCAGAAAAACTAAAGTATCTTTAAAGTGCGATACAGATACTAAAGAAGAATAGATCAATGAGAAAGAAATGTTACGGTTGCATTCTGCCATCTAAAATCAAGAGTCATTCAAGTGATGTCCTAAAGGCAAAGTCTAAAACCAAGAAAAAGTTAGAAATTCAACATTCAACATTATATTCTAAGATCCATCTCCAATGAGAAAAAAAATATCAGAAATGATTGAAAAGTTAAGCAGATGGTTGTTGGGAATAAACAGGCAAAAACTAATTTTGTAACATGACGGCCATGATGGCACGCATGTGAACTATTTCTAAGGCCATAGTAGGAAACAAAGAAGGATGTTACCTGTTTCCAAGTAGGGAGCTTACTCAAAATGTTAAATTTTCAAATAATTTTGAACCTAAAAAAGGGAGTCTCCCTCCAAAAGTGTGACAGTTCACATGTTTGTTATGGCCCTATATCACCCACTCACTAAAATTAGCAAGGAATGTTACAAGAGACCAGAATGATTATAACACAAGTACACAAGCAATATATGGACAATCAGTTTCATTTTTTTCCAACATGAACATATAAAGACAATGGCCACGCCCATGGCAGCTATGTTGTTTGAAGGGTCGCAATTCTTTTAACAAAATTTAATACAGGGCCATCGGAAGAAAGTTGTGGCTTCTTACAAGAAGATTTTTAAGGTTTTCCTATAAGGCCATATAGGGAAAGTGGCCATTCCTCTGGCAGCCATGGTTATTTAAGGATCAAAAGTCTTTAAACAATCTTGATAAAGTGCCACCAAAAAAAATGTATACCAAACATCAAAGCTCCAGCTCTTGTGATTTCTGAAGGAGATTTTCAAAGTTTTCTTTAACAGCCAGATAGGGAAAATGGTCATGCATGTATTTTGATAAATCCAAATTCTTTTAACAATCTTGACACACGGCCACTCAAGAAACATGAATACCAAATACCAAGACTCTAGCTCATGTTGTTTCTGACATGAATATTTCCAAATTTTACAACATAGCCATATGGAGAAAATAGTCACACCCCTGGTGGTCATGCTTTCTAACGGATTAAAATTCTTTGAACAATCTTCATGCAGGACCACCCAAGGAATATGTGCACTAAATACTAAGGCTCCAGCTCTTGTAGTTTTTGGCAAGAAGATTTTCTAAGTTTTCCTATATACCCAAATATTGAAAAATGGCCACACCCCTGGTCGCCATGTTTTTTACTTATCAAAATTCTTTTAATAATCTTGATACAGATCCAACTAAAGAACATGTATTCCAAATATCAAAGCTCTAGCTCTTGTAGTTTCTGATAAGAAAGTTTTCAAAAGAATTTTCCAAATAGCGATATATGAAAAATGGTCATGCCCCTGGCAGCCAGGTTTTTAGACAGAATAAAGATCTTTAAACAATTTTGATTAAGGGCCACTCGAGAAACATGTGTACTAAATATCAAAGAATTGGCTTTTGTAGATTCTTTGAAGAAGATTTTTAAAGGTTCCCATATATCCCATATAGACAAAATAGACATGCCCCTGGTGGTCATGTTTTTGACGTA
>CM017559.1:36412107-36437107 GCA_007844125.1 Sinonovacula constricta
ACCAGAGCGGAAAATATGGCCTTCATTTTGGGATTCGAACCACATACCTCTTTAGTACTAGCGGGGCGCTCTACCAACTGAGCTATTAGATGCTTGACAAACTAACTACCAGAGAAAAACTGCCATATTTCTTGTAATATAGCCTCATCGCAAAAGTATGCTTATGAATATCCCATCGTCTTATCAAGCGATCATGCATCAAATTATATCCTTTAGACATTATTTTAACACGCTATTTCCAGTTTTATGAAAGGGTGAACCAATTAACACGCAAATCACATCAGAATATGCTTCATGGAAATCTCCGAGAACGGCTTCCAATTATCGTAATGTTCTTACAGGAACACAAAGCCGTTTGCGACGCGTAGATGATTTGTGACAGTGTCCAAATAAATCCACCATATTCTGATCAGCGTTTTTCATTTTACGCTGGGCTGCTGTTAGAAATTGAACGACAGCCGCAGAAATCCAAATGAGGTACGGTAGATGTGATTACGAACCGGCGATGGTTCCATATCTCACCTTGAGGCGTCGCTTTAATCTTGACGATAGATGGCACACTTATCATTCCGCCGAATTGTTTTGTCGGGAGTTGTATTACACAGTAACAGGCCGAATTTCATTATTTATTGCAAATACTCGTAAAAAAAAAAAAGAAAAAGGAAAGTGGTAACAGGACTAGTCGTGTATTTCGTAATTAAACGTCAGACGCAGGAGCAACCCCCGCCCTTTCATCTTAGCTGAATAGCTATTTTCCTCAAAAGAAAGACATAAAATGATAGTCTCGACGCATAAAGTGTCGCCTACTGAGTCAAACACTACACAGTTTCGTGTTTAGATGAACATTACTCCAGATTTGTTATTCATTTTAAGAAGAATGATTGCTGTTAGATTCACACGGTTGATTGCAATTACGTCGTCTTTGTTGCTGAAGTCCTAAAGGTGATACCCGACAGTTTAGAACAATTATGTTTATATCAATCAACCGATTGATGTTACATAAACAGATCTTGCGAATTGCTGTTTATTCAATTGACGTCCGAAGTCTATGTGAAAAGTGAAGTATAAAACCCCGATCGTCATTACAAACATGTATGTCCTATCTGTGCTACGCAGCAATGTTAGCCATATTTAAAATTAGAAAAATTCTAAAAAAAACTACAACAAAAAAACAACACGTGACCAATTACTTTTGTGATCGAGTTATATCATCATGCGGTTGTCCACGCTGACGTCGTTGTTTATCTTATTACAACTGGGCATTGTGCTTTTTAATATAGGTTTGGAAAGAGTAAACATTTGTAGTGGTTTTAACAAGTTGTGGTGTCCTGTAATTGAAGCAGTGTTCCAAATTATCTTTGCTTAGACCTTAGTATGTGTTTCAGTAGCAAAATATGCACAAATTCACCAAACAGTGGTCAGATATCGTTAAACATACAATTGAAAGGGCCGATATGGTCGAAAATGTGCTTCAATATCCTAGCTTTAATGGGAATTACCTTATGGGAAATTGAACAGGTAACACAAAATACATGGGATTAACGACAAAAAGATAAGACTACTTATTTCAATAACAGTTGTTAGTTGCGGTTAAAAGTAGTTTGATCTGACAAATTGGGTTTATATAAATACTCCATAATGGTGCAAGTGTAGTCGTACCGACGAGGGTGAATTCTATGTAGGCTAAACAAAAATATTCCTCATAACTGCATATAAATAATTCTCCTCATAACTGCATCTCATATTTAGGGATGTGGCAAGCGAAACAAAACTTCATTTGTTAAGTATAGTTTTAGCTAAAGCTCGCCTTTACGATGAGCAGTTGTGCATAAAGGTGAAATATCTCAGATATTAAATTGTTTACTTTACGGTTTTGCCTTTCTCTTAGCAAATTGTTGTGACATCAATACGTTTTTTTTTTTAATTCAAACTTGCACAGGATATTTTCTGCATTTATTGCCCCTTGGTTATTTTTTATGTAGCAGATTATTGTGCACCTTTTCCCTCCTCTATTCTCAACGGATTTTTTTGAAAGATGAACTATGTAATTGCGCACTGACAATGGTCTTACCTAGAGAGAAAAAACTTGAAGAATATACAAGTCTGTGATGTCTGTCGGTGTATCTTTTATGAGTACTAACATAAAATGATTGACGATGCATACAGATGACTAATTGTTTAGTGGAATGGATAAGCCTATTTCTGTCTCTAAGTTAATATTTACCATCTTTCATATCTATTGAAGTTTTCATGCCATATCAGAGATATATTAACGACTTTCCGAAGCTAAACGACATATTTTCTTATTTCATCAGCACTCCAGTATATTGGTGACCCGAGGGCCTGCTGAGTACAAAATGGCAAACAGTTTACATCGCAGACGACATTTCTGACGATCGTCATATTCTGATTACCAGAAAATCAGATCAGAAAAATGTATCCATCCATTAACGCGTGCCATTCGTTTAATGCCAAATACATCATTATGACGCGGAATTAATTAAAGAAAACAAGATATCAGACAAAATAGCCCCCGTGCAATATGGATTGGGTAGACGATGCTAATAATTAACGGTAATATGTTTCTTGAAGAGATTATTTCCGACCGCCACCTTACAGCCGCAGAAATGCTGAGGAACAGTGACAAATCGTGATCGGGCAAATAGGCGGAAGTTGATGATCCGGTGACAAGCATACAAATTTCACGATCATCAAATATAAAGAAGAAAAAAAGCGTGTTGAAATTGACCCTTTTTGTATCTTAAAGATGGACAAGCGATGTTTTACAAACATAATAAAATCTTATTAAAAGACTTTGTAAATAAGATCATAGTTTTTAATTACTTTGATATTTTTCTACCAATGGCCAAATGAGATAAATGGCTCGAAGGACGTGTTTATATTTACTAATACATAATATTTAAAAATACATTATGTTGTAAGCGATAATAAATAAGTAAATCATTACACATCTGTAGACAGCTACACAGATATACCGTTTACGATCTAGATATAATGAAAAAATAATAATTTAAGTTTTGTAGGATATTTGCTTTGCATAACACTTCATGTAAAATTCTATGTAAATATGACTAATTTTGTTTTGTTACCAAAATACTTCTGTAATATGCTATGACAAACAAAGAATTGTATTGAATCTAATACAAAATATGAATAAAATAGTATAATGTAACCGGTTAACCTGATCTGGTTTAAGAGAGCATATATTGTTTTGGTATTTCACATATGCGAATTATGGTTAAAGAAAACATACAAGCTGTACTGGGTATGAAATAATTTGACATAGCACGAGATATGCAAGAATCTTCAAAATGCAATACATTTCAGCCTGTGCGACCAGCATATAAAATAATCTTGATTGATTATGACATTTTCTTTCTCTTTTCTTCATCTGAACCCTGGCATAATCACAGATTTCGTGTTTTCTTTGCAAATTAACCCCATTTTGCTTGGAATATTATGTTACCGCCGATAAATCGTTATCAAATTTAATGTTGGTGACACACCGGAAATAAGACGGGATAATTGATTCTGTGTTAACGATTTCGATTGGTCAATCAGATGAGCATCGCACGCGCACGGGCGCGGGAAATAGACAACAGTTGAATTTCCGGCTTCTTCTGACAGTGTCGTAAAATCATCTATTGCCAGAAAGCAGTCGGTTTTCTTAGACTGTCAAACACTTAGATGAGATAGGGAAATTGTTCCTCCTGATGAAATAGAGAAGAAATTTGTTTCGTTTCTATTGGAGCGAAGAATTACAACAGATATCTGTAATAAATCATTCTCTTCTTGGAGACAGTTGGGTATAAATCAAAGTTAAATAATGCTGGTTATATCTTCCCTTATAATAGATTGATTTGAATTCAAGATTTATTGTATGTAGGGAAATGGAAATAGCCTTAAACTATATAAATTTACCAGGATGCGAGAACAGATTTTCTAATTAAATTTATAATAATTTTAAAATGGGAAATTTATGAAGTAGAGTGTTGAGTTTCTTTGACGCTTAAAATCATTTGACTAGGTCCGCGCGGTAAGGGAATAAAGGTGTATTTATCTACATGTATTTAATAGCTATGTTTTTTTGTGGTTTTGTTTTTGTTTGTTGTTGTTTTTTGTTACATCGCAACGACACAATTATTGTCAAATTGGCGACGTTCATCTATTTCTTTCGTGGAGGAAGACCACATACAAATGCCTAGGTAGAACCATCGGCGCACTGCAGATCAGCTGAAAGACCTTCCAACACGGAAGTCTTCGCCCCTTACGGGACTCAAGCCCAAGAGGTGTGGGGCTAAGTAGTTAAAAGTCGACGACTTTAACGACCCTGCCATGGGCGCACCATTTGATAGATATGTATCTGCGGAGATGAATCCAAGAAAGTAGGAAATACGAAGTTGTTTTTTCTTTCTTCTTTTAAGGGGACTCTCTTTGAAAGTAAAATTAAAATTTTAATAACAATGTTATAAATCTGAAAATACAGAATACGTTAAATGGTTTTACGCGTCATGAGACATCTAGTAGTGCAATCATATTGTGCATTAAATACGTTGAAGTGCCTACAAATGAACATGCATATGTGCGGTAGTGGAACGGCAGTTGTCTATATATTTGTATATAGTTGCCAAAAAGAGTGGTAAATGAGTATATTGATAAGGCGCTACCCTCTGCTTATCCGTGCAGTGTTATAGTGAAACAGTGCCCGTAGCATTTGAATCCCTTTTTCTTATTTAATGTAATTATTTATTGGCAGAATACAAAAATATAACAAATGTAACGTAGACCGGCGCTCTCTTACGGTCACTCATCCATACACCTGCCACAGTAACCGTTGCTTAACCGCGCAACTTTGGGAATCGCTAAAACAGCATCGCTAATTGATAAATGATTTAATGTAATTTTTTTAGGCAGAATACAACAATATAACAAGATCCTATGAAAATTCCATCATATATTCTACCTTACGCATGGTGTTCGTGCAAATTTTGAAAAAAAAGCGCTCGTCTTTCCCAATGAAACTACTATACAATCTAGTTGGGATATGGATATCGTTATTGTAAACAACTATAAATAAATAAATACAATAATTTCATAAATAATTTTTGTAATATATAAAAATATTTGAAAAATCCGATCAATTATGGTTAACATCTTTTCTGTCTGTTGTCTTAATGGACTGAAACTCTGCCATGATAACGTAAATTCATTTATTAACTAAATACATTTTGAACATTATTTTGAATTATCAACACTTTCAATTAGCGTTAGAAAAAATGTGAGAATAATAGCAAATTTATATAAAATCAATAAAGTCAATGTCAATGTCACACTACCACAAAATCTACACTACCTCGTGCTTTGTTGTTTACTATTAAAGGTTTTTTTGGAAAAGTTTTTACCTCAAACAACCAATTGTTACCGGAAAAGATCCCGCGAAATGATGTTTATTGGCGCCCTGCAACCATGTAAATGTAAAGAATAACACCACACATATCTTTATAAGAATGCATTTCCTATCCGAGCCACACTTCTCAATTAAGTATTCTTAAACGAAAATCAAAAACCAAAACCAAAACCAAAACAAAACACAACAATGACGTGACCACTTGCTTTTCAGACCTCGTTACATGTTCATCCGGGTAATCAGCTCTGATCTATTTCTAGCTGAAATCCCCATTGTGCTTATTTGTGATTTTTTTACGGTCTAACAAATAAAAATGTTACAAACAGCCTTTACGTAATCTGAATTTTAAGTTGATAAAGTATTTATGCAGAGATTCCACAGTACAAAGGTAAAATAATGTTACACGTTTTAGATAAAGACAAATTGTGCGATACCCCTTTAAGTGTATGCGGTGTTAAAACAGGATCGATTTTGCTCGATTTTGAGATATCAAACTTCATTTTTAAACAAATTTGTTGTTGTAAGAGATTCGACCTAAGCTAGCAGTTTTTTCAACGATGGCTCCTATAGGTCAGCCTTTTTTATGTTCGTAGATTCAATTCGATATGCATTTCATTAAACTGACATGGAAATTAATAAGTATAATAATAAAGATAAAAAAGTAGCTGCTCCTAAAATTTGTAACATCGACGTTATACATTTCAGTGATAAGACACTAGAAATTTAATTGCACTTGGGGCGTCTTAAAGTCATATTATGCTTCGGAATTGACCATTTTCTGTCGCCAAATACTGTATGTTAGCCAACATGATCTTGTAGTGCGAATGTTTAAATGCTCAATAAAATATACAATATGACTCCCCGATGCTGAATTTTATATATATTTTTTATTGACTCGTTTGAATTAATGTTAACAACTATGGACATTATATTATGTATCTGAAACGTTATTTGCACCAAATTTGATGATAAAATTCCAAACCATACATACTTTTAAAAGCGACAAATGTACCAGCATGTTTTTTAAAGGTAAAAGGGCAGCTGCTATACGTTGCAATGAAAAATATACACTTAAAATATCGTCCATATTTATTATGTCTAATGAAGTTTTATAAGTCAACAAGTCAATGTATTGTGTGTAAATACAAAAAAAAAGTTAAAAAAAGAAAAAAAAAAAAAAAAAAAAAAAGAAAAGAAAAAAGTACGAAGTTGTTTACAGCGTAACAATACACGTAACAGTAAGTGTAGAGAGTTAATCAATACCTCAATGAGAGAGTTTGAATTTATAAATATGTTCTGAAATTGCACCTTCATTTAACATTTTGTTTGTTTGTTTATAATGATAAAAAGTTCTAGGCATAAATAAGAAAAACACGTATTTTATTTACAACTCATTGTCTGCAAAATAGGTACCACCCAATATGATCTTTAACTGGATATCTCAAACAAATACCCTCTACAAGTCGAACTTTTATAGTGCAAATCAAAGAAACACTCATTCGTATTCCAGCATGCTCTTCTTTATTTAAGACTATCTAGCTCTTGGACACAAGCGTCTACAAGACGAGAAACGGATATTCAAGTAGATCGAGGCTTGCGCATTACGCATCTATCAATATTTCATTCTATATCGTTAGAAACAACAACAACATCATCATCATCATCATCAGCATCCGTGTCAAGCTGCCACGTTCGGGACGAAGACTGAAAGGTCCACCATTAACTGTTGATTAGAACGGCGAAATAAAGAACAAGTTTCAGTTTAAAATTGAGCGCTTTATTGCATGTCTTTTAGCGTTATTGCGATTTTGTCGTCCCGTGTATTGAATTCAATTCAGAAATCGGAAATTAAAGGAAGCATTTGACATTAACTGATTATTGCTACCTAATCCTTCATCTTTCGGCGCTCGAAAAATGGCGCTCAATTTCCCAGATCAAATAGGCGATTGTTGATGGAGATTGAAGGCGTTTGCGCGATCCTGTTTCCAGCAGACGACATTTACAACAGGTTTGTATGATGAGATGTTCGGTAACATTCCCAACAGCAAGCAAGATTTAAGAGCAGCTTTGAACATACTGCGATATGGCCACATTTCTAAGGTGGTATCCGACAGTTTGCACCATTTCTTCTATCGTGCAACCAAATTATTGTCACATAAAAAGATCTCGCGATATGCAGTTAATTGGTACCCTACATCCGTGTAAGAAGTAAAACATAACACCGCACAAGTCATTACAAAAATGATTTTCCTAACTAAGCCACGCGGTCCAGTTAGCCATTTTTAAACTTAAACATACACACACACACACACACACACACACACACACACACACACACACACACACACACACACACACACACACACACACACACACACACACACACACACACACACACACACACACACACACACACAGACACAGAGACACACACACACACACAGAGACACACAGACACACACACACACACACACACACACACAGACACACACAGACACACACAGACACACACAGAGACACACAGACACAGACACACACACAGACACACACAGATACACACACAGAGACACACAGACACACACAGACACACACACAGAGACACACAGACACACACAGAGACACACAGACACACACAGACACACACACACACACACAGACACACACACACACACACAGACACAGACACACACACACACAGACACACACACAGAGACACACAGACACACACACACACAGACACACACAGAGACACACACAGAGACACACAGAGACACACACACACAGACACACACAGAGACACACAGACACACACAGAGACACACACACACAGACACACACACAGACACACACAGACACACACAGACACACACAGACACACACACAGAGACACACAGACACACACACACACACACAGACGCACACACACACACACACATACACTAACACAGACACACACAGACACACACAGACACACACACACAGGCACACACAGACACACACAGACACACACAGACACACACAGACACACACACACACACATACAGAGACACTAACACACACACACACACACACACACACACACACACACACACACACACACACACACACACACACACACACACACACACACACACACACACACACACACACACACACACCAACAAGTGACTACTTACTTCTGAGTTTATGTCACATGATCATCCGGGTAATCAGCCTCTGACGTCGATATCTATTTTTAGTTGAAAAAAAACCTGTCTTGCTTATATAAAGATGTGGAAATAATGAACATTTAAAGAAATAAATTTAACAATTAATACTGACAAACAAATCGAGGTAATATTATCAACAATTTTAACATAGACTAAAATGTAACACCTAAATTCCCCAGAACTGGAGTAAGATGTGCAACATGTATTAGATACAGGCAAACTGTCGGATATCACTCTTAATGCAATTAATGATGCCCTTCTGATAATATATTTGTGTGCCAATATGAATATGCCGGGACAAGTGACATTCGTATTATTCTTATTTTTTATTCTGCATTTTTATGCATCAAATGTTATAATTATTTACACAATTATTCATTTAGCCGCACCATATTAATTAATAAAATATAAACATTTTCAAAAAAATCATAAAATTCATAATAAACTCTTTTTTCTAGTTTAATTGAAAATAAATTGATAAACCATTTTTGCACTCAATGCATACATGTCGAAACATTACAGAAATAATCAGAGATGTGAACAGTTAGAAGATCGTCTCCACTTTAAGTAAGAGACCCTTGTTGGCGGATGAAGGATGGAACTTTCCTGGAATGAGGTCTTCCTGCTGTGCAGAGCCGATAGTTGTATCCAGACATTTCTCTGAGTCTTCCTCCACAAATAACAGCTGGATATTGCCATACTTGTCATTGTGATGTATTTATAAAACCCAAACCAATCCGAATATTTGCAGCTTTTTTTCCATAGTTCTAGACATGCACGTGATGTACTAAGCACTTGGGGCTGCATCCGACAGTGATAAACTGAGCAGTTAGAGCGACTGATAACTGCACCCCACAGTGATATACTAAGCACTTGGAGCGGCTGATAACTGCACCCCACAGTGATATACTGAATACTTGGGACGACTGATAACTGCACCCCACAGTGATATACTGAATACTTGGGACGACTGATAACTGCACCCCACAGTGATATACTGAATACTTGGGACGACTGATAACTGCACCCCACAGTGATATATTGAATACTTGGGACGACTGATAACTGCACCCCACAGTGATATATTGAATACTTGGGACGACTGATAACTGCACCCCACAGTGATATACTGAATACTTGGGACGACTGATAACTGCACCCCACAGTGATATACTGAATACTTGGGACGACTGATAACTGCACCCCACAGTGATATATTGAATACTTGGGGCGACTGATAACTGCACCCCACAGTGATATACCAACTGCATCCCACAGCGATATACTAAGCACTTGGAGCGTCTGATAACTGCACCCCAGTGATATACTAAACACTTAGAGCGACTGATAACTGCACCCCACAGTGATATAGTAACTGCACCCCACAGTGATATACTAAGCACTTTGAGCGACTGATAACTGCACCCCTAAGTGATATAGTAACTGCACCCCACAATGATATACTAAGCAGTTTCATGTTGTTTATTACTCTTTGACTGCCGATCTCCCTGTAGAACCAGTACTCAAGCTGTAACAACCTTAAACAATGTGAAGCTGCTCTTTAAGGGGACTTACGTCTAGTTAGCCTGTGATCGAACATACTTCCCACCGATCGGGTCTTAGAGGCCTTAACGACTCGACAACGGACGTTACTAGTCGACATGGGTCGCTACAAATATCCGTAACAATTTAATCAAAGAAAAACAAAAATGATGCTAACCGCAGACGTCCGCACTCGTGCACATACAGTTAACAAGCATGTGTTTCATCCCAACTGAAAGACTGCATTTCAAACAAAAGTTTGCCTAAATCGAAAATACATTTAGAATAAACAATGCCCCTTAATGGATCAAACCATATACAGCCGTTCGAATCGTTCGCAGCGAGCGTCGTTTTCGCGCTCGGTTAATTCGTTTGATTGAGTTTTCAATCTTGGAGACATGTCCAATATCGCGCATGCGCAGTGGCGAACGATGCGTGGTGTCGGGTTATCGAACACTACATCTTCCAGCGAGCGCTGTTGACATTTCAATCAATGAATCAGTCCACAGCTTCCTTGCTACGTCATAGATCGCGGCTGCTGTAAAAGAGGCGGGGTTAAGCAGCTTCCCTTGTCAACTAGGTACGAAGGAGTCGCGTGCAGTGGGTGTGTCTTTAGTAATGGTCGTCCTTCTGTTAAACATACCGCTAATATACGTACCTGCACAGCATGCTCTTTCACGCTTATGGGATGGACAGTCACGTGTTAAACTGCTACTAACACCGCGCTCATGCATTTTATATATTCTTTAAGACTTTATAACACTTACAAACGGTTGTCTTCACTTTCTTTAACTGTACGATCATTTCAACTATCAATCGTCAGTGCAATGCATTAATATTTCACTAAGGTGAATTTGCCAGGACAAATATTCTGATTAACGATTGGGAAGTGAATATTTAAATTCCGCAAAAACTGCAGAACTTTTAATAACGTTTCAAACGCCAATAGGAAGAAACGTTTGCGTCGTTCGCGAAGAAATGCAAACGTCAACGGAACACGAAACGCGGATGACGTCACATGACGTCAAATGTGACACCATGCTAGAACCGTACGATCACTCTGATAAAATGCCTGTAGACTTCAGCAAATCGCCAACAGGTAAGTTGATTAGAGTCAGATGTTTTGGTTTTAAATAGATGGGTGGCATAAAATGTACAGTTTTGTTTCTTGCTTTGCTTTCTATTTGTTCGTTATTAAAAATGTACTTAACAACAACAACAACAAATACATATGTGTTGTGAATAGTTTTATCTTGAGTGTACTTCCATTAAGTAATTCACCGCCTAATTAAGTGTTTGATTCCGTTTGCAACAATATCCATCACTTTACTTCCACCATTTGATGACAACAATGTTATGATTAGGGATTAGGCATTTTGTATTTAATTGTTCAGTACGAGACAAAACTATTATAAAGATATTGATTGACACGTAATTGCTTATGCAATAGTTCAACTGTTCAGTTCTTAAGAAAAATAAAACTAGTTACTATCATAGAACTGATATTCATCTTAAATTTACTCCATCAATAAACAAACAATGTTTTGTTTAATATTTTTTCAACAATAAATTTATTCATTAAATAGCTTAACTATTTTAGAAATGGGAAACAACTACTTATAACATTCATTTGTTGCTAAATTGAAAATTGTTACATGTACATGGGACTCTATCGATAAAACATGTTTTAAAATCGTTAGTGTACTAAAAGTTTACAGTAACATCGGATTATAGATAAAAATCACGCCAAAAACAATAACATAAAAGTGTTTGAAATGATTTCGAACTGTCTGGAAAATAAAGCGTTTGTAACCTTTTTCTTGACTCGGGTATGGCTTATTCTACATATTGGTTAAAAAGTACATTAATATGAACATTTTTTCGAAATGTTTAATTAAACATTAAAATTTTCAGGCATTTTAGAACCAGAATACGGATTCAATGTAAAATAAAATACAGTTAACTCGGAAAGAGACTATTTAATGTACACATTGAATGTTTATTGTGATTTATTTATATTATTTATATTAATAATAATTATATTTTGATGTATTTGTGTTAAATAATAATTGCTAGCATGGAAAAGAATAACTGATCAATATTATTATGTTTATTAACATGTTTTATACAAAATGTTTTGTAAATGTCCAATATTTATGATTTTTCTGGCAAAATCCGGAGCAAATGACAGAAAACGTCAATTTGGGGAAATTGATAGATAAACATAAAACATGTTTTATTGGATTGAAACAATAACTTTAGCATAAAATTTGATCTTGGGTTGTACATCTGTCTTTCTGTTATATGTTGATTTTTGTAAAACAGGTTATTTTCACACATAAAACATAATTCGAACCCAAAATTCTCTCAAACAGAGCAAACATACAAACATTGGTTTTAAATAACTATGACAAAATAAAACAGATTCCTTAGAATCACCATACAAAACATGTGTTTTACAGACTTCCATCATAGAATATTCAGCGTGCTATATATTTAATAATAAATAAATAACATATATATTGTTTTTGTTTTCTTTTTTGTTTAAATATATAGCACGCTGAATATTCTATGATAATATATATTGTATATGTAAATATATGTGATTTTGTTTTTTTTCTGTTCTGTACTATAGTGCAAATATGTAGTGCGCATTTTTTCGCAATTTAAAAACAGACAAAACACGTTGGGCGAATATTCTAAAAAAGAGTTATTCATCCGAGCTAATTATACTTGAGCCTTCTATTTATATGTTTATGCCGATTTACCGCACCTCGTGATGCTGTTTCATTTTGTTAGAGCTATGTTCAAAAGAAGTTGTATTATGTCCAGTTTAAGTTCTGTCACAGAATGGTTATTAGGCTTTTAATCATATTAGCTCAACTAGCTTAATAGCGTCACTTAAATCAAACAACACATTCTTTTAATGTTCACTTTTTTCAACTGCTTCTATATTATACAGAGATTTTTTTCTGCTGGTGGGGTAAGCAATTAAAATTTGAGTCAACTGTCGCAAATCAAAAGACAGACTGCTTTGAAAATCGTAGATGCGAAATTAAATTTTCGGTGAATAAATTCCCTTGAAGTGAAATGCGATATTTAACTTTGTTCCTAAGTTCTAGGCAGCCAAAGAACTTCTGTTTCTGACAGAATATATCCCCGGGCTGATTTTTCTGAAAAATAAAACAGAAAAATCACAAATTGTAGAGTCGAACTTCCATCTCAGAAATTTGGTTATTCTCTACATGAGATTCGGTGCAACTTTTGAGACTAACTAGCCAGACAGCTTGGGGCAGTTTAATTATGTAAAGCATCGAAAAAAATTGTTTGGTGTTGTTTATACTAAACTATCTACAATATATTGCAACACATGGAGAAAACTGTAAAAAAGTAATCATTTATCGGAAGAAGATTTGCTACTATAATGCTGTTGTTGTTGAAGGCGTCCTTCTTTTGTAAACTCGAAATCTATAAATTGCAATTACAAGTATAGTAAAGACAATATGTTAATCCATTAATAAAACACAATACACAATAACCAAACTAATTGAGAGATGGAACAATGGTAATGTTAAGCTGGATTTGCTACACATGTTTCTGGTTTGGCGGTTATTCAAATTTAACAAAGGAACAAGTTAAGCAAATAAATACGTTTTAAGTACGCTTTTCTTTCACGTTTTTACTTTAGATGTTTCGAGATTTTGATAAGATTTCTTACCTTTGACATAATTGCATCTTAAATCAAACTGCTCTGGCAGATTAATCATATTTTTAGTTAACTTGTCCGTGTAATCAAAATATAATTTTATGTCTTTTTGTAGTTGTTTTGTGCAATATGTATACTTAATTTCCATAACCTCGTTTATTCTTATAACCCCGTTCAGGTTAGATCAAGAATAATTCATGCATATGACATACTTATAAGTCTGTTTAAATTTGGTCGGCTTCAGTCAGAGTTTCTGTTTAAATATGCGAAATTATTTTTCATATCTTTTGTTACCGTTACCTCCTTCCACGCACATGTGCCCTATCATACGTGTTTTTTTTCTGTCTTAGACATCTCCGAAATAAAATTTATTGGTGTTTAACCTTACAAACAACTGCTAGATTGAGGAACATGGCAAGCTGAACTGCGGACCTTCTATTGTTTTTAACTTGTTATTCATCAGGTTAGACTCCATTGAATAAATTAAATCTAATGTCGATACTTTGGAAGAAAATTGCATCCCGACCAGCTATGTTTGAAACCTGTTTGAAACACTAGAAAAACAAAAACAAAACAACAACACAAAACAAACAAACAAACAACAAACAAACAAACAAACAACTACAACAAAACAACAGCAAGAAGAGTTGCATTACGTAGGATATGCTAAATGAAAAGCACAAACAGCAAAATTGCCACCAAATTACCTGCAAAATTCAATTAAATGTGCGCTTCCGGTATAATCGGATTTGTTCATTATTGTGCCTAGGTATATCAGGTTTTTGCATTATTCTTACTTCTTCTACCTGACGTAAGCTTACTTTTAACACACAATGTTTATGATTATCTGCAAAATAAGAAATATGACGCAAAAATATAGCAACAGACTGTTTTAAGGAAAAAGTCCACAAAACCGCTTTCAAAGGTTTTACTTCCGGTCGGTACTTTGTGTCTCCAACTTTGTCATGCAGACAACCGGAACTGAACGAGAAAATGACAGCCTGATATTGACCGTGAAAGGGGCACTTTTAAACAATGTTTGCCATCGCGTCTGATGAGTTTTTATGGATTTTTCTGTTACTTTTCATAAATTTGTTTTACTTTTACAAACTCCTTAAATACTTTTTGCACATTTAATGTAAAAATAATATTGAGGCTGAAATAATGGGTTTGAATAAAACGAAAATACGAGAATACATGCTATATGTATACTTGCTTTAATTTCACAAAGTTCAATTTTACAAGTCCAAATAAATTTTCTTCTAACAAAATTCACAAAATTCACCGAATCTTACATAATATGACTCACTTGATCTAGGCAATCCAAAGGCAATGTCATTCTACATTCAAATGAATATACCTGACGAGTCCTGAAGGCATGGCTATTACAATACAAATATTTTATGTACGGACAGTAAAGATGTCACAGAAACACTTTATTAATATTTGTACATGTCTGGCTGTCAGCAATAACATGATTACACTACAAACAAACATTACATAATTTTTAACAACCAAAAATTAAAACTTTTACAATAAGATGATAAAACGGTAACAACATCCCAGGTTTCACAAACAAATCTTTTTTTTCTTTTCATTGTCGCACGACGTCTAACATTTAACGCGACGTCAAAGACGATTACAAACGTATCATATTTATACTTCTGTAACTTTTTTTTATCACAAACTATCAACGAGACAGCCATTTGCATCTCTGGCTTACAAGTAAGCAGACATTTATGCATAACAGGTTATGTTACGTTTGGCAGGCATTCGGCGTAACTCGATGTAAGCAGCCAGTTTCCAAACATTTTTTTACAGTTTTGGAAAGAGCTCTTTACACTGACGTCATGCATACGTAGTAAGTACTGCACTGTATGTGTCTCGCGTCAACACAAACCTTTTACGATAGTCAATTACCCTGTAATACAATTTAAACACTTAAAGGTATCCGACAGTTTGGACCCATATTTCCTCAAAAACTGCCAAATGAATATGGTTACCTGAAAAGAAATGCGTATTTTTATGTCCTACATACATGTATATGTAAAAAAGTGAAGCATAACACCCTTCCTGACCATATGTATTCATATCTGAGCCACGCTGCGCAGTTACCTATTTTTATACCAAATATCCAAACCACGTGTCCAATTATTTTCGAGATAACATTATATCATCATCCGGGTAATCCGCGCTAACGTTGATATCTATTTTAAGCAGAAATCCCCATCGTGATTATTTGATTATCGTGATTTATAGTTTGGAAATTATAAACATTCGGAGCGATATACATGTATTTCACGGGCAAACTGTCGGATAGGACCTTTAAGTGCATCTTCCTGCATTATTTTCTGTCAAATTAGGCTAAGAAATTATAGCATTTTCTTTGTATTTATGTACAATAATATTATTTGTTCGTATGTCAGTGTTGTGCATTTTGAATTTGATGTGCAAATTTGTCTATCCACCAATACACGTTCTTTATATAATAATATGAAATGAAAATTACTTAAAAAACTCACAATGTCACAAAAATATTAATTGATAAATTGGCTATGTTGTATGAAATCCTACATTCAATTAAATGACAAAAAAATATATTTTAAAGATATGATCTTTCTTCATGTGTCGGGCAGGGGCGGTAACTGCTGCTATTGTTTTATAAACGCTCATTATATATGTGTATTGTTATATATATATTAGAGACATTTTCATAAATAATGAATTATCGTACTAGTAAATTATTTTAATTGCATATCTGTTGTATAGGAGACATTTAAGGGGTAAAGACTGGTTGTGCTGGAAGTGGAGTTGAATTTAAACAATGTTAAATAAGCTGGAGATTATTTCGGCTGAATCTCATATGGGTTAAACGCGACATTTTTTAAAATTAACATGTAAAACGGAATAACCATTTCTGGTTAACGTGTGACATATGCCCAAACAATGTTGTCTTAAAATTATATAATATTTTGATAACTGTATAAAACGAGTGATTCACCTAGCTATTATCATCCAACAAAATAATATAATGGGAATCTTCTTCCTGTGGCGTCCATGGCTCACACGCATTTGTATGTTTTGGCAATACGTATGCATATTTTTTTTTAAATTTTGAAACTTTAAAGTGTCACGCGCCAAAATGTCCCCCCCCCCCAATAACCAATTAAGACACTGTTACCTGAAAATGTGTTGCAAAATGCTGTTCATTGATGCATTAGATCTGTGTGAACAGCAACATATAAATCCCTACTCGTCATTGCAAACATGAATTTCGTATCTGAGCCAAGCTGCAGACATAGCAATTTTAAACTAAATCAACAACAAGAACAACAACAAGAACAAGAACAAGAACAACAACAAGAACAAGAACAACAACAACAACAACCCAAAACACGTGACATCTTACTTTCTATATCACGTTATAAATTCATCCGGGGTAATGACGTCGATATAGATCTGTTATGAACAGCGATCACTATCGACCTTATTTATAGATTTGAAAAGAATGAACTTTTGTACTGTTTTTTTTTCGACATTTGTACTGTCTAACAAAATAGTTCGGATTCAAATCGTCTATACTTAAGAATGCGTTTATGCAGAAATGTATGCCCAAATTCCACCCAGCAGTAGAAATATATTGTAATTGATATAGATAAACTGTCGGAATCCACATATAACAGTTGAATAAGTACAGATAATTGTGGTTTCACAAGATGTATATTCTTGAATTAATAGAACATAAAGCATATTATTAAGTTAACAACATGACATCCATAAAAGCCAAAAGGAAAAATTGAAATATTCCATTGATATAAAAAAAAACTCTTCCTGTTTTGTCTGATATACGAACATATCTTGTGATATTTATTTTGCTGTTTATTTATCTTTTGTTTTAATATTAAACGTTCATATGATAAAAGGACAGTCTTCATCAACACCATATTATTAAAATATCAATTAACACTTATTATGATGATGCAAGGATACATAAAAGCCAATTCTTTAACGAACTTATCCGACAGTTGGTCAAATTGAAAAAAAAAGCGAAATTACATCTTTGGCACGTATCGCTGTAATTGGTGCATTTGTGTTCAGTAAAACCGACCAATATATAGGTGCTAGGACTCGCACACCCCATACTGGAGGTCACTGGTTCAAACCCTAAACCTTGCATTTTAAATAAAAATTGTCTTTTATTAAATCTTCATGAATTCCGTTTTTTTTCTCAAAACGATTATTATTATTATTATTATTATTATTATTATTATTATTATTATTATTATTATTATTATTATTATTATTATTATTATTATTATTATGTCGGTGTGTGATTTTTTCAGACGACTACGAACAATAAAACCAAATGCCAGACAAGAGCTTTAAAGTACCTATGTCTTACGTCATGTCCCATTTCTTTAAATAATTTAACTCTGTTGTCAATCTCTGTTCGCTTTTGAAGATTACGTGCTGTCCCCATTGATCAGGCTTAGGCAACTGCATCCGCCAGCTTCCGGTAAGGAATTGCTAGATCAGCATCCGCACTATTTTCTGCTTAATCTGTTTCAATACATTCTGTTACCTGCGCATAAAACAGTAAGCCAAGAACTGAGAATTAAGTTTCGGTCATTAACAAAAGTAGCATGATGGGGGTTATAGGCACACAATGGCACACGGCACGACATTCCGACTGTCGTCTGATCGTTGACAAGTGATTGTATCTGCTCACGGGACGATTAAAAAAGAGAATGTTAAGTTCCCTCTACCAATGTTTAATAAATATTTAAATCGAGTTGAAAGTTTAATTTTGTGACACGAAAGACTTGAAGACTTAAAGCGCAAGAATGGTTAATCAGCATCGGAGTGTATCGCACGTGCTCTTGGTAAAGACAAATTTAGCAGACGATAGAGGGGAGCAGTGAGGACACTTACTCTCTGGGTGTGACTCAAACAAAAGTGAAGTGTCCAATCGGGAACAGATGACCAGACTGAGGTCAGGGTAACCTCAGCTTGAGCAAAAGTCTGTTTTATATGTTTTGATAACTTCATGACTGTAAATACACTTAAATTGAAATTGTAAAGAAAATCAGACCAAGTAGGGCGCTCACGGGCAGATAAAAGAGATGCTCAAGTAGGTATGGGCAGGTGGTATCTAATTTTCTACCTTTTTGGCCGATACTTCAAACATTTTCAAACAGTTATATTCTCAGTTATATTTTGGCTTCATCGCTTACAGTTAACAATGAAATATGTCTAGAAGGCATACTAGAGTTTGGTTGAACATACGCAAAAAGATTGAATTCATTGTCCCAATGTTGAACCAGCCTGTATCAATATTAGCCATGTTATTTATTGATCAGTTTTGTCTAATCTAAAAAGTGCAAGTTATAAACGCATTATTATATCAGAAGTTATTCTTATTGCCGGCATATTTTATTTTGGTTTGTTTATACAAGTATTCAATGTATGCAATTAAATGAGTTTATCATGTTATCATTTTTAAACCATAATTTACTACTAGGCTTTTATTGATAAATAAATCTGAATAATAGAAAAATAAAGATAAAGTGAAAACGTTTATTTAAAGTACTTGTATTTTGTTGTTGTCTTTTTAAGTTAGGAAACTAGATAAGAGCATTACTTCCAAACCATAACAGACGCAGGAAAATATATTTACAAGAAAGAGCTAGGATGTGAGACGTCCAAGGCGCCGTAGAGAGCATATGCTTTAAACAAGAAGATGACAATCTTGGGAACTAAACACTCTCTTACACTGTCGATTAATTACATAAACAACTGACAACAAGCAACACATATTTGTTTCAAGCTACAATGTTAAAAAGCAGAATACTCAGTTCTATCCTCTGAAAAAAGGTTTTACAGAAAATCTTCGATTTCCTGTTTTTGCCAGCTACACTATCGTCCTAATAAAAAATGCATTCCATTAGAGGCGCCGATATCAACTTTAAATACACCAAGAGTCGCTCGTGGCCGAGCGGTTAATTTCGCTGAATTAAAACTCCTCAGCCCCTCACCGCGTGGGATCGATTCCCGGTCGGGATCAGAACTTTCATGTGGGGAGGTGTTCTAGCTATCATGCGGTGCGCCGGTGGTTCTACTCAGACGTAAGTTTAAGGTCTTCCTTCACCAATAATTAGCTGGACGTCGCTAATATGACCATAGTTGTTTCCTATCGAAACAAAACAACAGCAAATACAAAATTGCCACCAATAATTAGCTGGACATCGCAAATATGACCATAGTTGTTTCCTATCGAAACAAAACAACACCAAATACAAAATTGCCATCAATAATTAGCTGGACATCGCAAATATGACCATAGTTGTTTCCTATCGAAACAAAACAACAGCAAATACAAAATTGCCACCAATAATTAGCTGGACATCGCAAATATGACCATAGTTGTTTCCTATCGAAACAAAACAACACCAAATACAAAATTGCCATCAATAACTAGCTGGACGTCGCAAATATGACCATAGTTGTTTCCTATCGAAACAAAACAACAGCAAATACAAAATTGCCACCAATAATTAGCTGGACGTTGCCAATGTGACCATAACTGTGTCGGTGCAATGTAACAAAAACAAAACAATCAATAAAATACACCTATGGGTAAACTAAAGACGATTTAAACTCTAAGTAGGTTTTCTTATTTTACAGGAGACGGTAAAAAATCAAATTATTTTTTTTTTCAAAAGAGAACTTACTTTACAATGTATTATGATAAAACAATATTTTCTTGCATTTGTTATGTAGGGTTATTTTAATGTTGTTAAATATATGGTTTTTTTTATTGTAATTGTTAGTAGATAGATTTTTCCCCACTGATTTAAGATAAAACAGTCTTCGTTGACCTATCGACCTATCGACATACATGTGCATAAATAACAAACGATTCCGAATGTTGTATTTGGGGACATAACTTAACACATATTATGAATAAATTATTTCTTAATTTAATTATTTATTAAATTAATAAAATAATCAATTCCATACAAGGCGAAGGGCAATTTAACATATGATGAGTGTCCTTATACCAAAAGACAACACATGTCTAAAAAGTGACTTGTTGATATTATATGATGATTATTGCATGGATTTAACAGAATAGAAATTTGAAACCTAAGGTATACAAAATATCCATGTACCAAAATTATATATATATATAGATCCATATTTTGGTCATTGGATATGTCGGGGATTCAACTGCTAATATTTACAGAGCTGATACATTTATATAAATGATAAGTTTCTCCATATTTTCAAATTTTGAAAGATAAATATCTTAAAAATGTAAAATCTTAATATTGCCCATCATTTCCTAATATCTAAAATATTCAATATTTCATTCGATATCTTCCGTGCATGTTCCTAAACAATATCACCGTAATCACTGTATTAAGACTGTCCTTGTATTGTGTACCACTGTTGACCCTGCTATGTTCAGCTTCCTCTCTGTTCACAGTTTGCCATATGGAAAATTTCTATTTCCGGACGCAACTCTCATTTTTCACTTCCTTCCCTCCTTAACAGTTGTCACATTAGCTCTGCGAGGATCTCCAGCCGTGAAAGATGAATTCGTCGTTATTTAATTTGCAAGTGTGAAAATCAAATATGTCTTTTATTGAGGCGGTATAAATCTTGTTAACTCTAGACCGCCAACTAATCATCGAATACAGCATTCTGGCCATTGTGAACGCTAATCATATCAACTAACTATATTAAAGCGTCATCCGTTAGCTCCCCGGCCTTCGGTAACGGATCGCTACGAAGCGTGCTATAACGTGCTATAATGATATTTCCAAATAACGGCATTAAAGAAAACCAGCTCCGTCCTTTTGTATGATGTTACAATACAAAAAGCCCCACTGACAAAATGGCTAGCCATCGCTTGACGAGATTCTTTGGCGCTTCCAACTGATGTGATTTTAAGTACGAATTAGGCTCGAGTCATCCAGCTGATCCCGCACATAGAGGGCCCTTGAAGCCCCTCTTCTAAAGTCGGCAGCTCGCAAGAAGTGATCAGCACTGGTAATTGGGTTTTATTAGATCTACTTGGAATAAAGAGTTAAAGGCAAAGACGACGCGGCCGTCGGCACCGACGGAGAAATGAAGTTATCGCACTGGAAAAGATTAACACAGCGTATAATGTCGAGTAGGACAAGACGGTAGAGCTGTGTGAATCTTGACAGGCGAATGTTTTATAAAGGACAATGGTACAAAGTCATCGAAACACAAAACCCAGGAACAGATCGTAAGGAAATAATTGGTAATTATTAGAACTGTTCTAGAAATGTATCATTGGAGTGCAGGTCTTGTCTTATTTTATAAATGCCACACTAATTATTACTACTGACTTAGATAAAAAAAGGAAATTATCATCATCGTCGTCGTCGTCGTCATCGTCATCATCATCGTCATCATTGTCATCATTATCGTCATCATCAGCGTCATCATCATCATCATCATCATCATCATCATCGTCTTTGTCGTCGTCTCCTCATCCTAATCATCATCAGCAGCAGTAGCAACACAATAGCAATTCTGATAATAATAACCACCCCACCACTACCATCCCCACTATCTTAATCATCATTGCTTACGTTTTCTAGTTTGATGCACCATCGACCTGGTCGTTCATTATTGCTGCTGTTGTTCAAAATGATATCTTTTACTAATTATTGCAGGTAAAACTACCGACAAATTAAATACCCCGAACAAAAAGAACAGGTGATTCTTACGATGCTATTTCTTTATCTTTCTAATTATTCAGTCTGAGCAATCTTCAGTGAACCGGAAGTCGTGATGTTCGCGCGCAACAAGCGCACATCCGGTTTGGTGATTGTGGGCCATTAAATAAATGGCGGATCATTTTTCCAAGAAAATTCGAGGCTGCGGTCGACTGGTATAGAATCTTGTGGAAATATATGGGAAAATAAACACGTGTCAATTGATCGTTGAGACTCTAATTACTGCCGTTCCCATAACCTGTTGAAGATCATTGACAAGAAATGGAGCGAACATGATTAAATTAACCGAAATCACAAGAATGGAAATTTATGAAGGTGTTTCTGTGAATAATTAATGAGAAGACATCTGAAGGTGCGTCGTTTTTGTAATTTGGCCTAACTGTGGAATGGTGATTGGAAATTAATTCAGAACAATTTGATATGGCACATCGTTAAATTTGCGCTTTTTATGAATTGGAAAAATAATGTGGACCGTTATATTTGGCGACATATTTTTATTTTATTTTCTTATTTGTTTCGCGGGATATTTTTTGACTAATGCGCACACAGTGCGCCCGATATTAACAATTAAGATAGACTTTCACAAACGCATGGAATATATATTAATGTTTTATGACACTTTTGAAGCAAAACGAGAACTCTATTAAAAGTGGCACGACAGTTTGCCTTTATTAAATTTATGTGAAAATATCCCTGTTCATGGTGGGGGCGGGGGTGGGGCGGTGGGGCTGCGACGTGGGAATGATTTCCGCATAAACATATCTTACTAACACGATTTGGTACGCTCCCTCAATTGTAAGGTAGTACAATTCGTGAATAAATCGCTTTCAATGTCCATTCTTTCCAAGTCTATTAAAAAACGCGATAGAGATTTTAAAATTAGATATCGACATCAGAGCGGATTACATGGCTGATGATATAGCGTGACTTTAAAAGTTACTGGTCATGTGTCTTTTTTCTTAGTTTAAAAATGGCTAACCGTGCAGCGTAGCTCAGATAGGAAATACACCGCTTTATGATTAGTGGGAAGTTGTGCTTCACTTTTCACATAGGGCCTCAATAAACATTCTTATGTTATAACAATAAAAGAGACACCAACACATTATAAAAGGAATTCGATAATAATAAGTGTATTCTTTAAAACGTCCGTGTTTATATTACTTGGATATTTTTTCTAAAATTGGTATATGTGACGGCGTCTGTAGTTAGGCGTTTAGGGTTGACGTTAATTCAGCGGTTAGTGACGCCCTTTGTTGAGCGGTTAAGCTCATCCGTAGTTGAGCGATAAGGGCCGACGGTAGCTGAGACGTTCGGGACGCCGACAATTGAGTTATTAGGGACGTCCGAAGTTGAACGATTATGAAACCCTGTAGACGATGGGGTGCATCGGTGGTTTTTCCTTGTTTTATTTCTTTTATTCCTAAAAATGCCTAACGGTAGCATAATCACGATGCTTATTATAGAGCTGTTATATTTTAAAACACAATATCTAAAGAGAAACACGTTTCATTGAAGCTAAACCAATAGCTAGAGGTCTGTGTTCGCGCCTGGCCATTAAACAAATGTAATTGCGCCATTAGATATCAACTAGTCCCGGTTGTCAACAGCAGGTGCTTGGGAGAAGACGTATCGTTCCGACATCGGGAAATTAAAGGCGAAATGGTCGCCATTTTGATTACAGTTTCCGTCGCCTCGCCTGATGGAAACGAACTGGCCGTGACATCGCACTGGTTCCTCATTATTTGCTGTTATTCGCCGTGTTGGCCGGTCATAACTATTGTTTCTTGTTCGATTTTTTTTAACTAAACAGGTTTTTGCTTGGTCTACAGACAACACAAAAGCTGTTCTTACAGTAATAAAAAGACAGTGAAACTTTGGATCATTTTTTCTAACAATGAGATAATATTGAGACAATAAAACAAGTTTCTAAAATTTTAGAACTCTCATTTTTCTATTTTATTCTTCTAAGTAAAATCACACACAATTAACAATATATACACACCTACTTCGTCACTTATAACAGCACAGCAACAACTTAAACTCTTTCAGCAACAACCACAACTGTAACAAATCAGTTTGCTGTGTAGGGAAACCCTTATAAATAATTCCGTGACTTAATTGCCATCATCAGAGGAAGAAATCAGCATTCATCCCGGCGTTCCGACACTTCCTTACCAGTTGTACGAGTCCCCGCCATTGTTATTTCCCCGAGGACACTAGAAGATTAAATAGCTGGTTTTAATCGGATCGTTTTTGTTTTTATGCATGGTCGTATGCCATTTTGATTGAGACGACCCTTTGTTGATCGCCAGATGGATTAAAGTTCATGACGACGATGATA